>CM077153.1:285331731-285599058 GCA_039583875.1 Platanthera guangdongensis
ATACAAAATGAAATAATAACGCTGAACTGTTAACTCCCTATTGCTTTTTGCTAATAACCCTTGGAAAAAAAGGTTAATTGAAATCATAACCCAAAATGATTAATTGACTTGAAAAAATGCGGGAAACCACATACTGCTCACAATGGTGCAAAATGAATGTGCGAGAATTTATTGAACTTAAAGCAGAGTATCCCAATTGTACTTGCATGACAAAAAGAAACTCAAATTATTGAATATCGTACTCGTTTGAATGCATCTATTGATTGTGTATGTTTTCGTTTACGACAAGGAATTCCTTTTCGTGGCCATGATGAGTCCAATGAGTCAAGCAACATGGGAAGCTTTATTGAACTTTTGGATTTCTTAGCTTCACATAACAATGATATTAAATATGAGGTCTTGAAAAATGCCTCAAATAATTGTCAGTTAACATCACCAAAAATACAAAGACAAATTGTTTCAGCAATTTCAAGTGCGACTATTGACATAATTATTAAGGATATTGGACATGAATGTTTTACAATCCTAGTGCATGAAGCTCGTGATATCTCAACTCAAGAAAAAATGTCTATTATTTTGAGATATGTGGACAAAAGAGGTAAAATTATTGAAAGAATGCTTGGTTTTGTTCATATTTTTGATACTACAACTTTGTCACTCAAACTTGCTATTGATAAAACATTTGCAAAATATAACTTGAGTATTTCAAGGCTACGAGGATAGGATTATGATGGAGTCAGCAACATGAGAGGTGAATTTAATGGCATAAGAGCATTGATAATGAAAGAGAATATTTCAGTTTTTTATATTCATTGCTTTGTCCACCAACTACAGTTAATATTAGTTGTCGTGGCAGAAGGACATTCTGAAGTTGCAGAATTTTTTTCATATGTTACAAATGTATTGAATGTTGTTGGGAGCTCTTGCAAACGACGTGATTGCCTTAGAGCATTGGAAATTGAAAGAGTTGCTCATGAAATGAATTGTGTGGAGTTAGATAGTGGGAGAGAACTCAATCATCCCCTTGAAATTAAGAAGGCAGGTGATACACGATTGAGTTCACATTATAGCACTGTTCAGAATTTCATTCGTATGTATTCATCTATTAGCAGCGTTCTTGGAATTATTGCACGTGAAAGAGCTGATAGAAATCAAAGAGGAACAACAAATAGTCTTTGAAAAAGTATGAGGACTTTTGATTTTATCTTTCTCTTGTATCTGATGAAACAGATTTTATCAAAGACACATGAATTATTACAGGTACTGCAAAAAAAGGATCAGGACATCATCAACACAATGAATTTTGTTAAAATTGCAAAACAAATGTTATTCAATATGAGAAGTGTTGATGTTCAGTGAGAGTCTTTCCTCGTTGAAGTATCAACCTTTTGTGTAAAACAAAATATTGATACACCAAACATGAATGACAGATTTTATCCAGCAGGGAGATCAAGACGTGTTGCACGAGACATTACAACTTATCATTACTTTCGGGATGAGATTTTTAACACCGTGATTGATATGACGTTGAATGAGTTAAACGACCGATTTAATGAATTAAATACCGAATTACTTCTTTGTGTTACATGTCTTGATCCTAGTGATCAATTCATTTCTTTTGATAAAAAAAAGGTTATTCAGCTTGCAAAATTTTATCCATGTGATTTTTCTCCATTAGATTTGCAGTTCCTTGACGGTCAGCTAGATACATATATATTTGATATGCGGTCTAATGATGCATTCTCACAAGTTAAAGGTATTAGTGGGCTTCTTGAGAAATTAGTGGAAGTTAAAAACATGATTGTTACCAGTTGATTTATCGAATGTTAAAGTTAGCTTGTCTGCTACCTGTTGCGACTGCTAGTGTGGAAAGATTGTTTTCTGCTATGAAGATTATCAAAAGTCGTTTGAGAAACAGAATGGATGGTGAATGGATGAATGATTGTCTAATCACATATATTAAGAAAGTTATTTTGGACAAAATCACTAATGAAGAAATTATTACTCATTTTCAGAGTATGCATCCCCGAAAAATTGCTTGCAGATAGGTTAATTCTTTTGAATTCATTATTATGCAATGTCTAATATTCCTTTATATTGTTATAAATTGTAATGTATGTTAGCAATACTTATTAAAGTATTAAATTATATTTTTTTGTCAATTTAATTTCTCTAATTTTAATTAAATTTTATTAGTGCTCGTGTCATGCAAAAATCCTGGGTCCACCACTGGAAAGGTGGCTTGGTCATTGCATGGAAATTGAGGAGGAATTGGATGTACTCAGCAAGATGCTCACAAGAAGTACCAGAAGTGAAAGGAGTTCGCTAGGATTGCGAGGGAATGCTCGATTGTCACGTTTATTTGTCCGTCTAATAGAACGTTCTCGTTTTCGATTCCGATGATGAACTCAACATTGATGTTCAGGAAGGGGATGCGAATATTCATTCGGAAAAACATTGTATCTCTTTTAGGAATGAGGACGTTCTTGCAACATAAAACTGAATCTAAGAATAATATGCGATATGCGCTAAATATTTCGCACATCATTTTTTAATTGCACGTACCATTATCCGTATCTTATTTTGTGTTCTTAACTTTTAATTAGTGATTGTTAATTTATAAAATTTTAATTAAACACCATGTGAGATTAATTAATATTATTCTTGACAATCCCAAATTTAGCGTTATCATTTCATTTCATTGAAATTTAATTTAATTCTCAAGTAACTCATTAAGTCAATTCATTCAATTCAAACAATTTGAAGCACTGAATCTGGAAAGCAAATTTTCAATACTTATTTTTTCAAAGTCTTTAAAAAAAATAGGCCGCCGCCTTCTTCCTCATGTAAGAGATCGATAAGAAAGCAGGCCAAAATCAAACCCAACCGGCTCCGAAAGCAGACTTGGTAGCGGCCAATGGAGCCTTCATGAGAAGTCATGCATGGCAGTTTCAATTGGAGCCGCAGGTGTCATGGAAATAAAAAAAAATTCCCCGATCAACCATATTAATGGTTTTACTTAATATAAACATATAGATATCTATTGGGAGGTTACCTGTTCACGTGAAGGGCATAAAACAGCCGCCGCCCTTGCTAGGCTTGGAGGGGGGGAGCCTCCGCTGCCTCGATCCGGGTGATGCAAGGGGTGGGAGACTCCTGTTGAGATTCCGGTGGTGGTTGCCGGTAGTGCAACACAGTGCGGCGGAGCCAGAGCCGTTGGTGTTGTTTACCTCCCTCTTCTCTCGTGTGGAACTCTCGACATATCTGTCAGTTTTGGAGAAAATAACCGCCGGTCTTGGAGAAGAGGATTTCTACTGGTCTTAGAGAAGATGATGTGGTTGGGTTTACGTCAGATTCATGGTTGCGACCTCGGATTGCAAAGTTCAGAGAGCTGGATCGGGGCATGACTTTCTTTGGCGTAGTCAGCTTTGGAGTTGATACGGTGCGGGATTGGCGGTGAAGACATGCAAGAGTGCAGTGACCTTAATGATGTTTCTCTCCAGTGGGGCGGCTTGGTGTTGAAGGCATGTCTGGGTGCAGTTGACCTCGATACAAGTAGACTTTGGTGGCGAGACATCTAAGCCTCAAACGGGGCAACCTATTGACGGGTTGCGGACTGATCGAAGTGCGCCAGCGACGTTGTGTGCCGACGTATGCGGACAGCTAGACACAATATTGGAAGATCTTGGAAGGCTGCAGATGATTCAGAGAACCGGTTTGGAGCGAGTCTCCCGGACTCGGACTTGGTCATCTTTGTCGGTATACTTGTATCTTTCTCCTGTCTTTATTTTGGGCTACTTGTAGGATCCATCTTTGGATCGCAGGGAGGGAGACATTGTATTGTTGAACACTGTTTAGTGAAGACTTTTTGTTGGGAATGCGAGCGAACAATCCCGACCAGAGCACCTGTTGCAAATTTGAGCGAGCACCTGTGCGACCGCGTTCAGCGGTATGCAAGCGGAAACAACAATACAATACAAAAAATAAAAGCAACAAAAGCACAGAAAAGCACACAAGAAATTTTTAACGTGGAAAACCCAAATCGGGTGAAAAACCACGGGACGATCGGAGTCCAACCCGAAAAGCCTCCACTAAAAGTGTGTGAAAAATCACACGCACGGATTACATGCTTTCCCTCCACCGATCCACAAAGGATCTTCACTAGCTTCACAGTACACAATACAATAAATAACAACAGAAAAACTGCAAGTTACCGACAGCGGCGGATGAGACGGATTACACAAATCCTCTCCAAGATGCCTCTTCGAATCCTTGACAATATCTGCTCCAGATCCAATCCGTGTAGGCGAAGTACTTTTTGTCAACGTCGTACAACGACGTCCGAAAGCTCTCTCAAACTAAGACGATTGCCGCAAACGCCTCTCTAGATCTTTCAATGCTTGAGTTTGGAGAGAAGTGGATGCTTTACCTCTCCTCCATCCCTATTTATAGGTCCAAAATCAAGGAGGTAGGTGTGGTAGATGACATGTGGATGAAGCTTCCATGAAGCTTCCCTCGGTCAAAAACACATGTCATTTGACATGAAGCTTTTTTTGGACAATTTCCTAGAAGCTTCTTTTAAGAGCACATGTTGAATTCCAAGTCAAAGATGGCTAATCCTCTTTCATACTTAGGAGAAAAATTATCTTAACAAATCTCCCCCTTTTCGACTAAGTGAAGAAAGTATGTCATTCTGATAATCTTCCCCAGAGTCTTTAATTTGCCTCCCGCCAGGTCCTCCATCAATATATCTCCACATTTGATCAGCAACACCAAATTCGAGTTAATGAGACTCGAACTCAACAATTTTTTTTCACAAAGGACGGGAACTATACCCAACAAATCTCCTCCTTCACATCGAGGTGGAAGAAACCGCCATCCCGGTGATTCTAACGCAATGCTCAAACTTTCCCCTTGACACAGTTTTGGTCAGCATGTCTGCCCCGTTGTCATCCGTGTGCACCTTCTGAAGATCAAGCTCCTTCTGCTCCAAGACATCTCGTATCCAATGATACCGAGTTTCGATGTGCTTCGACCTCGAGTGGAATGTGAGGTTCTTCCCCAGGTGAAAAGCGCTCTGACTGTCACACAGGAGTGTGTATCAGTCCTGAGTGAATCCAAGTTCTTTGATGAACCTCTTCATCCAGAGTAACTCCTTCCCAACCTCAGTAACCGCAATGAACTCAGCCTCCGTGGTGGACAGTGCAACGCACTTCTGCAGTCTCGATGCCCAGGAGACAGCTCCCCCTGCAAACAGAATCAAGTACCCTGACGTCGACCTCCTGGAATCCACATCTCCAGCCATGTCCGCATCAGTGTAGCCCAACAACTCTGGCTCAATGTCTCCAAATCTCAACATTAAGTCTGAAGTCCCTTACAGGTATCTCAGTATCCACTTTACTGCGCTCCAATGCACTCTCCCAGGATTAGAGAGAAATCTACTTACGGTCCCAACGACATGCGCAATGTCTGGTCGTGTACACACCATCGCATACATAAGGCTTCCAACTGCAGATGCAAACGGAACCTTCTGCATAGCCTCGATCTCCTCGGGTGTGCTGGGGCACTGATCAGCGGTAAGCCTGAAGTGAGCCGCAAGAGGCGTGCTCACCTTCTTCGCCTGATTCATATCAAATCTCTACAAAACTTTAATGATGTACCGCTCCTGTGATAACCAAAGTAATCTGGCTCCTCTGTCTCTGCGAATGTGCATCTCCAAAATAGTCTTCGCAGCATCTATATCCTTCATCTCAAAAGTAGAACTCAACTGCCGCTTCAACTCAGCAATGCGGGCAGTGTTCCTCCCGATGATCAACATATCGTCCACGTACAACAGCAGAATGACGAAATCCTCTGAAGCATACTGCTTGATGAACACGCAGTAGTCAAAGGTGGTCCTCCTGAAGTCGATCTCCCCCATAAAGGAATCAAACTTCCTATACCTTTGCCGCGGGGCCTGCTTCAGGCCATATAGACTCTTCTGCAAGCGGCACACCAGACCTTACTTCCCTCTAACACTGAAACCCTCAGGCTGCTCCATGTATAGCTCTTCCTTAAGATCGCCATGCAGAAAGGCGGTCTTGACATTGATAACTTCCCAAAAGAAGTTATCTAGTACGTCATTTTGATTTAATAATCACCGTATTGGGAAACAAATGGATTAAATAAGGAAAAATATGAATAAATTCATACTTATTTTATTTGTGATTAATATGTCTAATTTTTCATTGTTTTCTTGCTAGAAATGCGGAAGAAATCGATTCGGAGAAGCAAAGCTGGAATTATTTTGGACTGCGCAGGTTGTTGCAACAACCTGAAAACATTGTTGCAACAACTGTTGGACGGATTTCGAATTTTAAATTCGAATTTTGCGCCAAAATGAAAACTGAAAAGAACCAACTTTTGGTAAAGGGCTGTACGTTTTTAAGAGTATAATCTCATACCATATGAGAGAATTAATTATCATTAAGGAGGAGATTTTGGAGCCATCATCTTGGAGATTACTTGGAGAAGAAGAACTATGGCAAACCGGATCTCGGAGAAGGACTGCATAGGGTCGACTTGGAGAGCAATTTCCGGCACTATTTTGAATCATTTCCATCATGTGCTGTAAGATCTGTCTTATTTTGTGTGTTGCTTCTCTTGCTATGAACTAAATTCTCCAAGCCTTGTGTAAGGAGAGTACTATGTGTGTTTTTATGGTGTATGTTTCTTGCTTGTTGAGATTTGTTGGATGATTTGTTATCTTGTGAACTTTTGAATCTATTTATGAGATTTTTTGGCTTTGATCTTCATCTTGTATTGCGTTGCGAGAATCTAGAGATGAGTGACAGAATAAATGCTTGAAGGTCAATTCATTGCACCGCAAGAATCGAGAGACGAGTGGTGTAAAATGTTTAACCAAAGATCTCCACTTTTGCGTTGTACTTCGAGATTCGAGAGAGAAGAAGTGCAATCGCTCATTAGTTCACCGTAGTTTAGAGGAGTGGAGGAGACTCCCTCTTTTTGCTAGCAATTCGATTTTTATGATAATCAATATTCTTCATTCATCCTAAGTTAGATATAACTAGAAGAATTTAGGACGTTGGGATTTCCGAGATTCGAGAGAGGAGGATTTCTTCTATAAAAATCGTTGCATGATAATTCCTTCAACACTTTTAACTAATACTATTTCTCCACACCATCTAGACGCACATAGGAAATCCGAAATGCAAGGCTAATTTCTCCAATCGATAAAAGAATTTCTAAGGATCTTCGTAGTTAAGTTAGATTAAATATTTATTAAAATTTTTCATTACTTCCAAAATTATTTTACTCATTTTGTTTGGATTTAAAGAACGGTGTAGCTAGTACTTGCAAGCATTAGGTTAATCACTTCTCCGCGGGAACGATCTCACTCACACTTTATTACTTGTTACGGCACGTGCACTTGCGTTATTATATACATCTATTTCGGGCGTATCAAGTTTTTGGTGCCGTTGCCGGGGAAGTGTTGTTAATCTATTGTTCATTTTCTTGCAATATTAGTAAACCCTAGTATTTGGAGGTCAAACTTTAATTTTTGTTGAATTTTTAAGTTGTTTGTAATTTTTATTGTTATTTTATGATCTGTAGTGCATGTCCAGATTTCGATCCATTGAGTTATTGTCATTAAACTTGGAGATTGAAAGAACGTGTAGGAGAAATCGTAAGACTTTTCGTTTAGAACAAACCCAATCTTCAACCATGAATCCATACGATAACCATCAGGAAGGTCAGGATTTAGGAGGTCAGGTAAAACATAATGGACACCCTATTGAGCAAAGGAGAACGTGTCGTGATTACAACATGCCTCTACAGGGAGGGTTGCAATTTAGTATAGCTAGGCCTGCAATAGAGGCCAATAATTTTAAAATTGACTCTGTGGTCATGCAACTCGTTCAAAATAGTAAATTTGGTGGCCTTAATCATGAAGACCCTAACTCACATTTGAGAACGTTCATAGAAATCTGTGATATGTTCAAGATTAATGGAGTTTCAGAAGAAGCCATTAAATTACGTCTGTTTCCTTTCTCGCTAGAGCGGAGGGCTAAGGATTGGCTAAATTCTCTACCCAATGGATCTATTACCACTTGGGCATTCTTGATGGAAAAATTTTTAGCCAAATACTTTCCCCCATCTAAAACGGCTAAGTTGAAGCGAGACATATCAACATTTATGCAAGGAAATGACGAGACCCTTTATGACGCATGGGAACGTTTTAAAGAGCTACTACGTAAGTGTCCCCACCATGGCTTAGCTATCCACCAACAAGTTTGGACGTTCTATAATGGTCTCCAAACGGCTACCATGATTCAAGTTGATGGAGCCGCGGGAGGGTCACTTATGAATAAATACCCAGAAGATGCCTATGCAATATTAGAGGATTTATCCTCTAATAATTACCAACTTGTTGATCGGCAAGGGTCATCTTCTTCTACTGCTGGATTATACCAATTGGACCAATTAACTTCGTTTGCGGCTGAAATGACATCCCAATTTAATTCAATAAATAAAAGGTTAGACGCCTTGACGTTAAACCAAGGTCAATTTCACCCACAGGTTAATAGTATTGTTACTCCTCCTTCCACCGCTAGTCCAACTCTAACCATTGAACAACTTTTAGGACATAATGAAAACGCTAACTATATAGGAGGGCAGTACAAACAAGGTCATAACACCTACTCGAATAATTATAATCCGGAGTGGAGAAACCACCCCAATTTATCATGGAAGAATAATTCAGGGTCTACTCCTTCGCACTTATTCAACAACAATTCTAGTCACCCTCACCAATATCACAATCCTAATCAAACGGGACCTTCGCGGAAATTATCCGATGAAGTCATCTTAGAGTCCATGAAGAATAATGAAGCCCGTTTTTCTAATCTAGAAGGATCCATGCGCTTAATTGAAACATAATTGGGGCAAATTGCATCCGCACTAAATACTAGACCTCTAGAAACATTACCAACCGATACAACGCCTAACCCAAAAGGTGACAACCAACACTGTAAGGCTGTTACTTTGCGGAGTGGAAAAGAATTGGTGAGCAGTTATAATAATAATCCAGTGACAACTGATAATGTGCAAAATGAAGTAAAGAGTGATAAAATTCAAGAACCTACTAAGAGTGTGGAGGAAGAGTTAGAAGAAGTGGAAGAGAATAAAGAAGAGAAGAACGTAGAGGTGCCCGCAAGGGATAAAAAAATAATTACCTATCCACCACCACCATTTCCTCAAAGACTTAGGAAGAGTAAACTAGATCACCAATTTCAGAAATTCATAGAAATATTTAAGAAACTTCAAATTAATATCCCATTTGCTGAAGCCTTAGAGCAAATGCCCAGTTACGTCAAATTTATGAAAGATATTTTAAATAAAAAGAGAAAGTTTGGCACGAATGAAACTGTGGCGCTGACCAATTTGAAGGAAAAGCTTTGTGTGATCTTGGAGCAAGTATAAATTTGATGCCACTTTCAATCTACCGGAAGCTGGGCATGGGGGAAATTTCTAAAACTTTGTTAACATTACAGCTAGCCGATAAATCGCTCACTTTTCCTAAGGGTATAGTGGAGGATGTTCTTGTCAAAGTTGACAAGTTCATCTTTCCTGTAGACTTTGTAGTTTTGGATATGGAAGAAGATAAGGAGATCCCTCTAATTGTAGGCAGACCCTTTTTAGCAACTGGAAAAACTTTAATAAATGTCCACAAAGGGGAGTTGATTATGAGAGTCAACGATGAACAAATAACTTTTAACGTTCTTAAGGCCATGAAATTCCCTAGTGAGAAGGAAGATGAGATGGAGGTGGTAAACAATATTTCACTCTATGACTATGAGCAAAATAGTGAGTGGAATGATTCGAGTATAGAAGAGGAGATATGAATTTTGATGGACGAGGTAGAAGTTGAGGAAGTGCAATCTGATGAGGTTAGTCATGAAGAAGTAGAATCTACTGAAGGAGAAGGTGAAGAGTGCTTTCAAGTGTGTGGGAATCACTTGGTGTCATTTCATAGGGCGGAACCCCTAGATATGACTGAACGGTCTTTAGCGGACAAACCTTCTACGGTTTGCCCGCCCATCTTAGAGTTAAAACTGCTTCCCGAGCATTTGTCCTATGCATATCTAGGAGAAAATGATACACTTCCGATAATAGTGAATGCTAGACTACTACCAGAGCAGCATGACAGACTATTGGTCGTTTTGAAAAGATATAAGTTAGCCATAGGGTGGACAATAGCCGATATTCGAGGCATTAGTCCTTCCTTGTGTATGCACAAGATCCTTTTAGAGGAATCTTGTAAGGGGTCCATCAAGCCTCAGCGCCGTCTTAGCCCTCCTATGAAGGAGGTGGTAAGAAAAGAGATCATTAAGTGGTTGGATGCAAGAATCATTTACCCTATATCTGATAGTTCATGGGTGTCACCCATCCACTGTGTACCTAAGAAAGGAGGGACGACCGTAGTTATGAATGACAAGAACGAATTAGTCCCCACAAGAACAATCACAGGATGGCGTATATGTATCGACTACCGTAGATTAAATAAAGCGACTAGGAAGGATCACTACCCGTTACCATTCATAGACCAGATTCTAGATAGATTGGCCGAAAATGAGTTTTACTGTTTTCTAGATGGATATTCCGGCTACAATCAGATAACGGTTGATCCAGACGATCAGGAAAAGATAGCGTTCACGTGTCCCTTTGGTATATTCGCATTTAGGAGGATGTCATTCGGGCTATGCAATGCGCCGACCACGTTCCAACGTTGCATAATTGCAATAATGGCGGATCTTATAGAACAAGACATGGATCCTATTGACTATGGCATAAAGGTCTTCATGGATGATTTTTCCATCTTTTGAAAAACATTCAAGGCTTGCTTGTTGTGTTTGGAGAGAGTGTTTGCTCGTTGTGTGGAGACCAACCTAGTGCTCAATTGGGAAAAATGTCATTTTATGGTACAAGAAGGCATCGTCCTTGGACACCGTGTATCTAGAGACGGGCTGGAAGTGGATAGGGCAAAGGTTGAGGTGATTGAAAAATTACCTCTTCCAAAAAATGTAAAAGCGTTAAGAAGTTTCTTAGGCCATGCTGGATTCTACCGAAGGTTCGTTAAAGACTTTGCCAAAATCTCCAAGCCTTTAAGTGAGTTATTAGGTAATGAAGTGAAATTTGACTTTAATGATGAATGTTTGGATGCATTCACTCAATTAAAGACACGGCTGATTACGGCACCGATTATAGTGGCCCCCGATTGGGAAAAACCCTTTGTATTGATGTGTGATGCAAGCGACTACGCCGTTGGGGCTGTTTTGGGGCAAATGCGGGAGAAGGCCTTTCAAACTATAACATACGCTAGTAAGACTTTAATAGAGGCACAAATAAATTATACCACAACCGAAAAGGAACTACTAGCTATTGTGTTTGCCTTTGAGAAGTTTAGGTCTTATCTTCTTTGCACCAAAGTGATAGCATTCACCGACCACGCAGCTATTCGCTATCTTATGGAGAAGAAGAATGCTAAGCCATGATTGATTCGATGGGTGTTGCTACTGCAGGAGTTTGATTTAGAAATTAAGGATCGGAAGGGGGTAGATAATCCGGTGGCGGATCATCTTTTTAGGATTGAGTGTTCTAATCCACTATTGCGATTAGAGATTAACGAAAGATTCCCTGATGAGTGGGTGTTGACCATGACCGAACAATGCATACCTTGGTATGCAGACTACATGAATTACATTGTTAGTAGAGTCTTCCCACCTGATTTATCATATCAACAAAAGAAGAGGTTTTTGTATCAGGTACGCTCGTATTTATGGGATGAGCAATTTTTGTTCAGAATTGGAGCAGATGGGGTTGTTAGACGTTGCGTCCCGGAGGAGGAAATGCGAGCCGTGTTGGACAAATGTCACAACTCACCTTATGGAGGCCACTTTAAGGGGGATAGAACGGCGATGAAGGTCTTAGGAGCGGGGTTCTATTGGCCGACTCTATTCCGAGATGCTAAAGAATTTGTGAGTCAATGTGACCGGTGCCAAAAAACGAAAATATTAAGAAAAATGAGTCTACGCCGTTGAACACAATTTTAGAAGTGGAACTTTTTGATGTTTGGGGATTAGACTTTATGGGACCTTTCGTGAACTCGAACGGTAACATGTTTATCCTTCTTGCGGTAGACTACGTTTCTAAATGGGTCGAAGCCATAGCCACCGCTAAGAATGATGCCAAGGTGGTTTTACACTTATTAAAGAATTATATATTCAATCGTTTTGGCACCCCTAGGGCTATCATTAGTGATGGAGGGAGTCACTTCTGTAACAATTCATTCGCTACGTTGTTAAGGAAATATGACGTCACTCACAAAGTAGCATTAGCGTATCATCCTAAAACAAATGGTCTAGAGGAAGTGTCTAACCGGGAGATAAAAACAATTCTTGCAAATACGGTTAGCTTTAATTGTAAGGATTGGTCCCAAAAGCTTAATGATGCCTTATGAGCTTACCGGACTGCGTATAAGACTCCTATTGGTCTAACCCCTTATCGGCTAGTATATGGGAAAACTTGTCATCTACCACTTGAATTAGAACATCGAGCGTTTTGGGCTATTAAGAAGTTAAATTATGATTTTCAAAATGCAGGTGAGAAGAGGCTTCTACAAATCAATGAGTTAGAGGAATTAAGGATGAATGCGTATGAGAGTGCGAGAATTTATAAGGAACGGACCAAGAAATAGCACGACCAACGTTTGAGCGGAAAACAATTCGAACCCGGGCAATTGGTACTACTATTTAACTCCCGTCTAAAAATTTTTCCTGGAAAACTTAAGAGTCGTTGGTCGGGACCATTTCGAGTCAAGGAAGTCCATCCATACGGCGCGATCACCATACAAAATGAGCAGGATAATTCTGAATTTAAAGTTAATGGTGAGCGTTTAAAAATTTATCGGAACGGTGATAATGAACGACTGGTGTCGTTCATTCATTTAAAATAAAAATTTTTTGAGCTGAAGACGTCCGGTCGGGACGTTTTAAACGCGGCGCTTGGTGGGAGACAGCCCATCTCATCTTATCTTATTTTAATTTATATATGAATTAAATAATAATAATAATTGTGTTTGTTTTCTATTTTTTATAATTGTGTTTGTATTATTATTAAATATTAATAATAATTAATAATTGTCTTTAGAATCATCTTATCCCAGTTTATACAGCAACTAAAATGTTGCAACGACCCAAAAAGGTCGTTGCAACACTTTAGTTGCTATCCGCCTCTTGAACGATCAGAAATTCCCGGTTCAATTGAACCGGGGCTGTTTTTATGAGTTTGGACCGATCCCCTCAACTTTAAAGAATAAAAATAAAATAAAACACATAAATTTTTTTTAAAACAATCGGGCTCATTCATCTTCCAAAAATAAGCCGGCTCCTCATCCCTCTCGTCGCTAGGTTAGGGAGCAATCACACGACAACAGCAGCGATATTTCATCAGCGGCGGCTCCACATCTCGCCGTGTGACAACTGCGGCGACATCACAGCCCCTATGCGATCGTAGAAGGGTCCGCATCCCGGCGACCTAGCGATCGACCACGACCGCGACATCGAAGCAGGCGGCGGCAGCAACTCTCCATCCCGGTGTTCTCGATGAAGCAAGCGATCGCGGCAACTCCACATCCCGACGGGTTTTGCGATAGGAGCATCGACCTCACATTTTGTGGCTCCCGACTCCATTGTGTCGGCACCAGATACATTCCAGTGGTTACGGAGCAGGAAGCGGCAGCGGCAAAACCGATTTTTGCAGTCGGCGATCTGCGGGCGTGCTCCAGATTTCGAATCCGCGACAATCACAAATCGAGTGGTAATTCTTAAGGTATAAATTCTAACCCTAGACCTAATATGAGAAACTAGGATTATTACTAGTAGTTTTGGATTCAACTTTTGTTTGTTTGTTATGCTTAATCTAGACCATGACCTCGAGGAGAAAAGATAAGGGAAAAGGCAAAGAGGCGTCTAGGAAAAATGTCCGATTTTTGACTGAGAATGCTCAACATCGTTTTGAAACTCTAAGGACTATCCCCTTCATTTATGAGCGAGGATTCAAAATGGAAGCTAGGGCTTGAAGTGTGAAATATGTCAATCAAATTAGGGCTCTCCAATGGGAATCATTTTGTCACCCTAGGACTGAAGCAATCTTACCATGGGTGTATGAATTCTATGCTAATGCTAGGGACTCAAATTGGGAGAAGGTGTTTGTGAGAGGAAAAAGTGTGGACTTTTCGGCCAAAATGATCAACGATCTCTTCGACTTGGACAATAATATTCAGGATGACTATGCAAATATTCTGATAAGTGTTTCGTTAGATGAAATGATGGCAATGGTTTGTTGTACACCGGAGCCGGAGTGGGCTAGTCAGTCAAGAAAAACCCTACGCGCAACGTGCTTAAATTGTGAAGCCAAGGTATGGCACTTATTCATCAACGCAGGGGTTATGCCGACACGACATCTGAACACATTGACATTACAGAAGGTCGCTCTTATTTATAGCATCTTGAAGGGAATAAAACTGAATATGGGAGAACTCATTTCTACACTTATAAAGCAAAAGGTCAACGAGGAGAAAGTGAGGCAGTTGTGGTATCCTGTTTTGATTACGGAGCTTTGTCGGATGGCAGGGGTGCCTTAAGGTGATGATGATATGGTGACTCAAGTTGGGCATCCCATCACAGAGACAGTTGTGGCAGTGAATATTAAGGTGGCCGCGGGAACACCTAAAAAGCAAGAATTTTTGAAACTAATGGGAGTTGATCGGTCCACTAAGCCACCATCGGCTGACCCCTTTCATATTCACATTCCAGTGGTAGATTGTGGTGACGATCCTGATGCTATGATGGAGCAGATCGAATATATTAAAGCATACCAGCAGTGTCACCACCTTTATGAAAGAGAACAGTTTGAGGATATTCGTTCAAGCCTGCGCAAGGTAATGGAGAGGGCAAAGATCCCAGTGTCGGAGTCGAGATTTAAGATGGCGGGACAGTTCGACGATGAGGGATACCTTCTGACTTCAGATCGAATCAGGGTTGATCCATCAGAAGTTGCTGCGAGAGAGGAAGACGACGAAGACGATGACGACGAGGAGGACGATGACGAAGAGGAGGACGAGTCATCTTATCTTGGCTTCACCTTTATTTCTGCTTAGCTAGACTTACATTTTACACTAAACTTTATTTTGCTACGATATGCTCTGGATTTTTTTATTTTGGTGATATGTATGCTGCGATGTGATATTTTGGTTGATTTATTTGATGTTCCACTTATGCGATCCATGATGCCTTAGACTGCGGCCTATAGTTTATATATATATATATATATATATATATTTATAAATATATATATTTATATTATATTTATATATATATATATATAGTTTGCTTGACATTGACTTGCACATGATTGTTAAAATATGTCATATCTGCCCTGCGACATCTCATGTATTTTGTTCAAAGCTGCACTTTTATGTCACCTGCCCTGTCATGATGTTGTTTATTTTATTGACCCTAGCATGTTATGAATTAAATATATGGAATGATGTATGGTTTGAGTAATGACAATAATTTCTTTGCGAATCATCGAGCGCATGTGCCAGGGTTGTATGGTTTTTAATTATACTCATTTCTGCTAACACAAATGGATCGCATACCAATAATTATGTACACTTTAAGGATAATAGTTCTGCAGGCTAGATTCAATGTCTGAGTTGCTGTTGATTATCATATGATGAAATACCATGACGCCGTCAACAAGAAGCAATGGACAATTACTGCACTACATCTACTGTAGGGGAGTTACTCTAATTTCAATTTTCTTTATCCCTTAAACTACTTTGTTTATTCCGATCATCAAATTAGCGTCCTCTCCGTTATCAAAAATATCTTTGCTAGGGACTAGCAAAGGACTTAAGTGTGGAGGTGGGGTGAGGGTGTTATAACCCCTACCACTTGAGTGAAGAATAATTCCTTTAGATATGACTTTAATAATCTTAATTCTTGTTTTAATTAATCATTAGGCTATTCTAGACACTTTCAATGATAATCAATTGGTATGACTAAACAATCCAAAGAGTTTTATCTATGAATTTGAAGTTAGTAAGATTTTTTCTGATAAAGCTCGCTCAAGCATTTTTTTATACAAAATATTTGTTTACTTCCAATGCAATATTGTGATATTTACCTTTAAAATAACGTGGAGGGGTAAGGAAGAACTAAGTCAATGATGTAAGCCTACACATGAGTTTAGTTAGTATTCCTTTTTGATCATCCACTAAAATATTTGAGCTTGACTTTTACCATATACATTATTTCATGCTTACCTGTCATTCGTCCCTACTAGTTATACCTTAGTAAGTAAGTCATTTATGGGTGTCGAATTTCTCTTAAAAGGATTAAATTTCATAGTGATATGTGGTCTACGTATATGTTTACATACTTGGAATGATCCCAACTATGATAAAAAAAGGGGGAAAAGAAATTTGCGTCATAGTGATATGCGGCCTAGGTATGTGAATGCATACTTAGAATGATCCCAACTATGATTTTTTTTTAAAAAAAAAGAGAAAAAAATGGTTGAAACATCATAGTGATATGTGACCCGGGTATGTGCACTTATACTTAGAATGATCCCTACTATGAATAGAGTATAAAAAAATAAATGATGTATGACCCCATAACATGGTGGATTATTAAGAATACTAACTAGAGGACGTCATACTATTACCAAAGCTATCCATAAATTCCTAACCAAGCCAAAACTATCCTACTTTCATTTGAACTACTAACTCTTGTAGAGGTTAAATCATAGACTTAACATATTCTTATCCTTTCCAATAAAATGCGGATGTTAAATATAAAATTTTGCACGAAAGTAAACTATTTTCTTTAAAAGAAAAATGTGCGCATCGCACTAGGATACTTGTTTGAGCTTTATCATCTATCTAACTAATGGATTTGTTAATGAATTAGCTCTCATAAATTGATAAGCTTATCAGTTGAGTTAAGCGAGTTTCTTGAGTATGTCGCGATTATTTTGTTTTCAAGAACTAAAGATCAGTTGAGTTCATATCTTATTACTTCTTCACTCATGCTATTGTTATAAAATGACTTTGCTAGGGACTAGCAAACGCTTAAGTGTGGAGGTGTGATAACTTCCCAAAAGAAGTTATCTAGTACGTCATTTTGATTTAATAATCACTGTATTGGGAAACAAATGGATTAAATAAGGAAAAATATGGATAAATTCATACTTATTTTATTTGTGATTAATATGTCTAATTTTCCATTATTTTCTTGTTAGAAATGCTGAAGAAATCGATTCGGAGAAGCAAAGCTGGAATTATTTTGGACTGCGCAGGTTGTTGCAACAACCTGAAAAAGTTGTTGCAACAACTGCTGGACGGATTTCGAATTTTAAATTCGAATTTTGCGCCAAAATGAAAACTGAAAAGAGCCAACTTTTGGTAAAGGGTTGTACGTTTTTAAGAGTATAATCTCATACCATATGTGAGAATTAATTATCATTAAGGAGGAGATCTTGGAGCCATCATCTTGGAGATTACTTGGAGAAGAAGAACTAGGGCAAACCGGATCTCGGAGAAGGACTGCATAGGGTCGACTTGGAGAGCAATTTCCGGCACTATTTTGAATCATTTCCATCATGTGCTGTAAGATCTGTCTTATTTTGTGTGTTGCTTCTCTTGCTATGAACTAAATTCTCCAAGCCTTGTGTAAGGAGAGTACTATGTGTATTTTTATAGTGTATGTTTCTTGCTTGTTGAGATTTGTTGGATGATTTGTTATCTTGTGAACTTTTGAATCTATTTATGAGATTTTTTGGCTTTGATCTTCATCTTGTATTGCGTTGCGAGAATCGAGAGATGAGTGACAGAATAAATGCTTGAAGGTCAATTCATTGCACCGCAAGAATCGAGAGACGAGTGGTGTAAAACGTTTAACCAAAGATCTCCACTTTTGCGTTGTACTTCGAGATTCGAGAGAGGAGAAGTGCAATCGCTCATTAGTTCACCGTAGTTTAGAGGAGTGGAGGAGACTCCCTCCTTTTGCTAGCAATTCGATTTTTATGATAATCAATATTCTTCATTCATCCTAAGTTAGAGATAACTAGGAGAATTTAGGACGTTGGGATTTCCGAGATTCGAGAGAGGAGGATTTCTTCTATAAAAATCGTTGCATGATAATTCCTTCAACACTTTTAACTAATACTATTTCTCCACACCATCTAGACGCACATAGGAAATCCGAAATGCAAGGCTAATTTCTCCAATCGATAAAAGAATTTCTAAGGATCTTCGTAGTTAAGTTAGATTAAATATTTATTAAAATTTTTCATTACTTCCAAAATTATTTTACTCATTTTGTTTGGATTTAAAGAACGGTGTAGCTAGTACTTGCAAGCATTAGGTTAATCACTTCTCCGAGGGAACGATCTCACTCACACTTTATTACTTGTTACGGCACATGCACTTGCGTTATTATATACATCTATTTCGGGCGTATCAGACATCCATCTGCTCTATCTCCAAGTCTAGCCTCGCAGCGAGGCCGAGTACAACACGAATAGATGACATCTTCACCACAGACGAGAAGATCTCATCGAAGTCGACACCCTGTCGCTGTCCAAAGCCCTTCACCACCAGCCTGGCCTTGTATCTGATAGATGTGGAGGAATCACCCTGCTTCACCCTGAAAATCCACCGATTTTTCAAGGCCTTCTTGCCCTTCGACAATCTCACCTGGTCATACGTGTGGTTCTTTTGCAGTGACTGCATATCCTCCTGCATAGCAACCATCCACTGACGCTTCTCGGTGCTCTCCACAGCCTCGTCATAACTCTCAGGCTCCCCCGCATCAGTCAGTAGTATAAACTCTGATGCAGAATAACTAGCGGACGGGTGCCTGGTCCGATCTGACCTCCGTAGGGCAGGCTCAGGTGTCGGGGCAGGCACATCATCAGTAATGTCCTCAGCAACTCCTGGTTCACCATCAGTGGTGATATCATGATCCGGAAGGGTATCAGTACCCTGTGCTGGAACAGGCTCAATGGCCTCCTCAATGTCATCAACTCCAACCATAGGTAACTCTGCAGTAGTGCGAGAATCAATCTCAGAATCAACAGTCCCCTCAGAATCACCAATAGTCTGATCCTCATATAAAACAGTATCACGACTATGTACAAGCTTCTTCTCAACTGGATCAAAAAACCTGTACCCAAACTCTCCATTGTAGCCGTACCCCAAGAAAATACACTGTCGGGTCTTCGGATCCAACTTCGATCTCTCGTCCCTGGGGACGTGCATAAAGGCTTTGCATCCAAATACCTGCAAGTGACTGTAAGAGGGGTCTTTCTCATACCAGACCCTATCTGGAACATCCTCCTGCAATGCTGAACTCGGCGAGAGGTTGATGACATGCGATGCAGTAAGAAGAGCCTCGCCCCAAAACATCCTTGACAGCTTTGACTCAGATAGCATGCACCGAATCATCTCCAATAGTGTCTGATTCATCCTCTCAGCTACGTCATTCAGCTGCGGTGTCTTCGGCGGGGTCTTGTCATGTCGGATGCCATGGTCCCTGCAGTACTCGTCAAATGGACCAATTTACTCTCCCCCGTTGTCGGACCTGATGTATCTCAGCCTCTTCCCAGACTGTCTTTCTACCTCAGCATGAAATCTCCTGAAGGTATCGAGGACATGATCTTTGGTCTTGATAGCATATACCCAAAGCTTCCTCGAATGATCGTCGATGAAAGTAACGAAATACAAAGCTCCTCCTCTAGTCTGGACCTTCAGAGGTCCGCAAACATCAGTATGAACTAGCTCCAAAGGCTCTGATCTTCTGGTGGACATGTGGCTCTGGAATGAAATCTTATTCTGCTTCCCAGCCATGCAATGGTCACACCTCTCCAAATGATCACCAAAAATGTCACTAATAAGCTTTTTCTTCGCCAGGCATCCCAAACCCTTCTGACTAATGTGTGCCAGCCTCCTGTGCCATAAGGAAGTGGATGCCTCATCCCTGACGGAGTTGGCCTGAGCAGCTTCAGGCCTCCCCTCCATGTAGTATAGTCCAGAATCTTTGTAGCCCCTGACCATCACAAGTGATCCCCTGATCATCTTCCAGAAGTCTCCTCCAAAGACACTCAGGTTTCCTTCATCTCCAAGTCTACCAACAGATATCAGATTGAAACGGATGTCTGGCACATGTCGTACATCCCTTAGAACTAGTAGGGCTCCAGTGCTTGTCTTCAAATGCAAGTCTCCACGCCCAAGTACCTTAGACGTATCCCCATTGCCCATCCTCAACACCCCACAGTCATGAGTGCTGTAAGCGACAAATAGCTCCCTGTTGTGGGAGACATGTGCAGAAGCTCCAGAGTCAACGATCTAGCATCGGTCGTCACACGGGAGTGCAGCTGTGACGTCGTCGCCAATAATAATGACGTCGTCTTCCTCAGTCGAAATGGTGGCTGCCGTGTGACCCTCATCTTTGCCCTCAGTGGCAATCCCCTTCTTCTGATCGTTCTTCAACGAGTAGCAGAATTTCTTGATGTGGCCCTTTTTATGACAATAGTGACATTCCACGTTCTGATAACGTGACTTCGACTTGCCCCTACTCTGACTCCTGTCCTCCTTCCTTCCTCAGCTCTTACTCCTTCATCTCCCCCTGGACTCAGTAAAGAGAACTTCAGCTCGTGAAGAAGAGCCTGAAGTCCCCTGAGACTTTTGTCTCACCTCCTCATTCAAGATCCCACTCTTGGCGATCTCCATGGAAACAATCCCCTAGGGGGAGGAATTGATCAGAGAAACTCTAACCATCTCCCAAGAGTCTAGAAGTGACTTGAGAAGCCACAATGCATTCACCTCATCTTCAAATGTCACCTTCATAGCAGTCAGGCGATCAATAATGCCCTAGAACTCGTTGACATGATCCAAAATAGGAGAGCCCTCCCGGTATCTGAACTCTCCAAGCTTTTTCAGCAAATATAACTTGTTGATGCCCATGCTCTTTGCATACAAGGTCTCGAGAGACTTCCACAGGTCCTTTGAATCATTGATGCTAGCCACGTGGTTGTAGACGTTCGGCTCCACGAACCGTCTGATAAACCCACACAACTTTCGATGTTCCACCTTCCATTTTGCCGGATCCGTGTCCTTTGGCATCTCCTCAAAGATAGGAGCATGCCAGCCCTTCACATATATCAGATCCTCCATCAGTAGATGCCACTGGTGATAATTGGCACCATTTAACTTTATCATCTGCTCCGAACCTGATGATGACTCCATTATGCTCTGCCAACTGGCCGGACCGACCACTGATCTTTGAGTCGACTATCTCAAAGTATGCAGCTGGAGAGGATAGCCAGCGGGCCAATGGTCGTAAACTACCACTCCCAATTGCACACCCGAGATCCTGATCGACTCGTCCTGATATCCCAAAGGTCAGCCCGGTATCTGCTGTGTCATTGAACGACTCTAACACTCAACCTCGCTTTGATACCACTTGTTGAGAATGCGAGCGAACAATCCCGACCAGATCACCTGTTGCAAATTTGAGCGAGCACTCGTGCGACCGCGTTCAGCGGTATGCAAGTGGAAACAACAGTACAATACAAAAAATAAAATCAACAAAAACACAAAAAAGCACACAGGAAATTTTTAACGTGGAAAACCCAAATCGGGTGAAAAACCACGGGACGATCGGAGTCCAAACCAGAAAGCCTCCACTAAAAGTGTGTGAAAAATCACACGCACGGATTACATGCTTTCCCTCCACCGATCCACAAATGATCTTCACTAGCTTCACACTACACTACACAATACAATAAATAACAACAGAAAAACTGCAAGTTACCGACAGCGGCGGATGAGATGGATTACACAAATCCTCTCCAAGATGCCTCTTCGAATCATTGCCAATATCTGCTCCAGATCCAATCCGTGTAGGCGAAGTACTCTTTGTCAACGTCGTACAACGACGTCCGAAAGCTTTCTCAAACTAATACGATTGCCGCAAAGGCCTCTCTAGATCTTTCAATGCTTGAGTTTGGAGAGAAGTGGATGCTTTACCTCTTCTCCTTCATCCCTATTTATAGGTCCAAAATCAAGGAGGTAGGTGTGGTAGATGACATGTGGATGAAACTTCCATGAAGCTTCCCTCGATCAAAAATACATGTCATTTGACATGAAGCTTTTTTTGGACAATTTCCTAGAAGCTTCCTTTAAGAGCACATGTTGAATTCCAAGTCAAAGATGGCTAATCCTCTTTCATACTTAGGAGAAAAATTATCTTAACACTTTTCGGGTTGGACTCTGATCGTCTCGTGGTTTTTACCCTGATTTGGGGGTTTTCCACATATACACTGTGTGTTTGATTGTGATTGTATTTTCTATCGCGTATTTCACTAAAGGCTTTGCAGGTAGCTCAGTTCGCGTTCTCGCGTACACTAAGATCCGTGAGATCACGTTTCTCACAACATACAGTGCTTCTCCGGTGGTGGCAGGTGGTTTGGTCGCCATCCGATGACGAAGGTTCCTAGTGAACCTAGCTTGTCCGTCCGTTATCCTAGTGGATTATAGTCCAAATTATTCTCTCTCCCGCGGATCGAGCGAGTCCGACTCCACCACGGTGTATATTCTGTAGCGGTCGTCGGTACAATCTTCATGTTTTTATTATTACAACAATATTTTTTATATGCAAAGTTCATATTCAGATTTTGGTTTATATGTTTTGTCTATCATTTATTTATTTGGTTGCACATAAGGGATAATTTTTGTGTTATATCCCAATAAGTGATATCAGAACCATGTTCAGTAGCGTCTAATTGGATATTCGAGGAATGGTTTGACTGTGGCGGGTGACGACTAGGTCTGCTCCCCATCTTTTAAAATTTGACCTTTGAATTAATCAGGTCGATCTCCTGCTCATATCATAGGACAATCATGACAGGAAAGAATGAGAATCTTGACAGTATTTTTCAAGAAGTGCGACAGTGATGAGTTTGACCTATGATATGTGGTATTGCATGAGATAGTCATGATAACCGTTGATATGTTATAGAGAGGTGATTATCCGGGGGAAGTGGGAACACAATATGTGTTCAGATGGTTTCTTGTGTCAGTTGGAGCAGTTGTTGCAAAGACAAAGGATGACGTGAAGACTTTTTTCACTTCTTACCTCGCTCATATATTTTTACCCGACCTTAGTGACGATGCTCTTGTATGAGAATGATATGATGGATTTAGTGGATGTCATGATTGCACTTTGCAGTGTTATCCAGACAGATGTTAGTGGACCCAACTCCCGAGGGCAGTCACATCTTTGCAACGGCGGATGGGTAAGGTGAGACAGTCTGACAAGAGATTGAGTGAAGCACGATCTCGATCCAGGCCGAAGGAGGGTACAGTATTTTACCATTGCAGACGCAATCACAAAAGAGAGCGAGTTCACAGCGTGCAAAAGGGTCCCAAGACCAGGGTGCGGACAGGATGACGGCTGGGTCAGGATGCAGAGTGATTAGATGCTCACCATCACTGAGAGTCTGTGACTTTGACAGCTAGATGTTTGTTTGTACGAACGTTACAGAGTCCGCTTGGGAGATCAAACGGACTCGAAACTGCACGAGAACTAACCTGCTGAAATTGTATTGACGAGCAGGCTGAGGCCAATTCCATTCACTAGCCAACAAGATGGCAAATGAAGACCCCACTCTTTGTGAATCCAGATCCTCTGGAGTTCCTGCGGGAACTCCAGGGTGGAGTTCGCGCAATCTCGCTGGTCCGATTGAAATCCAACGGGCGAGCGAGATTGTATTTTTTAATATTTTAACTTTTTCTTTTTTTTGTCTTTTAGCGCGCGAGAAGTCCAGCAGTTAGATTGATGGAGTGGAAGGTTCTCGCGCCGTTGGATTCAACTCTACCCCGGAGTTCCGACACAAACTCCAGAGGATCCGGATCTGACTCTTTGTGGAGGGCCTTCCAGATTCTCGGCCTAGAAAATCTATCGCCCTAACTCCAATATATTCATTCTCCTTGCTTTCCGGGCTTTATTCGAGAATTGAGCAATCAACACGTGGATCGTTTATATTTTATCACCACAATTTTTTTTAAGCCTAATATATAATAATTTAGCGTTGAAGGTGCTAAATTATTATTATTATTATTATATTAATATATAATATTTTAGCCAGACTTATGATTTTGACGGGCAACAAGATTTTTTTTAAAAAAAACTGATTCCAATTATATATATTTATAGGTGATTGTTAATGGCAACCCGTTATTTTGCTAGTCGCACTTCAAAATCTCCCAATTTTTTACGCTTTTTCAAAATACGTCTTGTACATGCAATAACAGAAAAATGTTTAACACGAAAGTTGTAGATATCGACGAGATCTACAACTTACGTGTTGATCACTTTTCCTAAAAATGAATGTACAAGGCGTACTTTGAAAATATGCACAGATTTTGCGGCTTTTTGAAATACGCCTTGTACATGCAATTTCAGGAAAAGTGTTCACCATAAAAGTTGTAGATATCGTGTTGAACACTTTTCCTGAAATTGCATGTACAAGGCGTATTTTGAAAAGACGCGAAAAATTGGGAGATTTTGAGCTGCGACTAACCAATTACGGGTTGCGGTTAACAATCGCCTATTTATATTATATTAAAAAAATATAAAACAGCATTCACTTTCAGATTTTACCGTTTTTTAAAAAAAAAATTCAGTTTTTTAATTTATATATATTTTGATTTTTTCATCTATTTTTTAAAAAATGTGCTCTCATATAGAGGTGTAAATTTGGCCCGGGTCCGGTTGCCCGGCACGAGTCTGCCTGGGTCTGAGCCCGATTAGGTCTGGGCACGATGTGGGGTCAAGCCCAAGAGGGCTCACCAGACCCTCATATATGATTAGGGTCTGCCCTGGTGCCCGGCCCTGGCAAGGCCCTGGCCTGCCCGATCCTTAAAGCCCGTTGGGTGGCCGGCAATTTAATGTTGGCCGCAACCAGCATTTAATGATGGCCTTGCCGTCAACATTTAATGCATGCCTTGCTGACATTAAATGTTGGCCTTTGCTCTGCTGAAATGCTGGGCTGCCAGCATTTAATGATGGCGGCCTAGATGAAATGCATTAATTTGTTGGCAGCCCAACAACAACCCCATCAGCTACTTCAGGGGCCTGGTTGGGCCCGGTCTAAAAAGGCTCAAGCAGGCTCCCTATTATAATTGTAACCTCGCCCCGGCCTGGGCCCGGTTTGAGTGGGGCCCGACATAGATTTGGTAGCAAAAAAGCCCGGGCCCAAGAGGCCCCAGCCTGATCTGTGCCCGCAGAGCTTTATTTGCACCCCTGCTCTCATATAAACAAAGTCTTCTGTCATTAATAAAAAATGTGTTTTTTTTTTCTATCACAAACTCATGTGCACAACACAAATGTGCAACGATCGGTGTACAACACTTTGAGATTTGCGAGCGGCGGCAACACCGTCGCGTCAGGAAAATGTCATGGTCGGGATAATGTCGCGGGGGGGCACTGGGCCCCCTAGTGTACTATCACAATTAAGGTACTGTCGCGATTGGTCATAGGGGCGGAGCCCCGTGCCTGTCACTCATGTGTGTGTGTGTGTGTGTGTGTGTGTGTGTGTGTGTGTGTGTGTGTGTGTGTGAAAATATATCATATACAAGCAAAATAAAATGCAGGCGTGCGGGCGTGCGATCAAATCGGCGAGACCCGAACCAATTACGCACAACAAAGCCGCAAGCCCCAGGAGCCCCCAAAGGAGTAGCTGAACTCACGCACGCGCACGACAGGGTAGCGCAGACATGCCCGGCCAGCCCACGTAGCTGCACTCCGCGCGGCCGCCACTAGCCAACGCCGCCTCCGGGCACCTTGCCCGGGCCGCCCGAACTGCCCGGGGGGCACTCTCGTCATTTTGGCAAAAGTTGTAATCCAGCTGATTGAAACGAAACAACGTCATTCACCAGCACAAATCACTCTCTAGCGCAATTTCCACCATGACGCTCCAGAAAATTATAAATATGCCTCCAAGATTTCATTTGAAAAAAAAACAACTCTAGAGACAAAAGAGAGTTCTGAGGTTTACCGACGAAATCGTGGAATTAAGCCGATTCTCTGCTTAGGAATTCTCTTTGCACTCCTCCTTGCGCTCAGGCTCCAACACACCCCAAGTCAAGTAAACCGTCTCCGTGAGAGCGCTCCCATCAAGACTCCACATAAATGAGAGCGCTCCCTCCAGAAGCTCTGTGGACTTGGAGAATTTCTCAACTGGAATGCTCCCACCAAGGTTCTACGAGCTCAGTAACACCCCAAGGCCAGCATCCATCAAGGGTCCGATGACTTAGTCGTTTTTTCTCATTTTCTACACTTGTAATGAAGAGGCGACCTGTCGCCCTCCGAAATCAAATCAAACTCTGTAAAACTCTAAGAAGCTAGTGATTTTTAGCTCGACACAGTTCCAGCCACATGATTTTCACCCTTTCCGGGTTTTCCACCTAAAAAACGCCTCATGTCATTTGATGCGGTTCATTTTGACTGTTTGTGCGCCCAGTCCGATTCCGAGCTAAGGCGGTCTGATTTCTCCAGATCGGGAAAAAACCGGGTGACCCCGCAACAGTTTGGCGTCGTTTATGGGAAGGTGCTCCCAGAAGCTCTAATAAGTCTCAACATTCTCTGACCAACAATAATGACAAGCGTATGCACTCCTAACGACACGACCCCAAAAGAGCCCCCCCGAAACAGCCGCTGCCAACCCACCCATGGGCAACACTTTGCTGCCCAGCAGAACAACTGTCGTCGCCCTTTCCGTCGATGCAGTAGAAGAGCACGTCCGGCTAATGGAGGATGGAGGTGTCCAACCCTCTCCTCCCAGGCAACGCGCGTGAGGTGCGACCGGTGGCAACACCAGATCACGTCTGTCGTCAGGGCGCAACTCGCTCAGAATATTTCCTTGTCGAGGAACTCTCCGATGAGGCAAACTCAATACATGCCGTCCAAAGGCTAGAGATCCAGGACAACGTTCAGTCTGACCCTCGACCAATGAGAGACGACACCCAACAATGCGACCGTTGACTTACCTGCCAGGTGGTCCGGGACATGATCGAGGAAGGATATGCCCAGGAATGGCGCCGCCCCATGAACTCACGACGCCCATTCCACCATGGGTCCTCGCTCACCCCTCAAGTCTTAGCGCACCCCGTACCGAACGGGTTCAAGCTACCACACTTTGAGGCCTTCGATGGGGTAGAGGACCCGTGGAGCACATAAATCACTTCGAGACAATCAAACATCTCTTCAGTGCGCCCGACCAACTGCTATGTCAAGTGTTGCCCACAACTTTGAAGGGAAGGCACACATGTTGTTCCACTCCCTGCAATATGGGGAAATCGACAATTTTGGAGAGCTCACCCGGCTCCTCATCAACCAGTTCATAGCCAATCGATGGATCGTTAGAGATCCCTTATACCTCTTCAGCATCCGTTAGAACAAAGGAGAGACGCTCAAGGATTTCTTCCGCCACTTCACCTATGAGGCGAGACAGATCCCAGGCACCAACACAGAGCTTCTTTGTGGTGTCTTCCATGGGGGGCTCTTCTCGAGTGAATTCTACTCTTCCCTGATGAGGGAAATAGTCCCCAGACACACCGACCTCGTTCACCGGGTCGAGGCCCAAATCACGGCCGACAAGGCCATCAAAGCCCACCACCGGTAATTTGAAGGGTCTTCCAAGCGGAAAAGGGAGTTGGAGCCCATGCCTCCAACACACCGTCAGAATGACGACCACCACGACATTTCTCGCCAAGACCAAGGCCCCCCACCGGCACCGAGAATTCACCCCGCCGAATACCGCCTGGGCACAGATACTCATGACTATCTAAGACTCCAACATGCTACGACGCATGAAGTCGTTACCCTCAAACCGAGGAGACCAAACACAGTACTGTGAGTTTCATCGTGGGATTGGGCACAACACAGAGGATTGCACGTGGCTGAAGAAGATGATAGAACATCTTATCCTGCAGGGGCATCTGGGAAGGTACTTGAAAAATCAAGTACCCAATCAACCCCCACTGCACCAATAGGGATGAGATCAGCCCCCCATGCCAAGACACGCAAGGGGCACTCAAATGGTCAGGGAGGTAAGAACCATCGCTGACTCGCCCTTCAGATCCTCTCTGTCACTCAACGCAAGAAGAGCCCAAAAGACCCGAGGCCACAAGCAGATACCGCCATCAACATCAGGGACGAAGACCTAAATGGTATGCACACACCACACCAATATTCCCTCATCATCAGTGCAAGAATTGACAATCTCTTCTTTAGGGTCAGACGGATACTGGTCTACAGTGGAAGCTCGATAGACAACCTATTTGAATCCATACTGTTTAGCATGAAGGTCCCGCGATAGCGGCTTGAACCAACAACCGGGCCATTGTACGACTTCGACAACACTCCCGTACCTGTACGGGGAATGATCACCCTCCATTTTACTCTAAGGGAGTTCCCAAGGCAAGCGAACCAGGATGTACAATTCGTAGTAGTTGAATCCAGCTCGGCATATAACATGATTTTCAGGCATCCACTCAAAGCACTCTTTGAGGCGATCCCCCTATCCCGCACTTAGCACTGAAGTTCATCACCCTGGGAAAGATAGGTGTCATGCGTGGCGATTATGAGGCGTCACGACTCTGCTACCTTCAATAGGCTCACCCCAGTCAGGACCAGGGAAAAGGAAGTTCGAGCAAGGCCTAAGTCAGTGTGCCCCCTACTGCTTACTGCTTTCCCTATTTCCATCTTGAAGAATAAGTCGCAAGGGTGGTCTCGCGGGCACATGTATATTTCTTTCAGCAATGCAACGTATGTTTTTCCATCCACCGCAAACTGGTTATCGCAAGGCGAGATTGGTGAATGCCTTTCTACCCATCCTATGAGAGATTGGCAAAAGCTTTTCCGCACCTCAGGCGAGATCGGCAAAAACACTTCTGCACCTTATGCAAGATGGACAAAGATCTGTCTACGCCTCCTAGTTGAGAAGGACAAAGGTTCATCTGAACCACCACATGGATGAATCTCGGTTCTCATGATGCGCGAACGGACAAGGGTTTTTTGCCACCTCTACCCATATAGACCCCGGTCCTCCTGAGGCACAAACGAACAAATGTTTTTCACCACCTTCGCTAGGATGGACCCTGATCCTCCTAAGGAGGGAACGAACAAAGGTTCTTTACCACCTTCTCTAGGACAGACCCCGGTCCTCCTATGGCAGAAACAAATAAAGGTTCTTCGCCACCTCCGCTAGGACAGACTCGGGTCCTCGTAAGGCGTGAATGAACAAAGGTTCTTCGTCACCTCTGCTAGGATAAACCCTGGTACTCCTAAGGCGCGAACGAATAAAGATTCTTAGCCACCTCCGCTAGGACGAACCCCGGTTCTCCTAAGGTGCGAACAAACAAAGGTTCTCTGCCACCTCCACATGCAAGAACCCCGGTTCTCCTAAGGCGCGAACTGACAAAGGATCGTCTCGACTCCTACAAGGACGGACTCTGGTCTCCTTGAGGCGCGAGCGAACAAAGACTCCTCGCCCCATCCATATGGACAAACTCTGATTCTCCTACAGACATGTGAAAAGGTTCTACTCCATCCCCGCTCAAGGTGCGAACCACTACTCTCTCGAATGTGCGAGCAAACAAGCAATGCTCGAGCAAAGTTATACTCTGCCAAAAGGAATACGCACGTCAAAACACAACTAAAGCAAACAAATTAATAAGCAAAAAGGGTCTCCACTCAATTAAAAGGTACCGCATGGGCTTCATCATCATAAAAAATAAAAACATACAACAACGTGAAAGTACACCTACAATAAAAAACAGGCAAATCAAAACAAACTCGGGAAGAAGAAGTCCCAAGGATTAGCCCTCCACTATAGTATCAGCATCATCGTTTGAGGAATCCTCCACGCCCCGGGTATCGCGCTCTGGAAACCTCCGAGCTGCTCGGAATTCTATGCTGAAGCCTGTCACATCCCGCATTTTCTCAACATTAAAGTTATATCAGAGTAAGAGAAAATACGCAGCTTCGTGTTCATCCTCTATGAGCGGATCAACCTCCCATGCCATCATCTCTCGGAGTGCACCTCATCCATAATTCGAGACCGCTCGACCACGAAGTCGTGGGAAGCTCTGTATTCGGCCACCGCACTCGCACCCACGACCTCGACCTTCTCTCCCTCAAAAATCAGTCGAGCATTCTCTTCCTTTAGCTGCTTGACCTCCCCCTCCTGCTGGCACATTGCAGCATTAATCGACTTGGTATGACGAACCGCCTCTGTAAGAGTCAACTCAGCAGAAGCCAACCTCCCGCAAAGAACCTCGATCTTGGAGTCAGCAGCGCTCAGCTTGGCCCGAAGAGACTCCACCTCGGATTGAGAAGAAGACAGCTGGGACTCCGCATTAACTAGCCAAGTTCTTCCTCCGGGCCTCCGCCAGCGAGTACTGAGATGCATCTAGCTTCGCTCACAGAGAAAGAAAATAGTCCTTTGTGGTCACATAGGTACCGTTCCACGAGAGCGCAATATAGTGAGCCTCATCAAGTTTCAAGAAAGAAAAGGAAAGTATTCTCATGCACAACGGAAGGCAAAAACGGGAAAATATTGGGAGAAACCAACATACCTTCTAGAGAAGCGCCTGGTAAGTCAAGCATTCCCGCTGCTTCCCCCTCCCCGCCTCCAACGGCGGCTCAGGGACCGCTCAAGAGGTTGATATGATTGCGGGAATCTCTGGTACATCCCTAGTCTCCACGAGTGGCGGATCAACAACCAGTTGAACCGGGCAGTCGTCAACAACATCAATAGCGACCTTAGGAGCAGTAGAGGACGACCCGCTTTCTCCTTGCCGCTGCGAAAAGTCCAGCTTCCTCCTTTTGCCTTGCTTCAGTCGTACGATGCAACTCCGCTCCACATTCATCAAAATCCCGCAAGAACTAGCCACTTTGCGATAACAAAGACATTGATCTTATAAAGAACATCCCCCAGTGCGTGCGGATCCACAAAGCCTAGCAACAAAGTAATGTCATGATCCTTCCCCGTAAGACGACGACAACGGTCAGGAGAATTCCGCCAAGTCTCAGGCATCACCCACTGGTTCTAGATGAACCCAAACAACTTCCCTCCATAGTGATAATCAGTTTTGTCCTCGAATGACATGAGCCTTTTGTTGCATCAGACTTTGACTTAATCGCCTGGGCCGAGGTAGACCTCGAACCATTTGTGAAAGAGACAGACTGACATTCGAGAGCCTTGCTCTAGAAAGAAGCAAAGCAGCGCCATGATCCTCGCCAGCCCAGCCCACTAGAGAAAACTGCATCACCAGAACACCGCATAACCGAAGTACGGTGATCACCTCCTTAGGGGGAGGGATCCAAAAATATGCCATCATGCATCACTCTGTAATCGCAAAGTGGCCACGCGGTCGTTCCCCGCACGCGGGCGCGCTGGCGGCGATCTCCATCGCCGCTGTCGGCCCTCGCCGTCTCCGGCCACCTCCTCCGCCGTCGGATGCAACTAGCCACCCCCGCCTCCGAGCACCTTGCCCGGTCCCCCCAAACTGCCTGGGGAGCACTCTCGTCATTTTGACAAAAGTGGTGATCCAGGTGATCAAAATGAATCAACGCCATTCACCAACACAAATCAGTCCCCGACGCAATTACCAACATGACCCTTTAGAAAACTATAAATAGGCACCAAAGATTTCATTTGAAAAAAAAAACAACTTCAGAGGCAAGAGAGAGCTCTGAGATTTTCCGGCGAGATCGTGGACTTAGGCCGATTCTCCGCTCAGAAATTCTCTCTGCTCTCCTCCTCGCGCTCAGGCTCCAGCACACCCCAAGTCACGTCAACCGCCTCCGCGAGAACGCTCGCATCGACAAGAGCACTCCCTCTAGAAGCTCCGTGGACTAAAGGAATTTGTAGACCGAAATGCTCCCACACAGGTTCCGCGAGCTCAGCAACACCCCAAGGCTAAGCGCTTCCATCAAGGCACCTAGGACTTAGTCGTTTTCCCTCATTTTCTACACTTGTAATGGAGTAACGACTTGTCACCCTCCGAGAACAAATCAAACTCTGTAAAACTCCAAGAAGCTAGTGTATTTTGGCTCGACACAGTTCCAACCACGTGATTTTTCACCCTTTTCAGATTTTCCACGTTAAAAATGTCTATTTTCATTTGATGCGGTTCATTTTGATTGTTTGCACAACCAATCCGATTACGAGTTAAGTCAGTCTGATTTCTCCGGACCGGGGAAAAACCGGGCAACGCGCTATATATATATGGCTGATATCGAGTCGAGTTCGAGCGATTTTGGCTCGGCTTGAAATCAAAATTTTCGACTCGAAGTCGGCTCGAAATCGAAATTGATTTTGAGTCGAGTCGGCTCGACTCGAAATGACTCGATTCCGAGTCGGCTCGAAATCGAATCGAGTCGGTTCGAAATCGAATCAGGTCGACTCGAAATCGAATCGAGTTGGCTCGAAATCGAATCAAATAAACTCGAAATTGCGCAATTTTTCGTTTTATTCATAGTTTGTCAAAATTAAATTGGACAATTTATAAATTTAGCAAATGAAACATTTAAAGTTTTCATTCTTTTTATTTATGTTTAAATTTTGTTATTTTATTCTTAAAATAAGAATATATTAATAAATACATAATTTTTTTAATTAATTCGAGTTGATTCGAATCATATTTGGAGCGATTCAGGGCTGGCTCGAAATCGAAACGAAATCAGATTCGAGTCAAATTGAATCGACTCAAATTGAGTCGAATCAATTTTAACCGATTCCGATTCGGCTCAATTTTTGAACGATTTTCGAGCGACTTTCGAGTTTCGAATAATATGCTCAGCTATATATATATATATATATATATATATATATATATATATATATATATATATATATATAATATATATATATATATATATATATATATATATATATATATATATATATATATATATATACATACATACACGCACACAGAATAACATATATAAGCTCAAATTTTTTTAAACATAAAAAAACTTGGGCTAATTTTCCCACAATATATGTCAGATTTAGACAAATAATATATGCATTTTATAGCCAAGAACGAGATCTACAACTTTCATGTTGAACATATTTCCAAAATTTGCACGATTTGGCCGGAATCTCGCACGAAAGATTGCTTGCTCGAAATGAATATAATAATAATAAATTTCAAAATTCGAGCCAGCAAACTTTCGGGCTAGATTCCGGCTAAACCGTGCAGATTTTGGAAAATTGTTCATCATGAAAGTTGTAGATCTCGTTCTTGGCTACAAAATGCATATATTATTTGTCTAATTCCAACATGTATTGTGAGAGAATCAACTAAAACTTTTTTTGACTTAAAAAAGTTTGAGCTTATATATTCCAAACATATATATATATATATATATATATATATATATATATATATATATATATATATATATATATATATATATATCTTATTATATAAAACAATATAGGTATTTGGAGGCACACCATAGATCAAACAAGAGTCATTAGATCATTAGAGAGTGCATGAGATAGGGAGAGAGAGTTGGGAGAGAGCGAGAGGAGGGAGGGAGAGAAAGAGAGGGAGAGGGGGGAGGAGAGAGAGGGAGAGAGAAAGGGAGAGAGATGACATAAAGGAGAGAAAGAAGAACGAGAGGAAAATTGGGTGAAGTTAATGTTTTTACTATAAAATGTAATTTTTTATAAAATAAAAATTATAATATTGATTTATATTTTTTACGGTCATTTTGAGTACTCATATGTATATATTGCGGGCACTGTCCGTCTTGATGTGGGTGCATCGTTTTGATGCGGGCGCAGCCCGCAACGACGCATCGAGCACTTGAGAAGTCCATTCGGAGGCGGGCGAAGCCCGCCTGGATGCGGCCGAAGGCCGCCCGAGAGCATCGAGCCCGGGCGTAGCCCGTGCGAAGATGCTCGTATATATATATACACACACACACACACGAGCGACATGCATGGACCTCCGGCCCGATGACCACGCACCACTGTACCCCCGGCGGGCTTTGTCAGCCCACCCGCTCGAAGCCTGCCCCAGCCCGCCCGGCACAGCCACATTTTTTATTGTATAAGAGTGAATCACCCTTTGGTGCGAAGGAAAAAGTGGAAAGCCCAATGTTGCACCAAAGGGTGTTTTTTCCTTATAGAATACTGTGCGGACAAACGGGCGTACGGGCAAGGGGCAAGGATGCTCCAAATCGAAAAGTGATCAACATGAAAGTTGTAGATCTCGCCGAGACGAACAACTTTCATGTTGATCACTTTTTTATTTGAAGCGGTATTGGCCATTGATTTGTGTCTCGAAATCGGAGGCGGCGAGAGTGCTACAGTAAAGCCTCTCGCCGCCCCCGATTTTGTGGCCCAAATTAGAAGCCAAGACTGCTCCAAATTAAAAAGTGATCAACATTAAAGTTGTTCATCTCACCGAGATCTACAAATTTTATGTTGATCACTTTTCGTTTTGAGATTATCTTGACCCCTAAAAAGTCTTGCTCGTACGCCCGCACCGTATGTTTGTCGTCGGCAAACCTTCTTTTTAGTCTCACACCGCCCGTTCAATTAGAAATTTCGGGTATATATTGATATTTCTGCAATTAGTGTTTGAAATAAGGTGTGCTGGTAGGCTTGCGGGCTTGCTAGCCGATTTGCGGCTTGGCTGGTTGAATGCGTGTGCTGGCGGCGCCAGCCTGACAGACCTGTTTGCATGGTTTTTTTTAAAGCTTTATGCCTTATAGGGGTACAATCGTAATTTCACATAGGTTTAGGACACTAATAGTAGGCTTAGGAGCCATTGTAAAATGTGGAGAGAGAGTTGGTTTGATCAGACGGCTGCTGATATAGTGGAAGAGATCAGACGGCTATTATTTTTTTTCCTAATTTTGAACTCAGGCTATTTACAGAACTCGATATTTCTTTTTAATATGGTATAGATAGATATATAATATATATAGTGGGCACATGATATTATAATTATCTTAATAATGCAAAAGTCACTACTAAGATAATGACATAAAATAGAGACAAAATGCATTAGTATAATAATATATTTTGCTTTATTTTATCACAGATTTAAATTTTTTAATTTTAGTTTTTGTTGATATTTTTATTATTTATTTTAACTTATTATGATATGATATGTTTAGTGATTGCTCAAGTTTATTTTAAAAAAATAAAAATATTATTAAGGAGTATTCTCTGATTGTCTTTTAGGCTACCGAACAGGAATACTTAAAATATTACTAAGCATCGTATTCATATACCTGTAAATTTTGGTAATTGCCCAGAAACTCTAGGAAACTATTTCCTAGTTATAGATTAAAAAAATTTCGGAAACTCGTTACTACATATTTTTCAATGCTATTGGATAAGTCTGAGTTTGCTGAAAAAGCAAAAAAAAAAAAATTTGTTATGAGAGAATGATTCACTTTGATGAAGGCATGTGGAAAATGTTGGGTGGCCGCGCTTAAGATATTCTACGTATGATCTATGAAGTTTGAAATAGTCATATATAATATGGGATCCCGAGAGATTTGGTTGGGGATGCCTTGCCATTCGACTGCAATCAGCCATGGACCGGTGGGTGCTGTTGTCTACCCCGGTCTGGTTTCTAATAAAATATGGTCATCTTTTGTTAGAAACCACGCCGGGTAGGTTGTTGAGGCTCGGGGCTTGATCCCGGGACCTCCTTTATAAGAGCCGCCTCAGCCAAGCTCTCATACCCAACTGCACTGCAGTGCAGTTGGGTATGAGAGGTTGGCTGAGGCGGCTCTTATAAAGGAGGTCCCGGGATCAAGCCCCGGGCCTCAACAACCTACCCGGCCTTTACCAAAAATGTGGGACCCCGGGAGATTTGGTTGGGGATGACTTGCCATTCGACTGCAGTCGGCTATGGACGGGTGGGTGCTGTTGTCTACCCGGCCCGGTTTCTAATAGCGGTCATCAACCCAGATCGCGCCACCTAACCAAGACCGCGCTCTTCTAAACAACCTCAGTCTGCAAACACCAATGCGGACTGCTCCATCAGTCCGCGCGACCTTCAGGCAACCTGTCCGCGCAACAAAGCTTGTTCCACGATCTAACATCGAGACCCCAAGCTTTGATCCATGCCGAACACCTGCGAGCTCCATAGAGTCCGCACAACAACCAGCGAACTCTGATCCATCCCGCTCCGAGAAGGCACCAGCGACCTGAGGGCAAACCGCCCCAGTTCGCTAAACCGGCTGCCCCTTAGCGAATCAGAGAACCTGCCAACTATGGCGACCTCCAACGAAGTCCGCCACTAAACCGCGAATAAACATCATATCCTCCCGGTTACCACCGGAGAGCTTGCTGGTCCAGACCGCCAGAAACCACAGCCAAGCCGGTTGTCCGACTAGGCAACCCGCCAAAGCTATCCCCCATGGTAACTGGGAGGGTAATCATGCCCAGTACCTGGACTGGATGGTTGTCGAAGTCCTACACCGGTTCGTCCGCCGCCGTCAGATATTGCATGGAGAGCTTCATGCTCTGATGGGTGGAGTAGAAAAGTACGTAGACTGAGCTTCCGTTGTCGACGAGGATTCACTTGACATTATAGCCGGGATCCCCGACCCTGGCATTGATCACGAGAGGATCTTGGTGAGGTGTTCGGAGTCCGACGAGGTCTTCATCTCTGAAGGTTATGGTGGTGTCTTGTGTGCACTTCTTGTCTTCATGGAAGCCTCCTTGCGCGCCTATTGAGAGGATTTGAGCCGAAAGGATGGGTGATTCGTCAATGGTTTTGATATTTCCGACCATCTGCCTACCACCCGCCCCTCCCGGCGGGACGTTTTGCTAATCTCTGGGTGGCCCGGGCGGGACTTGCTGGTCCTGTATGCGTCCCTGCAAAAACCTTCCGAGAAGTCCTAGATGGATAATGCGCTCGATTTCTTCCTTCAGGCGGGCACAGTCCTCGGTGGTGTGTCCTATAGTTTGATGGAACTCACAATACTTGTATTGATCGTTTCTGGGGTTATGGTATGATTGCCTAGGTCGATGTAGTGTTGGCTCATTTTCTATGGCATAGAGCACATTGGTGCGCGTGGTGTTGAGGGGAGTATAATCTCTGGGAGGTTGATCTTTTTGATGGTCTCTTGGCGCTGAGGGGCCAACTCCTTCTCTTTCCTCTGCTTTTGGGCCCCCTCGAACTGCTGGCGATGGGCTTTGATAGCTTCATCAGCGCCGATCTGGGCCTCTACTCGATGCACGAGGTCAGGATAACTGGGGACAGTCTCCCTCATCAGCACTGAGTAGAAGCTGCTAGGCCGGAGGCCTCCAAGGAACACCCCATGCAACAACTCAGGGTCAACCCCCGGAATTTGACGGGCTTCTGCAGTAAAACGGCGGAAGAAGTCCTTCAGGGTTTCTCCTTCGTTTTGGTGGATCACGGACAAGTGGGAGGGGTCATGGACGATCCTGCGATTGGCGATGAACTGATCGACAAACTGCCTTGTCAGCTCTGTGAAATTGGGGATGGTTCCGGCCCTTAATGAATGGAACCATGTTCGGGCCTGGCCTTTGAGAGTGGCTGGAAACACCTATCAGAGCAACTGATCCGGTGTATTGTAGATTCTCATAATGGTGGTGAAGTGGTTAACATGTTCTAGCGGATCGTCCGTCCCGTCGAACGTCTCAATGTTCGGGAGCTTGAATCCGTATGGGATTGGATGGTCAAGAATTGGTGGTGCCAAAGGGTTGCCTTGACAGAGCGGTCGGCAGGCGTGAACATCTCTTCTTCCCGCCCGGCGATACTCTTTAGCGATGACCTCTTGAATCTCCTCCCGAGTAAATCTTTCAAACGGAGGAAGGCGGACGTCATTGACGAGGTTGTTATGAAGGTGGTCTGCCCTCGCCCCTCTCTGGGCCGGGTGAGCGGAACTGGCGGCCTCAGAATATTCTTCGGATCCCTCTTATCTTGAAGGAACTTCCCGGGCCCTGCACTGATTCGGTTATGGCGGTGGGTTAGCTGGTTCTGGTGGCAGCGGGGAGCAGGAGGTGCTCCCAGGTTTCGAAGCAGGGTGAGCATTTCAGTTTATTGCTCTTCCATCTGGCGAACGCGCCCTCCAAAGCAGTGACGGGGGCGAAAGCGGCTTCAGCCGTCAATGGCACGCCCACTAAAGAGTCGGAGCGGGCAGGCTCGACGTGTCCGCCAAGGGCGGATCCTTCAGTGATGCGAGCGATTCTTTTTGTCATTGAAGCAGGACTTGGAAGTGGCAAGGCTGATGATCTTGTTCTTTTGAAAGATGTTGGGAATCGTTTTCCCACAGACGGCGCCAAACTGTTGCGGGCTAACTCGATGTCCCGGTCGGACCAGCAGCCAGGGAGGTTGAGCGGGCCTGACCCCGCAACCCGCACCCGGGCGGCAAAACGGGTAAGGTCGACAGAAAGGCCGGCTCGCTCCCGCCCATCTCAGGCGAGCGGGCTGGCGACCCGCGGCGAGCGAGCGAGACCCGCGGTTGGTGATCCGCCGGTCAACCCCCCCACGCGCGACCGGGCTGCCGATCCGCCCGACGGAAGACAGGCAGCTCGCCCATACCGGCTCGCACTCGCCCAGTGAGGATGGACGAGTCCCAGAGCCAGGTCGCGCCCGCCTCTCGCGGGTGGAATCGGAGGCGAACTGAATCCCCATGGGTGCGAATAGCTATTCAGAACAGCGGAGCCTGGCTGTTGGCAGACCAGGTTGGACTGCGCATAGCTATCCAAAACAGCGGAGTTTGGCTGTTGGCAGACCCAACCAGGGGCCTTTTTGGTATTTCCAGGTCAGTTCTTTTGGTTATTGGCAGTTCAGATTCTGAAAATCTATAAATAAGACCCAAGGGGTACCTCAGAGGGCACACTTTCAGTGCCTCCTTGCCCTCATTCTCAAGTGTTCTCTGAGGGTACCTTAGCTCGGCTCTTGGCTAAGGAGGGGAAGCGCTCAGAGATCTTCCGGGTTTGTGGTGGGACCTCCCTGCCGAGCCCTTGGGTCTGTCCTTTCTTGTCTCTCTCGTTGTTTTTCTTGCAGGTGCGAAGTAGGCGCGAGACCACCCCTTCCCCAAGGGTCGAACTCCACAAGAGGCCGGTTTCCGGTTTCAACATTTTGGTGCGGTGAGCGTGGAGAGTGGTCAGTGCAGAAAAGCTTCGGCAAGCTCAATGACGGGAGGTCAAGGATCCAACAGGCAGAACTCACCGCCCCCTCCGCCTCTCGCGACAGTGGGAATGTTTGAAGACTTCAGGAACGAGGTGCTGGACCTCGTCAAGATCGCACTCGGCGTGCGGGCCGAGTGCTCGACTCCGGCAGCCCAGATCGCGGCCGCCCCCTCTTTAGGCGAAGACGCTCCTGGCAGGCGAGCCGGGAAGGAAGTGGCTGAGGAAGGTCGGGGGAGCGAGCTCTCGGGGCGCGAGCTCTTCCCCGGCTCGGCAGGCCGAGGTCGATTCGGCGAGTTGGGCTCGCGGGACTCGCCGGCTCGCCCGGCGGTTGGAAGCAGCCCATTCAGCGAGCTGGTCTCCTCAGCACCAGTACCAGACGGGTTCAGAGAGCCCGAGATGACCTACTACACCGGGAAGGGAGACCCGGTTCAGCACGTCCAGTGGTTCGAGGACGTGGTCTCCATCCGTCAGATGTCGGACGGATTCAAGTGCCGTCTCTTCGCCATCACCCTCCGAGAGAAGGCAAGGGAGTGGTTCCACCAGCTGCCGGCCAGTTCCATCTATTGCTTCGAGGACCTGCGCCGAGGGTTCATGTTGAGGTTCACTACCTCAAAGAAGAGGAAGAAGGAGTCTGAGTCCCTGTTCCACATAAAGCAGGGGTGAACGAGACGTTGGGAAGCTACGTCGATCGGTTCCAGGAGGAGGTCATCCAAGTCCAGGAGATGCCGGGCCACAGTCTGATGATGGCCTTCACACTGGGCCTGCAGCAGGGTTTCTTCCGCATGGAGCTGAAAAGGATTCCCCCCCTCTCCTACGAGGAGCTGATGGAGAGGGCAGCGAGAGAGGTCGACGGGGAGGCGTCGAACCCAGAATTTGCGAGGAAGTTGGCCAGGTGGGCGACTGAGGAGGAGAAGGAGTCGAAGGGAGGAAGAGGACAGGGAGAGAGGAGGGAGGAGCCCAGGCAGAGGGAGCAGAGGGAGCAGAGGAAGCTCCAAGGACAGCAGCCGGGATGGGGGCGTCAGGAGCCCGACCGTAGGCTGGGCTGGAGACCAAAGTGGCAGGGGCAGGGGCCACAGAGGGGATACTACGGGAGAGGTCACTATCAGGGGAGGCAGGACCAGTTCCACCCACCCGGCTGGAGGCAGGGTCAGAGGCCGCGGCTCCCCGATCAGGAGGAGGCCATGGCCATAGCTCTGGGAGCAAGGAGAGGGGTCATGAGAAGGAGGAGAAGGGAGTTCAGGGTGGAACTGCCCTACTGCGACTTCCATCAGGAAGAGGGGCACGCAACGGCCACGTGCCCGGAATTCTTGGAGATGAGAGAGAACAGGGGGCGGCAGCAGCAGCAGGAGGAGGTGCGGCAGGAAGTGAGGATCGAGGAGGTCCTGCCTCGGACGGAGGAGGATCGCTGTGAAGACCGGGTGGATGTGGGGACCCGAGGAATGATCGGAGTGATCCACGGGGGAGTGGGGATCGAGGCTTCCCGCAAGGCAAGTCTCCACACCATGTATCGGCGGAGCGTCGCCTCTACGTCCCAAACCCCGCCGCCAGAGGAGAGGATCACTTTCTCCAGAAGTGATATGCCGGACCACGAGGATCCGTTCTGTGATGCGCTGGTCATCAAGGCCACCATCGAGAACTTCACTGTCTCTCGGATCCTAGTGGACAATGGGAGTTCCGTGAACGTCGTCTTCAAGAAGGCGTTTGACGCGATGCAGGTAGAAGCTAAGAGGGTGCTGGCCTCGGACGGGCCCTTGTTCGGGTTCTCGGGAGAAAGGAAGGAGGTAGAGGGAGGAGTCGGCCTCCATGTCACCCTGGGGGGGCAGTCCCGAAACTGCAAGTTCGTCATAGTGGAGGCCCCCAGCAGCTACAGCGCAATCTTCGGGAGGCCCCTGATCAGCGCCTTCCGCTGCGTCCCCTCATCTTTCCATCAGTGTTTGAAGTTCAACGCTGAGGGGGCGCAGGTCAGGGTTAGGGGAGACCCTAAGGTGGCACGGGAATGCTACGTCACCGCGGTGAACACCATCTCTTGGCAGGAAGGGGCCGAGGAGATGGGGCGGAGGATGGAGGAGGACGAGCAGGAAGCCGGAGAGGTGGAGCTGGAGGTGAAGGGCTGCGCAGAGAAGGCGGAAGGAGGGGGTTTGGAGGAAGTGGTCGAGGTAAGGGCCGTGTCAGAGGAGATGGAGGTAGAGGTCCCCGCTCAGGAGGAAGGGGATGCCGAGGGATGGGGGGAGCAGTCCAGGCTGGAGGCCGCAGAGGAGGTGGTGGAGCTGGAGGTGCTCACCCGCGGAGGCAGGGTGGAGAAGATCCGCGTCAGCGGGGGGCTGACCCCGGAGGACCAGGGCAGGATGCTGGAGTGCATCCAGAAGAACGTGGACATCTTCGCCTGGAGCGCCGCGGAGATGCCGGGGGTTGACGCGGATGTGGCTTGCCACCGCCTCAACCTGGACCCGGGAACACGCCCCGTCCAGCAGAAGAAGAGATCCACGGCGGACAAGCTAGCGGAACCCATCAGGGAGGAGGTGGCAAAACTTCTCAAAGCGGGCTTCGTGTCCGAAATTCAATACCCCGGCTGGGTCTCGAACGTTGTGATGGTCAAAAAGGGAGACGGCCGCTGGCGCTTATGTATCGATTTTTCCCTTCTTAATAAAGCTTGTCCTAAGGATTGTTACCCCTTGCCTCGGATCGACGCGCTGGTTGACTCAGCCGTCGGTTTTTCTGTAATGAGTTTTTTAGATGCATTTTCAGGTTACCATCAGATCAGGATGCACCTCCCAGACATAAAGGATGTCTCATTCATCACAGGGGACGGTTGCTACTGCTACAAGATGATGCCGTTCGGGTTGAAGAACGCCGGGGCCACCTACCAAAAGATGATGGATAGGGTCTTCAAGGAACAGAGGGGGAGGAACTTGGAGGTGTACGTGGACGACCTCATGATAAAGAGCCGGGACGTGGACTCCCACCTTCGGGACCTAGAGGAGACGTTCGCCACCCTGCGCAGATACAAGATGCGGCTGAATCCCCTTAAGTGCGTTTTTGGGGCTGGCCGAGGGAAGTTCTTGGGGCACCTCCTCACCCCCGCAGGGGTCGAGCCGAACCCGGACAAGGTCAAGGCAATCTTGGAGTTGGGGTCCCCGCGGAATGCGAAGGAGGTCCAACGATTGACAGGGAAGCTAGCAGGACTGAGCCGCTTCCTCTCTCGGGCAGGGGAGAATTGCTCCCCCTTCTTCAAAACACTGAGGGGGGGCCAGAGGTTCGAGTGGACTAAGGAATGCGAGGAGGCGTTCCAGGCCCTCAAGGCGCAGCTGACACAGGCCCCGCTGCTCCAGGGGCCGAAAGAGGGTGAAGATTTGTTCTTATACCTCGGGGTCGGGGCAGAGGCCTTAAGCTCCGTCTTGGTACGAGAAGAGGGGAAGAGGCAGCTCCCTATTTATTATGTCAGCCGGGTCCTGAGGAAGGCCGAGCTCCGATATCCAATCTTGGAGAAGCTTGCGTTCGCACTGATCATCTCGGCTCGGAGGCTACGACCATACTTCCAGGCACACTCGATCCGAGTGGTGACCGACCATCCCCTCCGCAACGTCTTCGATGGGGTGGAGCATTCAGGCCGGCTGGCCAAGTGGTCGGTGGAGCTGAGCGAGTTCGACGTCTCCTTTGTTCCGCGGCTCTCGATCAAAGCTCAGGCGATGGCCGACTTCTTGGCCGACTACGTGGTGGAAGTAGCGGAGGAGGAGCTCACCCGCCCGACTCCTTGGAAGGTGAGGGTGGACGGAGCCTCAGGAAGGCATTCTCTCGGAGTAGGAGTGGTTCTGGAAAACCCTCAAGGGACTCGGATCGAACAGACGGTGGTGGTGCATTTTCCCATTACCAACAACCAGGCTGAGTACGAAGCAGTGATAGCGGGACTACGCCTGGCCAGAGAGTTGGGGGTGCTGGATGTGGAAGTTCTGACCGACTCCATGGTGGTGGCTTCCCAGATCAACGGGGAGTTCGAAGCAAGGGAGCCCGCTTTGAAGTTATACCTGGCCAAAGTGAAGGGGGTCATAGGGACCTTCCAGACCTTCTCCATCCGACACGTGCCAAGGGAAAAGAATGAACAGGCCGACCAACTGGCGAAGGACGGCCCCCGGATGGGAGGCACCATCACCGACCTGTTCCGCCCCTCCATCGAAGAGGGGGAGCTCATGGAGATCGATCAGCAGCCATCGTGGATGGACCCAGTAGTAGTTTTCCTCTCCACGGGAGAGTATCCGGAGGGAGTAGACAAGAAGAAGCTGAGGCACAAGTCCGCCTACTACCTCCTCAAAGACGGGCAACTATACAGAAAGACCCTTTCCGGGATGCTGGCTCGCTGCGTGTCCGAGGGCGAGGCGCAGAGGATCTTGGAAGAAGTCCACTCCGGGGAGTGCGGGAGTCATTCCGGGAGTCGGACCTTGGAGGGGAGGATAGTCCGGCAGGGGTATTTCTGGCCCACCCTTGGCCGGGACGCCGCGGAGTTCGCAAGAAGATGTCATAAGTGCCAGCTATTTGCCCCCCTCCAGCTACAGCCGGCCCAACAACTCAGGGGCATCACGGCCCCCTGGCCCTTTGCAATCTGGGGAATGGATTTGGTTGGGCCGTTCCCCCAGGCTAGCGGCCAGAGAAGGTTCCTCCTAGTGATGATCGACTACTTCTCAAAATGGATGGAGGTGAAGGCGTTGGCAAAGGTGACCTCCCAGGTGATCAGGAACTTCGTTTGGGGGGAGATCATCTGTCGCCATGGGCTGCCCCAAGCCATCGTCACAGACAACGGGCCTCAGTTCGCCAGCGCCGAGTTCACCAGTTTTTGCGAGCAGCTTGGGATCGACCTCAGATTCGCCTCGGTCCACCACCCCAGGAGCAACGGGCAGGTGGAGGCGGCGAACAAAATCATCGTCAATCTCCTCAAAAAGAAGGTGGAAAATCTGAGGGGGAGCTGGGTGGAGCAGCTCCCCGCCATCCTTTGGGCCCTTAGAACCACCCCGAACACGGCCACGGGGGAGACCCCCTTCAAGCTCTCCCATGGGTGCGAGACGGTGCTCCCCATAGAATTTGAAGTCCAAATGCCGCGAGTCGGGACGGCCAGAGAGGGCCGAGAGGAATGACAGGCTGAGAACGGAGAGGAGCTGAGACTCACCCTCGACATGGTGGAAGAGTTGAGGGACCTTTCGGCCATCCGGCAGGAGGAGGTCAAAAGGAGGATGGCAAAATACTTCGACAAGCATGTCAGGGTCAAGCAGTTCGCAGAAGGGGACCTGGTGCTGAAGAAGATAGACGCGGCAGGGAGGTCAGCATCCGTGGGAAAACTCAACCCCAGCTGGGAGGGGCCATTCATTGTGAAGGAAGTTTTGAAGTCGGGGGGCTATCGGCTCCAAAATGTAGAGGGCAAGGCCCTGAGTCTCACCTGGAGTGGAGACGACTTGAAGAGATTTTTTCCCTAATTTCCTGTAAGCAACATGATTTATTATAATGAAGCTTTTCTTTTCCCTCCCCCCAGGATTGTCATACCTAGGCTTGCTCAGAGAGTTGGAATGAATTTGGACCCCGAGAAGATCCCGCTGCCAGGCTCCCACCTAGCTGGCAGGGCCGGAAGTCACTCGGTGTCATCTCTAGCCTCGAGAAGATCCCGCTGCCAGGCTCCCACCTAGCTGGCAGGGCCGGAAGTCACTCGATGGAATGAATTTGGACCCCGAGAAGATCCCGCTGCCAGGCTCCCACCTAGCTGACAGGGCCGGAAGTCACTCGGTGTCATCCCTAGCCTCGAGAAGATCCCGCTGCCAGGCTCTCACCTAGCTGGCAGGGCCGGAAGTCACTCGAAGGAGAATGAGTTTGGACCCCGAGAAGATCCCGCTGCCAGGCTCTCACCTAGCTGGCAGGGCCGGAAGTCACTCGGTGTCATCCCTAGCCTCGAGAAGATCCCGCTGCCAGGCTCTCACCTAGCTGGCAGGGCCGGAAGTCACTCGATGGAGAACGAGTTTGGACCCCGAGAAGATCCCGCTGTCAGGCTCTCACCTAGCTGGCAGGGCCGGAAGTCACTCGGTGTCACCCCTAGCCTCGAGAAGATCCCGCTGCCAGGCTCTCACCTAGCTGGCAGGGCCGGAAGTCACTCGATGGAGAATAAGTTTGGACCCCGAGAAGATCCCGCTGCCAGGCTCTCACCTAGCTGGCAGGGCCGGAAGTCACTCGGTGTCATCCCTAGCCTCGAGAAGATCCCACTGCCAGGCTCTCACCTAGCTGGCAGGACCAGAAGTCACTCGATGGAACGACTCAGAAAGCAACGACCTGCGACCCAGAACAAATCGCGTTGTCGGACTCCCACCTAGCCGGCAAGGCCGGGAACTACTCGAAAAGCGTGCGCAGCAAGACGGAATCACAAGAATAAGTCAAAAAGAGGGAAAGGGCCTAGCATGGCCCCATCCTCAGACCCCAGGAAAGGTGGTCGAGTAAACGCAAAGGCCTGGCGAGAGTCCACAGGGAATTAAGCATGCGGCCGAGGGACGAGCCAGCTCGCCTCGCTCGGCGGACGGGCAGCTCGCCTCGCTCGGCGGACGGGCAGCCACCTCGCCAGAGCCGGGCCGCAGGGGCAGGTCGCGCCATCCGGCAATAACAGCGTCGGAAGAAATAAAAAGGGGGCGAGGGAGCACTTATAAAGAGAGCAGCAGCTAAAAAGTACGAAGTATAAGCGCAACCCGCGCATACATCTCAAAACAGACATATACATAATGAGGTTCATCCAAAAAGATAAATTACAAGAGTCTGGGGAAACGCGAGATCAGGGGTGAGAAATCCTAAATGGGCTGGAAGTTTTTGTCGCCAGGCTCCGGCACGGGAAGAAACAGCGACGGCACCACGTCCTTCGCCGAGAGTCCCGCTGCCTCGCTCGTAAGCAGATCCGCGCGCCGCAGCGTTTGCATCGTGTATCTCGCTGCGCTGGCCGCGTTCTTTTGCATTAGCACTTCCAGGTCGTAGTCGGAGAGATGCTCGCGCGGGCAGACCCTGCTGTCTGGAGGAGGGACAGCGGCGGCGGCCTCCAGCTCGCGTACCCGCGCCTCCAGCGCCGCCTTTTCTTGGCCAAGGGTGGCGATCTCGGCACCCATCCGGCTCGCCGTCGCCGCGTCCTGGGGAAAAATGAATAGGAATAATCGTGAGCTGTGTGCACGAAAAGGAGGGAGTGCGATTCAGGTTGAGCACGCACCACCCCGCCCAGGTACCGCGCGAGGGTCTCCTCGGCCGCGTCGGCTCGCCTCCTGTGAGTGTCCGCGTCCACCCGAGCGAGCTTCCGGACCTCTTCTTTCTCCTCCGCCATCTTTTGGATAGACGCGGCGTTCCGCTCCACCTGGGTGCAGCGTCGCCCCACCATGTGAGCCAGCTCCAGACCGCGCAGCTGGGCCCGTGCGCTCTCATGGATCAGCACCCGCGTCTCCTCCTTGTCGTATATGGCGGCGTCTTCGCGCGAGTACAGCCCAAAGGAGAAGCTGTACGCCTCCCCACCGATTGTATCCTGCTCCATCCAGCTCGGCAGCAGGGTCGAGATCGTTGCGCGATTCGACTCCTTGTCCCACGACAGGAGCGGGACGCCGAGCTCATCCAAGTACTTCTCGCCGTAACCGAAGTTCCGATGCCCTCTCGGCACCGGCCCCGCAGCGGCTTCAGACCCGCCCGGCGGCGCGGAGGTGCCCGCCGCCCCGACCGGGGAGTCGCTGGTCGAAGCAACCAGCGGGGGCGAGGGGGCCTCAGTCGGCAAGACCGCGGGGGCCTTGCCCTTTCTTTGGCTCGCGGAGGGTTGCTGATCCGCGGTCTTCGCCGACTTCGGCGGAGGCGCTGACTGTCCGCCGCCCGGTCGCTTCTTGGCCGGGATCGATGAGATGTCGCGCTGGGCGGCATCCGCAGCCTGGGCGCGGGCGAGAACCCCGGGGGGAATCCGAGCGCTCTCATAAGGGGGGTGAAGAGGAATGTCGCGTTCACCTGCGAAAGAGGGAAGGTGAGATGAAAGAAGAGTGGGAAAGTAAGGACTAATGGAGACGAGTGGCAAACCTCCCCCCGGCGGGACAGCCGCGAGATCGTCAAGGTGGCGGCGCAGGAACGCGACCTCAAAGTTCTTCCCGACGAAGAACGCGAACAGGTCGGCTTCATGGCCGCCTAGGCTGGGTGGCCGGTAGCTCGCCTCGTTGAGCTGCACCGGCGAGAAGGGCACGTTGCCGAAGTCCCCTTTGACGAACAGGAACTTCTTCAGCCAGTTGTGGCTCTTGTTGACGGTCTCCCGCACCTTGAGGTGGGCGCTGGAGAAGTAGGCCGTCCCATCTCGGTTCGCCCTGAAGGAGAACAGCTTCCGGAATACTGCGAGGCTGAACTCCACCCGCTCCTCTCGCAGGAAGCAGGCGAACCCCATCATGACGGCGATGGAGTTCGGGGTCATCTGGCCCAGGACGACCCCAAAGTATTTTAGCACCTGGCGCACCTCGGGCCATAGGGGGAGTCGCAGGCCTACCTCGAAGTGAGCGAGAGGGATGGCGAGCTCATCCCTAAACAGGTCGTTGATCTTCTCCCCCTCTTCGGGTCGCCTCGCAGAGAACCCGGCTGGGATGTGGTCGCCAAGGGCTTTCAAGTATTCGCGCTCTGTGATGACGGCGCGAGGGAAATCATGCTCGGAGAAGGTCCAAGCGCATTTGCTTCGGCCATCCGCGTCGCCGCCGCCTCCGCCCATTCCCGTCGAGTCGCAGCCGAACGCGCGAGAGAAAGCCAGAAGGCGAACACAGACGATACTCCGCGGGAACAGGAAGCAGGAGGGTTTGGAGTCGGTGGAGAAATAAGGGCCGGCAAGGCCTATTTATAGGAAAAGAGAGGGGGCGGGAAACTTCCCGCCGAAAGATGGGGTGCGGATAGCAAAAATTAATCCGACGGTTCGACTTCCCGCGCGCGAGCGCACCCCAAAGGTCGAGCCGGCACGGTTCTCGCCCGGCTGCAACCGCGGGAGACCAGCGCGGGCGAACCAACCCCAACCCGCACCCGCACGCCGTGCCGCGCGAGACGGGAGATTCCCGCCTAGCGAGCTCCTCGGCTCGCCCTCGCCCCGATCAGCGCGAAAGGAAGAATGGACCTTTCCCTTAACCCGCCCACAGAAAACAACAGAAAAGCAGCGCGATAATTTCAATACATCTCAGCAACAAAATAGTTAGGCCCATAGGCGGGCTAAAAGAGTCGCGAGCAATTATAAGTACAAGATAACTGCGAAATGACGATAACCCCGCGGTATCCCGCGAGCGAGGGGCAAACAACTGGGTCAGTACTCGACCCACTTCCACCTGTGCCGCCTCTTCGTTCCCGCTCGCGGCGGCACGCGAGGATCGTGGTAGTCGCGAACCGCCACCAGTTCCCGCTGAGCCATGCCGACCTGCTCTGTGGCGCTCCTAAGATGTCCCTCGGCCCGCGTTATATGCACGCCCGGCGAGGTGACGTCGTCGTCTTCCGCTTCACGCCGAGGGCCCTCCAGGACAGCGAGCCGGGCCTCAGTCTCGGCCTTGTCTTCATCAACCCTCCTCATGATCTCCTTCAACATCAGTGTGTGTTTCTGGAACAGCCGTGTCACCTGCCCCTTCATCCCGACCGCGTCGGTCGGGTCGCCCAGGTAGTCAGAAACGCTGCCCACGTCAGGCGGAGGCGAGTACCCTTCGCTCATCTCGGTCTCAGGAGAGGCCCTGTGAAAGCCTGCAAGCGAGGCGAGTCAGAGGGAGCGAGCAAGAGACGGAGCCCAACGATAAAAACCAGCTCACCAGGGGTTGGCACATCGCCCGCACCGACAGAGGGGCGAGAAGAGCCCGGCCGACCCTGAAAGTTCCCTCCCTCGAGGGTCTCAAGAGATTTCCCCAACCCATGGGAGACCGCCGGACGGGGAGTTTCCGGAGGTGGGCGATCCAGACCTGGGGAACTCGCGATCTTCTCAGGCGACGGAGGCGGGGGACGATCCTCTCCCCGGTTCTCCACCTCCTCACAGGGAATTACCTGCAAAACAGGGAGTCAGGAGAATAGCGATAATCAGCGGAAGGCCACGTACCCCGGGGACGACCTCAGCACCCGCCGCCGAGCTGGAGGCCGGGCAGTCACCCGCCAGAGAACGCTTAACAATCTTTCCCTTCGCCGGCCTGAAGAGAGGGCCGGAAGATCCGCGTACTAGCCATGGGGCGGCCTCGAGGGCCTCCTCCTGAGTCTGCAGGACCGCTGCCGCCAGGCGAGCTCGCACCTCTTCGCTAACCGGCATCGAGAAACAAAAGTCTGCTCAGAGAAAATAAAGGGGATCTGGGGAGCCTCCTACAGGGGTCAGCGGTATGTATTTATAGCCGGACAGTGGGGGCCCACCAAAAGATTCCCTGCCAGCTCAGCACAGTGCTCGCCGAACACGCGGGTTGGATGATTCTTTCCGAGCTTGATTCAAGCTCGAAAAGAGCGGGGATTGTGTACAACCCTGTGTCCGGCGAGCGGGCCCAGCCAGGGAGGTTGAGCGGGCCTGACCCCGCAACCCGCACCCGGGCGGCAAAACGGGTAAGGTCGACAGAAAGGCCGGCTCGCTCCCGCCCATCTCAGGCGAGCGGGCTGGCGACCCGCGGCGAGCGAGCGAGACCCGCGGTTGGGGATCCGCCGGTCAACCCCCCCACGCGCGACCGGGCTGCCGATCCACCCGACGGAAGACAGGCAGCTCGCCCATACCGGCTCGCACTCGCCCAGTGAGGATGGACGAGTCCCAGAGCCAGGTCGCGCCCGCCTCTCGCGGGTGGAATCGGAGGCGAACTGAATCCCCATGGGTGCGAATAGCTATTCAGAACAGCGGAGTCTGGCTGTTGGCAGACCAGGTTGGACTGCGCATAGCTATCCAAAACAGCGGAGTTTGGCTGTTGGCAGACCCAACCAGGGGCCTTTTTGGTATTTCCAGGTCAGTTCTTTTGGTTATTGGCAGTTCAGATTCTGAAAATCTATAAATAAGACCCAAGGGGTACCTCAGAGGGCACGCTTTCAGTGCCTCCTTGCCCTCATTCTCAAGTGTTCTCTGAGGGTACCTTAGCTCGGCTCTTGGCTAAGGAGGGGAAGCGCTCAGAGATCTTCCGGGTTTGTGGTGGGACCTCCCTGCCGAGCCCTTGGGTCTGTCCTTTCTTGTCTCTCTCGTTGTTTTTCTTGCAGGTGCGAAGTAGGCGCGAGACCACCCCTTCCCCAAGGGTCGAACTCCACAAGAGGCCGGTTTCCGGTTTCAACACGCCTGATTACAATGTGTTCGGAGAATCGAGGGCGACAGACCGCTCCCCATTACAGCTTGGGGGAGAGAGAGACTTCAGCTCCCAGCGGGCAACAGGCTGCTCCGCGGGAGCGACTTGGACAATGAAATCAAAGGTGTGGCTCTGGTGCTTTGAAGTTTGGAGCGCGGCCTCGGCGCGCGTCTGCTTGCAGGGGTCGTCTTCCTCCTTCCGCTCGCTTCAGGACTTAGGCGTTTTCCTGTTGGTGGTGCGCTGGTGGCTCGAGGTGGCTAGAGGATGATCCGAGGGAGGAGACCGGCAGAGCTCTCGCCTGAGAAAGAAGATGACCGGGAGCCCAAAAATGAATTATGAGGAGGCGTTTAAAGTGCATATTATTTTATAATATTTTATATATGCTATCCGTTATCAATTAAATAAATTTTCCTCCCTAACGACGGCGATTACGCATTTACGCTGGTGATTACGTGTGTAGTTAGCCATGTAACGTTCGATGGTGATCGCAACAGAACGATTAGATGATGGAGATGGGGTCGCCCTCGATAGCTCATGGGTGAAGAGCCCCCGACGGCGGGCGGCCGTAGGGGGAGAAAGAAAGGTCGCGGGAGGCCCTGTGCGTTGGCGGGGGAGGCCAGGCGCGGTGCCGACCGCTCCTTGCGGAGCGGCTGTGGGCCCCAACCACTCTGTGCAGCCAGCGGCCGCCTTGCGGCTGCGAGAGGGGCCATGCCGGCAGGCCTGGGAGACAGGTGGCGGCACCGGTCATCCCTTGCGGCCGCAAGGACGGCCAGAAGCATCCCGATCCGGGAGGGGCCGGCCACTGGGGGCGGCAGCGGCCGGCAATTTCGACTGACCGCGGTCGGTTAGTCGTGCACGTGGCAGGATCTCGTGCGTGAATCGTGCAAGGATCGGGCACGCTGATCACGTGCGTGGCGGTTACCCCCATGATCCCACATTAAGGGTTCATTTGGCGCGGCGTTTGGAGGCCGCGTTTGCGGCAAATGCTGCCGCAAGGCGGGTAATCAAACACCCGGCGGCGGCGTTTGCTGCGTTTCCACCCGCCTCCCCTTAAAAATGGAGGGATCCGCAGTGTTTCGAACGGCGGCCTCCCACCTCCGGTTCGAACAGCAGCCCGGCTTCTCCCGCCCCCGTCTCCACCCGCCGCGCCAAATGAACCCTAAGTGGTTATGACGGAGGTCCCATTAATTGCACAACAATTTTGCTGTAAATGATATCTGGTCCATCAAATCTTATCCTGGTTTTCAAGCATTTCTTGCAATCACTTCCTGTGATTTTCTTATGTTTGTTTTTGTGCATATTCTGAGCATGAAATTTTGTCACACGGGATATTTTTTATCAACACGTGTTGTTAAATCTAACGTAAAAATAAATGCTGGAATAAATTTTTATCACATAAAGGCGGCGGCTACTAAGAATCCTAATTTTACTAAGAATGCTATTATTGTACCTATGACTGTATGACTGACTTCAAAGGAACACAATTCTCCTCTTTTAATTTGAAGATCTCAACATTTTCACTATATATATAAAATATTAAAATAAACATCTATCTTTTTTAATTAATTTGTATACTAAAATCTGCCGGCAAAATAATATTGGCAGCATCCGAAGAAAAAATCCACGGTCTTCAAGTTAGAAATGCCAAACAAGAACAGACATTTGTAGAAGAAAGTAAAATATATTTCAAAGTAATATCCATTCTCCATAAATTTCATTCCAATTCAGCCTTCTCCCATTGCAGAAACTCTAAACATGGGCAGCAAAAGCTCGTGGTCGTCAATGGAAACGGATTGTTTGGTCGAAATCTTCGCGAGGCTCGGCCTGGAAGACATCATCCTCGTCGTCCCCTTCGTCTGCAAAGCATGGCTTCTCGCCGCCCGCAACCCTCTCTGCTGGCGAAAGCTCGATTTTCGGGCGGTCGACATTCTTCCATGGAGCAATTTCTCCAAAAGCTTCGCGCTTTGCTGCTCCCTCCCCTTCTTCTCCTTCACATACCTTCTAAAATTTACGATAAGCCGAAGCTGGAAATCTGTAACAGAGATCAGATTTCCTCTGAAGTTCACCTCCCCAGAGGATCTGATCATAGCTTCTAATGAGTAAGCAAAATTACAAGAAAGATTGGGTAATTATGAATCATCCACAATTGTATTTGATGAAAATGAAATGTTTTAATGTTGCAGGTGCAAATATTTGAAGTCTGTAGCCCTCCCAATTCTGTCACAATGCGAAGAAGTGCAGATTCCTCAGCTTGTATGCAAGTGGAAGGATCTGGGGAGACTAGAACTCGAATCGAAACCTTCGAATTTTAAGGAATTGGTGAAGAACATAAGCCTGAATTGCAGCAAGTTCTCGTGTTTCAGAATATCAAGATCCTCTTTTGGAAAAGAAGATGTTTTGGCCATTATCAGATTTCTTCCCAAGCTGAAGAAATTTGAGCTGATCAGCTCGTATTTGCCGAAAGAAGATTTGATGATTATGATCAGGGGCTGCAAAGAGCTGGAGAGTTTGAATGCCATTGATTGCATAGGTTTTAATGGGGACGATGAAGAAATCACTTCCAAGGTTTCTCACATGAAAGATTTCAAATTGGAGGGATGCAAACTCTATTATGAGTATGATTATGAAGGCGGAGATAGTAGAAACCAGTTCTGTTATGATTATATTATCTGACCGTTGAGTTCAAATTCATTCCACTATTTCGAAGCATCCCGTGTGGCCGTCAAGTTTGGAACAACCTCCACGTTGCCCCCAGCAGGAGAATTTATAGGCGTAATCATAAATCTCCGACGACGGATTATTGAATGTCATCCGGATTCTAAACTCACATCTAATAAATACAGCTCAACAACAACATTATCAGATAATCTGTTGAAAAATGGGTAGCTGTTTGTAATTTTGGGATATGTTTGGATTATTACTCTCTCTGTTATAAACATAGTTAATTAGTCTTCCATACTGTTGTCAAGGCCGTTTATGAAGCTCGTGAATCAAGTGATATGTTTTATTAGTCTTATGGATGGTTAGCTTAAGGCTCCGTTTGGGACAGTTGTCGTGAACGCGGCGGTTATTAACTATTGTTCGTGACTGCCAGACCATACCGATGGAACTTTGTCCAATTTTACATTCAAAACTAGTGTTTTTTCGCTGCATTTTATAATTGTGATTGTGGGGTTCTCCAAAAAACAGTTTAGACGAATCTGAGATTTTTTATTACAATCTTGATCCCCTCGCCGATATAATCCCAGCAGGCTCGCTCTTGCACAATTCTGGGCACGATTGATAGATCAATCGGATGCCCATTCACACTAGCACCGTGCACAGAATAGTGTGCGCGACACTCCCAAATTTTGAGTGCTGCAAGCCGTCCGCCACACAAGCCACGAACCCCCCCCCCCCCCCCCCCCCCCCCCCCCGACACGCATGCCCTCGCCGCCATCTCCTGTCGCCATACCTCTTGCCACTGCCACTTCCTCACGCCGTGCTCATCGTCACCGCCACCCTGCCCAACTGGTCGATCGCATATTCACAAAAATGGCATTAATCTGAGTGCCCCCCTCATCAAAAGTTCTCATTCGCTCGTCCTGTGATTAGATGTCACAATTATCGGGACACCCCTCTCAAAAGCTATAAAAAAATACGATCGAGCCCTCATTTGAAGACACGACATTCTACACTAGAGAGAGCTCATTCGAATATTGTTCAGAGAACATCGGTGTTCGAAGAGCTCTCGAAGATTGTTCGAAAATCTCTTTCGGGCCTCGAAGATCCTTTGAAGACAGCTCAAAAATCTCCTTCAACATTTGGGGATGCCTTCGAAGACGACTTGAAGATCTTCAGCTTCGTGCTCAGAGTCCAGAAATCCCGTAGCTGCGTTCATCATTCCAAACTGCTTCAGAGCGTGCTTTTTAAGGCTCCACTTTCGGCAACATTGATGATCCCGAGATCTCATTATAACGAGCGGTGAAATGTCACTCTAGAGAAAAAATTATTTATAACACTCTAAAAGATAGTAGATATTGACCGATACTGATTTGATCTCGTGTTTTTTCTCTTTTGGGGTTTTTTCCACGTCAAACTTCTTGTTGCAAACTGTTGGTTCTTTTTGTGGCTATTTACACGCTTGACCCACTCTTGAGCTAAGACGATTCTCTTCAATCGGATCATAAAAACATCGTGCGACCCACAACAATAATATTTTTGTCCAAACTCATTTACGCACCAGACCAAAAAGGCCACGCCAGACAGAGCATCAGGCTGTTGTTGGTCATGAAATTTTTCTTTCATATCCATTTAAAAATAAAGCTAGGAACTTCTATTTACTTAAATGAATGACAGATACGAGGTTTCTCCCTTACGACCAATTGTGACAATACTTCAACTGTGATAGGCTTGGGGCACTGCCCCTATCTATTATTTTGTTGCGGTCTAACTCGATGTCCCGGTCTGACTGGAAAAACCTGGACCTCCTTAGCTCTCGGAACGGTCGATCACACACATAGTTAATGAAGTAGATCGATCACACATACGAAGTTTTAACGTGAAAAAACCATGTGATCGGATCTGTGCCGGTCAAAGTGAGAAGGGTCGCTCGAAACATCCAGAGGAAGGTTAAGGTGGAACCAACTCTCTGTTGCCCCCAGCTAGGAATATATAGAGCTAAACCTAGGGTTTATTCGCGCAAAGCCCCTGAGCTCGTTATTCGTCCGAATATACACTTACAATCTCCTTCTATATTCGTGACAAATAACGGTGACGTTTCGGGGTGCTGGAGTGTAGACAAAATAATAATTCAAACTAAACAAAACAATCAGGACAGATCATACTAATAAATCAAAAATAAAGGTTTTGCCTAAATGACAAACCATCACATAGATGCTATCCCAAAATATAGTCTGAATAATTATTACAAAACAAAACAAAGACATGAATTAAACATTTGATGATTCTACTCATCTAGTAGATCATCATCATCCATGTCCAGGTCTACAACTCCTCCATAATCTCCATCGTAGCCTGCAAGGAATTTCATGAGTCAGACTCTATGAATTTATAAACATATGCAGTAACATTTAAAGTAAACTAGCTCTTACTAAATGAGCTTAGCACTTCTAGCAACGGTGAAGTAACTCTGTCAGCATCTCATCCAGTCTAACTAGGACTAGTCATGTTACCTTACTCATTACTGATCACTATGTGCCTCACCAACACATGTGTGCACACATCACGTGCAACATTATCAAATGTGGAATAATGTGTTGTGACCAATAATGTTTAGATTAACATTTACAACGACTTTCAATTCTCAGTTGAATAACTCTTGAATCAACTTACAATGAGAGGACATTAGGTTATCAAAAGTGGAATAACCAGCATCCAACTATCTTGGGTTTTCATCAAGAAATTATTTGGGGTTTTCAGTCTGTTATTATTTAGATGCTTGAATGTTGACAGCTATAGGCTCGTACATATTAAAACATAAACGTTGGAGAAAAGTTTCATATTTCGTTGCTTAAAACTAAAGACGAAGCGTTTGAAAAGTTTTGTCTTTTCAAAATCAGGGTAGAAAACCAATTAATCATGAAAATAAAGAGATTTAGGGGTGATAGAGGAGAAGAATATATGTCCAGTGAGTTCAGATGCTTCCTTGCTTCACAGGGCATCATAGCAGAAACCACTGCTCCTTACTCTCCACAATCTAACGGCATAGCCGAGCGCAAGAATAGAACGTTAACAGAGATGTTGAACTCTATGCTGCTCACTGCAGGCATGCCTTCCGCTTATTGGGGAGAAGGAGTATTCACTGCGAATCACATTCTAAATAAAGTTCCTCATGCTAAGTTAGAGGTTCCACCGTACGAGCTCTGGTTTAAGAGACCCCCGTCTTTAACTAGACTTAAGACCTGAGGTTGTATAGCCTATATCAGGGTTCCTGACCCTAGACGGTCTAAGGTTGGACCTAGGACCAATACGTGTGTCTACTTAGGTTGTTCTGAAGATAGTGCTGCAGATAGGTTCCTTGATATTTCTAATAATATCATAATAGAATCTATGGATGCAGTGTTTTTCGAGGATAAATTCATCAAAGATAAGAACTTAAAAATCTCAGGTATGCAAGCAACTATTACTGAGGAAGATCCTGAATCAGTACCGAGCACCTCCTATTCCGTTCCGGTAGATAACTCTGGCCTAGAGTCTATGAGGACTTCAATGAGAGAGAGAACTCCCAGAACCTTCGGTAGTGATTTCGTCACTTACCACGTCGAGGCCGATCCATCCACCTTTAAGGAAGCGATGAGATCAAGTGATTCCCTACTCTGGAAAGAAGTCATTGAGGATGAGATGAACTCTCTCCTTCAGAATGACACCTGGACGTTAGTTGATAAGCCAATAGGGGCTAAAACTGTAGGGTGCAAGTGGGTTCTGAAAAAGAAGTTAAATCTCGATGGTAGCGTAGTTAAGTATAAAACATACCTAGTGGCTAAAGGTTTCACACAAGTATGCGGAGTAGACTATTTTGATGTATACTCACTCGTGTGTCACTTAGCAACCATTAAGGTTCTTCTTGCTATTTCGGCCATTGAGAACTTTATTGTTCATCAAATGGATGTTAAAACTACGTTCTTGAATGAAGATCTGACCGAAGAGATTTACATGAGTCAACCTGAATGTTTCATCATAGACGGTCACGAAAACAAGGTCTGTAAGCTATTAAAATCGTTATACGGATTAAAACAAGCACCGAAATTATGACATGAGAAGTTTGACTATACTGTAAAGAATATGAGATTCATGTCGAGTCTCTCGGACAAATGTCTTTACATACGTCATAGATCAGACAAAGTCGCCATAGTATGCTTGTACGTGGATGATATGCTTACTCTTGGATATGATCAATCCAAAGTGGATGACGTAAAGTCAGGTCTAATTAAAGAATTTAGCATGACAGACCTCGGTGTAGTTGATACGATACTAGGTATACAAGTGAGCTTTGGGAAACATGATATTTCCCTAAGTCAAAACCACTACATCCAGTCTATGTTGGACACGTGGGGATACAATGAACGTAAAGCGGCTGAGACACCATACGATTATTATAACCGCTTAAAGCCCAATGATGGAGCTGCGGTTCGACAGTTAGATTATTCTAAACTGCTTAGTAGCCTCATGTACGCTATGGTCTGTACGATACATGACATAGCCTTTACGGTCGACATGTTAATAGGCTCACTAGCAATCCTGGCCAAGACCATTTGGATGCCCTTGATAGGCTGATGAGATACTTAAAGCACACCCGACAGTATGCTTTATATTATAGTGGTCATCCTCCAGTTCTGGAAGGATATTCTGATGCATCATGGTGCTCAGAATTAAACGACAGCAAGTCCACTAGTGGATTCCTCTTCACACTAGGAGGAGCAGCTGTAGCCTGGAAGTCCAAGAGACAGTCATGCATTGCACTCTCATCTATGGAATTTGAACTCTATGCTCTAGCTTCAGCTGGTGAAGAGGCGGAGTGGATAAGAGATTTGGTGATGGACATTCCACTGTATACCCTGAAACTGAGTTCTGTTGCAGTTTACTGCGACAATCAGGCTACTAAAACGATTATCACGAACACTTTGTTTAATGACAACTTAGGATGAAACAGGCCTGTTTGACCTCTCTCATAAGTCAAGGGATTATGACCCTGGTTGATGTGAGATCGAAAGATAATGTTGCAGATGCTCTTACTAAAGGATTAAATAGAGCTCGCACAATCAAAACATCGGGGGAAATGAGATTAAAGTTCATAGAAATATGAAACTTTCCTCCAACGTTTATGTTTTGATACGTACGAGCCTATAGCTGTTGAAGCCAAATATGACCTCAACTGAAGTTCGAAGAAAAAGGGGGTGCAGCCAAAACCTACTTCTCTCAAGTCTCACCCCTTGACTGGATTCTAAGGACCTAAGACTGACCCAAAAGCCTCAGCAGGGAGGTCCCACCTCACACCCGGAAGATCTCTGAGAGCTTCCCCTCCAAAGCCAAAGCTGGGCTAGGAGCTCCTCAGAAAGCACTAGAATTCCGGAGACAATGATAGCTTGCTTTCTAAGGAGCCCTTATGGGTCTATTTATAGCATTTTGCTGTTCTGAATTTACTGAAAAGCCCCTGGTTGGTCTGCCAATAGCCAAAACCCGCTGTTTTCCTGAGGGTACTGAAGTAATTTCTCCTGAGGGCAATTAGGACATTCTTCCAAAGACCCTGGGCCCCACTCGGCGAGAGCTGATGCCGAGACCTTTCGGCCCAGGGCGAGAGGCGAACGTTCTCGCCCACCGCAAGCGAGAACTCTCGGGATTGAGGCTTGGTTTGGGCGAGAGCGCTTCCGCGCAGCCCGCGCTTGGCGCTCTCGGCCCACGGTTTCTCTCTTATAGCGTCCGGCGAGAGCGTTTCCGCCTTCTGTGGCGAGATCCTCCTTAGGGCGGGACCACTTCGGCTAACCCTCCTGTGACCATTGTGCCTCCTTGTCTGGCTCAGCGAATATGGGGTTGTACACAATCCCCGCTCTTTTTGAGCTAGCGCCGCGCTCGAAAAGACATGTTCAACCCAAAATATTCGCTGAGCACGTGTCAACGTCAGGGAATCTTTTGGTGGGCCGTACGACGCCTATAAATATGAGTGCCGATAGACGGTCATAACACTTCCCTCGAGCCGTCATTCTCCTTCTGAGCTCTTGCCCTCTCTCGCTATGCCTTCCAAGCGTGCCGATAAACCTCTTCCGCAGGATCTGCAGGACCGCATCAACGCGGCGCAGGCGCGAGCTAGGGCTAACAGTGCCCTTGTCGCCCCATGGCTAGCGAGACAATCGTCAGTTGCTGAGCCTTCTCTGCCTAAGAAGAAGAAGAAGAAGAAGAAGGCGAAGGTGGTTCAGCGGGACCTATCCCGCGAGAACAGGAGCCCGCCCACCCCGACCCCTAGTTGCGCGGACGGCATCTCGCCGCGGAAGGTAAGCTTGATATACCAATTAACAACCAGTTGCTCAATTGTTGAACTTAATACCTCTCGCAGGAGACGGTTCCTGACGCTGCCGCGTCCCCGCGAGAACGTTCGGATCCACCCTCTAGCCATCACGATGATCATCCACAGGTTCCCGAGGCACCTCCTCCGCCAGACCCGAACACCGCTGGTAAAGGTTCCCTTCTTGGCTTCGCCTGGTATTCCAAACGCTGACCTGATTTCTCGCAGCGTTGGTTTCTGCACCTTCGGATCTCGCCACCCAGGATGGTGGGGCGAGAACTGCGAATCAGCCTGCCCATGTGGTTGACTCCTCCCTATCGGCGAGAGGAAAAAGTGCCGAGATCCCTGTGCCACCGCTAGACGTTAGTCCTCCAGCGGCTGAGGAGACCCGCTCCCCCGCTCTCGATCAGGCCGGGATCACCATCCGCAAAGTTTACCCCCCCCCCCCCCCCGGCAAAGGAAAGCCAATCCACCTCCTCTTTGGAGCAGCGGGGGGGGGGGGGGGGGGGGGGGTGGGGGGGCTGGGCCTTCTCGCCTGCCGTCGACCGGGGGGCCTCGTCACTCTGAAGGTATACGACAATTTTATCGCTGTTATTCTTCAGCTTCCGCTAAAATGGGGCTTCTTTTGACAGGGGACACGGACTCGCGGCCTGGTGCTGAGGTAGAGGAAGAAGAAGAAGAAGAAGAAGAAAGAGAAGGAGAGGATGGCGAGAGCTCTCCCTTCCCCTCATCTGACGAGATGGAGGAGATCCTGACCGGTGCCGGGAGCGCGAAAAGACGAGGGAAGAAGGTTGCCGCCATTCTGTCGAAACTCATCCGGCGAGAACGGGTCCGCGACCTTGCGGCCAGAGAGTTTTGCCAGTCAGTGGAGAAAAGGCTGGAGTCCCTGGAGCGAGACTTCCTTCTAGGCGAGATGGACCGGCCCGGGGGAGCTACCGCCGGGTCCTCACCTGAGAGATGCATCAAGAGGATCCGGGATCTGTCTCGCCGGGTTGACCTGGGATGCAGCGTTCTGTCATCCTACTTCAACCCGCAGGCGCCTCCCCGGACCAAGCTGCGGGACCGAGGCAAGTGGCGCTGGGAGCATGGGAAATGGCGCTGGGAGCCGTACTGAAGCGCGAGACCTCCCCTCCTCTTCCCCTGGCCTTCCCTTCTCTAATGTACCCTTACTTTTTCGCTTGGAGTTGTAACTAATGTTCTCGCACTTTATTCGCTTATTATATTATTATTTTTTTATCGCGTTCCCGCTCAGCGAGAGCAATGACTCTGTCTTTAATATTTTTGTATGCGTATGAGTTACCTTCCCAGGCCTTTGGGGTGGCGAGAGCCACCTTGCTTCCGCCTATCTTACCGGCCATATGACATTTCGCAACGTTTGCGCCAGCTGCTTAGTTAATCAGTCGCTGTCAGATTCGGGCGGGAAAAACGAAGCGCCGCTGACCTAGGACGCGCCGGCTGTACCCCCGCCGCCTTTTTGAAAACAGCCATCATTACCACGATTTTCTATAAATAGGAGGCTCACCTACCACATTCATTTCTCTGATTCCAGTCTCTCTCCTCTTTGCTGTTGTTCTCGCGGTCTTCACAAAGCTCTTGCCCTTTTCTGTCTTCCACTTCCGTTCTCGCCCCGTTCTCGCTCTCGCCTTCTCCCCGTAGATCTCGCCTTCAAACCCTATTGCGATGCCGGGTGGTGGTGAAGGACGATCCAACTGCGCGGAAGCCTTCCAAAAGCATCTCTTCCCTTCCTGTACTCTCACTCTGGAGGAGTTCAATCTGACCAAGACCCAGCACGTTCCCGCCGGCTTCGTCGCGCGGCCCCCGGGCAGTCATGACAAAGTCAACACTGCAGGGGAGGGGGAGCTCGCCATCCCTATTGAACACTTCGAGGTGGGCTTCCGCCTTCCGCTGTGGCCTGAGATGCGACAGGCTCTCCGGTACTACGGGGTGGTTCCCGCGCAGCTGAACCCTAATTCAGTTGCCATTCTCGTGGCATTCATATGCTACATGCGTTCCAAGAGGATCGAGTTCAGCTTGCCGATCTTCCGCAAGCTGTTTACCTTCCGCGCGAAAGGAGGCGTGGTGTTCTTCTCCGGGCAACTGCTGAAGACGATCGGTCTCGCCAACAAGCATCATCATTGGGGCGAGAAGTTCATCTACGTCTCCGGTGACTTCGGGAACGTACCCCTAGCCCCCATCCAATACGAGGATGCTGCCTACAAGCCTCCGTCCTTGGGCTCCCGCGAGAGTGCCCTCCTTGAGTTCTTCGGAACCAAGGACTTCGACGTCCTCCACCTCCGGCGAGACGTCGATTCTCTTTCCCCTGTACTTCCGGGAGAAGGTAGGGTCTCGCCTTCATTTATCTTTTTCTTGCCTTTTCCAAGGTTAGAACTTATCGCTATTGTTTTTGCAGGAGAGCGCGAGATCCCTCTCCGCCAGCCTTTCGACGAGGCTCGCGCCGGAGGGAGTCAGCCTCCGAAGGACCCACTGGCTCTTGCGAAAGCCGCCGCGCAAGCCTGCCGAAAGGAGCCGGGCCTCCCCCCCTCGAGCAGTGTTGTGAAGCGAAAGCCGGTTGCTTCCGCACCTCAGCCAATCAAGAGGCCCAAGACCACGGATACCGAGAAGGGCAAGGCTGTGGTTGTCCAGCCCGTCCAACCTCTCCCCGCCGGCCGTTCCTTCGAGGAGGTCCTGGAGGCAGTAAGCAGGATTGCGGCCACCAGGGGCGGCCCCGGGACTCCTGCCGAGAACCCTCGGACCCCTGGCGCCGCCGAGAGCGAGGGTGCCGCCGCCGGGACCTCCGGCCAACCCCCGTCTGATGAGGTGCCGCGGGGTCATCGCAACTTTGGTCTCGACGTGAGGTGTCTGGACGCGGAGAACAAGCCGCTGCTGCAATGGGACCCTGACGCCAACAAGGTCACGATCTCGTCCCTTTTGCCGAGCTGGGCGGAGCGAGACGAGGTCACCGGTGAGGCTTTCGCCTTAGGTTATGGCCTCTACAGCCGGGAGGACGCTAGCGTCTACGACAGGATGTCGACCCGGCTGTTGGCATACGACTCCACTCGCGCTTTAATGCGCGGGCTGGAGCTCGCGCACATGTGCGCCCGGCGGAGCATTACGATAGACCGCAACTTCCAAGACATGTTCAAGGCGAGGGACGATGCGGTGGCCCAGGCGGCCTCTCTGGCCAAGGAGCTGGCCGAGACCCAGCAACTGTTATCCTCGCGCCAAGCGGAAGGGGTAAGCGAGACCTTTCACAGTCACTTGTTCTTGCCTTCCTAACCTTTCTCTTATGCTAACCTTCCGTTGTTCAGGATTCCGCTCAAGCCGCACTTCGCGAGGAGCTGTCTCAGGCCCGATATGACAACGTTCTCCTGCGAGAGCAGATTGCGCGCCTCGAGGCGAGTGCACCCCCTCCGCTGGACGAGAGATTGAAGAGCCAGTATTACTCGGCTTATGACATCGACAAGCTCCTTCAGGGGAACGCGCAAGCCACCGTAAAGTTGACGCTGGAGACGCTGCACGACATCAACTGTTGGGACGGAAGGGGCAAAGACATTACCGCTCCACAACTTGTCCCATGGCTCTTCGAGCCCATCCCAAAGCCCCCTGGCGCCCCCGATACCCCTCCCTCGGATGTCCCAAAGTCCCCCGCAGCGGATGGCGAGACCTCCGGGGGGAGCTCCGGCGGAAGCTCCAGCGGAAGCTCCAGCGAGACTTCCGAAGGATACAGTTTGTCCCCTTGAGGGTCCCCTTCTTGCTTCTGTTCTTCACTTCTATGTAAAGCGCGAGACGCTATCATTTTGTACCCGTATATAGTATTTGTTAATGCAAATGTTTTTTCTTGCGAACATTTTTTGTTATTTGCGAATGTGTTTGATGTGATTGTCGTAGTTGAATGCTTTCGGCGTAGGCTTCCGCCAAGGCCCTTGGCCTTCTTAGGAAATCCGTAGCGATGAATCAGCAAGAACCCGCGGTAACCGGCCAGCCGGAAGCGTAACTCTCGAATCCTTAAGACGGGACCGTCCCCTCTAGACTGCGCGAGTCCCCACTAGCCCATCGTATGACGATCTCGCCTATTTGTTCGAGAACACTGAGAGGAACCCTTTTGGCGGAAGCCTCCCCACCTCGAGTTCCCTTCAATGGGGAATCTTCTGCCGAGACCTATCCCTGCCGAGATCTATCTCTGCCGAGATCTATCTCTGCCGAGACCTATCCCTGCCGAGATCTATCTCTGCCGAGATCTATCTCTTCTTTTTCACTTTTCATTTGGTATTCCCAACGTGCTTCCTGCCTTTCATTAACCAAGCCAACCAGACCAAACCTATTCCCCACAGGCGAGCCTTCGGACCTGCCAGCTAGATGAGAGCCTGTGCAGCGGGTCTACCTGGGGCCGAGCCGAGCTCGGGGTGCCGATGAAGATCTCAAACCAACCAAACCTATCCCCCACAGGCGAGCCTTCGGACCTGCCAGCTAGATGAGAGCCTGCGCAGCGGGTCTACCTGGGGCCGAGCCGAGCTCGGGGTGCCGATGAAGATCTCAAACTGTTGGGTACATTGGTCAAATGTACCTGATTTGAAGAAGCCTCACCTAACTCAATGATATACATCAGAATGTATTTGATGTTTGTTTGAGTTATTTGTGCAGGTTAGGTATACACTGGACTGAAGCTGAAAATTTCTAAGTCCATGTGTCGACACCCAGAGGCAAAGTGTCGACACTTGAGAAAGCTTGTGTCGACACCCAGACAAGCAGTGTCGACACTTGGAGTCATTGTGTCGACACCAGGGAAGAAGAGTCGACACCAGTCAGAAAGTGTCGACACTTGGAGCTGTGTCGACACTCAGTGTAGAAGGATGCAGAAAAGCTGTGTCGACACTTAGCAGAAGTGTCGACATCTTGAAGAGCTGAGTCAACACCAGACAGTGTCGACACTTGGAGTTGTGTCGACACTCAGCATAATTCTGCAGAGACTAAGTACAAGTGTCGACACTCAACACAATGTGTCGACACTCAATCAAAAGAGTCAACATATGAAGAATGTGTCGACACTCAGCATAATGTGTCGACACACACTCAAAGAAGTCAACACTTAAAGAATGTGTCGACACTCAGCACAATGTGTCGACACATAACCAGAAGACTCAACACTTGAAGATAGTGTCGACACAAGGAGCTGTGTCGACACTTAGCAAAGAACAGAAAACTTGTAAAATATTCTAAGTATAAGTGTCGACACTAATGGGATGTGTCGACACTCAGCTGAAGAATCAAGAATGAAGACTTGTGTCGACACTCAGCTGAAGAATCAAGAATGAAGACTTGTGTCGACACCAAGAAGCAGTGTCGACACTTGACAGTTTCTACACATGAAGATGTGTCGACACAAAGGAGATGTGTCGACACTTAGAAGAATACAGAAAGAATGAAGTACAAGTGCTTGTGTCGACACTCAATTTCAGTGTCGACACATGCAGAAGAAACTGTGTCGAGACATACAAGGGAATGTGTCGACACCTTGTAGACTTGTGTCGACACTTACACAACATGTGTCGACACTTGGTCTATAAGTGTCGACACTTAAGAACAGAAAGTCTCGACACTAACTGACAGTTAGAGAATTTCAAGAAGTGACTGGTTGACATGACAGCTGCCAATCCAGCCGGTCTACAGCAACTGTCAGCAAAGTCAAAAGACTGTTATAAACCGGATCAGCCGGTTACCATGAAGGAAGCCTATAAATAGGCACCCACAGTCTACAGAAGAGAAGAGATAATAATTAAAGAAGTTAAAAAACACATTACATGGTGTGATTGAAGTAGTTGATCAGACTAAATCAAGAAGTGTTACACAGAAGATCAACACAAGAAGATCAGGCAGTCCAACTGCAGATCTAAGTAGTTGGAGAGAGAGAGCTCCAACCAAGGATTCAGTCTTTGGAACTAAGGCTGAGAAGAAGAATTCAGAGTCATCTGGATTTCAAGAAGCAGAGATCAAGGATCAACTGCAGAAGATTCAGACTAATTCAGTTCTACTCAAGAAGCTTTGAAGAAAGCTAAGTCAGTTTGGATCAAGCTGAGTTCTTCCAAGAACTCTCCAAGAAACTCTCAACTCCTCTCATTCCTTCTGAGTTGTAGAGTTAGAATTTGTAATTTCTATTATAACTTGTAAGATCCATTGGATCTGAGTGATTGTAAGCCTATTTTATAAAGGCTGAGGGTAGGGCTTGGTGCCTGAGTGTAGGAGTTGAAGAACTCTGAGTGTAGGCCTTTGATTGGCTGAGTGTAGGCCTGGGTGGCTGAGTGTAGGCCTTTTGGCTGAGTGTAAGGCTTTGGGCCTGAGGTAGGAACCTTGTTGGGTTCTGAGCTAGTGGAGAAGTTTGGCCGAATCTAGTACACTGCTAGATAGGCGAAGGGGGAAAGTGGATGTACCCAAAGATTGGGGAACCACTATAAAATTAGTGTGTCTGCTGTGCTGTGCTGTGTTGTGGCTTTTCTGTGTGATTTCTGAAATTGCTGTTAACTGTAATAATCTGTGATAAACTGTTGTGCTGTCAAACAAAAGTTAAAAAGGTTTAGGTCACCTATTCACCCCCCCCTCTAGGTGTTTAGGTACCATATCTTTCAAGTGGTATCAGAGCCAGGTTCCTCAAAATCAGGACTAACTGTCTGAGGAGATCCAGTTTGGCAGATTCAGTTAAGTCAGGAAACAGGAAACAGTTTCAAGAAAATCAAGAACATGGGTTCTTCAGAGAATCATAAGGAGTTGGGTTCAATGAAACTACCTATATGCAGAAAAGAGATCTTTGGGATCTGGAAAGAGAGGGTTAGGCTGTTTATGGAAGCCTCTGACCCTAGAATATACATCACAGTCAAAGAAGGGCCATATGTGCCTATGAAGATTTCAGTTTTGGATGCAAATCAGAGGACTCCAAAGGATTTCTCTGAAATGACCAAGGATGAGATTGTCCTAGCAACTATGGACAAAAGGGCACAGAACATCATAGTCAGTGCAATTGATGATGCCACCTTCCAGAACCTTATTCACTGTAAAACTGCAAAAGAAATGTGGGATACCCTCATTGTCTACATGGAAGGTTCTGAAGAAGTAAGGCAAGATAGGAAGTCCTTGCTTAATCAAGAATATGAGAGTTTTAGGCAAGGAAGAGGAGATAGCATCACTGAATGCTATAAGAAATTTTATAGAATTGTAAATGAACTCATGTCATATGGAAGAGAGTTCACAAACTATGAGTTGAATGACAAATTCTTAAGGTCCCTAACCAAAGACTGGGACACCAAGATTTGTGCCATCAGAGAAATGGCAAAGTTGGGAGAAATTCCTCCTCCCACACTTTTTGGCAAGTTGTTATCCTATGAGATGCAATTGTCAGTAAGAAAAGAAGAAGAAAAGTCAACAAGGACTGAATACAGAGAAAAGACTGTTGCCTTTAAGTCAGATGTACCTAGAAAGAGCAGGACCAAGTCATCAACTCCTCCTCCTGAGGTAGTTGAATCAGAATCTGAAGAATCTGAAAGTACAAAATCTACAAGCAGTGAAAGTGATGAAGACTTTGCTGCATTCACCAGACATTTTCAGAAGTTCCTTAAGAAGAAACAGTGGAGGTCTAGACCTTCATCTTCCAAAGGGAAAGAGGTTCAGTATCTGGAAAAGAAGCCTTCAAAGAAGGACAAGAAAAGGACCAAGACAAGTAAGGCAACTGGATCCAAGATAATTTGTTACTGCTGCAATAGACAGGGCCATGTTATTGCAGACTGTCCTGAAAGAAGGAAGGAATCCAGTGACAAGAAGAAACCACACTTCAAAGGAAAGAAGGAGAAGTCCTTTGTTGCAAAGAATGAGAAGACTCTTTCAGATATGTCTTCTTCAGACACAGAGACAGATGCTGAAGCCTATATTGGGCTATTTGCTGAAGAAGAAGAAGAGTTCATGCAGATCATGGAATCTATCTATGAGCAAGAAGACTGTCAAAGCCAAGGACTGATGGCTTTGACTGAAAGTACCAAAAACCTGGAGCAGCCAGGACCCAGTCAGGTACAAGGCTTAACTCAAAGTTCTGATTCCAGTTCAAGTTCAGAGTCAGAGTATTCTTCATCAAGTGATGAGAATATGTCTGAGTCTGAGGGAGATATTCATCAACTCCTAGATGAATATCAAGTACTATTGCTAGCCTATAAGAAAAGCAAGACCCTAGCCAAAAATTTGGCCAAGGAAATTGCTGATCTCAAGACAGCTGCAATAGATTATGAGAAGAATTATGATCAAAAACTAAATGAAGTGGCCAGGCTGAAACACATTACTGTGATTCAGATGGGTACCATTACATTTAAGAATGATCAAATTAAGAAACTGGAGATTAATCTTCAGAAGGAGAAAGAGCTAGTAGCTAGCTTTTCAAAACCTAAATCAGTGCTACCCTTGATTGATGATTTTGTTCATCATAAAGGAAAGACTGGACTGGGATTTGTTAACCCAGTTTGGACTGTTCAGAATCAGTCCAAGTCCAAGGGCAAAGCCCCAACATTCACTAAGACAGCCAAGTCTGTACCTAAGCAAAGGTACAACAAATTTGAATGTTGGTGCTGTGGCAAAGTTGGCCACTTTGCTTTGGACTGTTGGCACAATGTTAGTGCCAAAGGTAGTAACAAGATTACCTGGTGGAAAGCCAGCAGGTAGCTATGTCAATTTGCAAACTAACAATCACCAAGGACCCAAGTTTACTTTGGGTTCTAAGGTTCATTAATTTGTTTTGCAGGAGAATCCAAGTGGCCATACCCCTACATGGTACTTGGATAGTGGATGTTCCAGACACATGACTGGAACTAGGGGACTACTGAAGGACTACATCCCTATCAAGAATGGTCCAAAGGTGACCTTTGGTGGTTCAGAAAAAGGAATCATCAAAGGGTTTGGTAACATATCTTCTAACTTAGTTACCATTACTCAAGTGGCTTATGTTAAAGGTTTGAAACATAACCTCATTAGTATAAGTCAATTAAGTGATGTAGGGTATGACATCTCATTTGTTAAAAATGGTTGTCATATCAAGAGGTCTAGTGATCAAAAGATCATTTTGACAGGTTATAGGAAGAGAAATGTCTATTGTTTAGACATTATGGTTGAGAACAATAGTTCTCCAGTTTGTCTTGTAGCTGATGAGACAGTCTCTCAATGTGTCAAGTGGCACAAGAGGCTTGCTCATCTAAATTACAAGACTATTGGCAAACTCTTTAGTAAAGAGTTAGTGAGGAATGGTCCTCAAGTTAAGTGTGTCAAAGATGGCATTTGCTCAGCTTGTCAAAAGGGCAAGCAGACTAAATCCACCTTTAGAAGCATTGACAACAAGGATGCTGTGAGATGTTTATATCTCTTGCATATGGATCTATTTGGTCCAATGCCAGTTCACAGCTTAGGTAGGAAGGTCTACACCTTTGTAGTTGTTGATGACTACTCAAGGTTTTCCTGGGTGTTCTTCTTAAAGCAGAAATCTGAAACACCTAGTGTCTTCCACAGTTTTGTTAAGCAAATTCAGAATGAATTGAACTGTACAGTGGTCAAAATTAGAAGTGACCATGGTACAGAGTTTCAATCTGAAAGCATGACAAAACTATGTGAAGACTATGGGATATTTCAAGAATTCTCTTCACCAAGAACACCTCAGCAAAATGGCATTGCTGAAAGGAAAAATAGAACCTTGATAGAAGCTGGTAGGACTCTATTAAGTGATTCTTCACTACCAGAATATTTCTGGGCTGAAGCAGTAAACACTGCATGCCATGTGATAAATAGAGCTACCATAACTAAAAGGTTAAACAAGACCCCCTATGAAGTAGTGAAAGGCAGGAAACCAAACCTATCCTATTTCAGGATTTTTGGTTGTAAATGCTTCATACTTAACAATGGGAAGACTTACTTAACTAAGTTTGCTGCCAAATCCCAAGAGGGAGTGTTTGTTGGGTACAGCAGTAATAGTAAGTCTTATAGAGTCTACAACTTGACTACACAAGTTGTAGAGGAGTCTGTGCATGTAGTTTTTGATGAGACACTTCTTATTAACAATGAGTTGTCTAGTAGTGTGTGCAGCCCCACAGGTCTTTCTAAGAAGATGGACAAGCTAACCATAGAAGATGTACCTGCTGCAAGACAGCAAGTAGAAGAAGATGGCTTATGTCCAGGGGGAGAACTACATGTACCAGGAGCTGAAGAAGTTCAAGGAACTCAGCATGATGAAGATGATGAAGAAGTACAACCAGAAGTAAGGATGCCTCCAGCCAACAGGCATCTAAGAGATCATCCAGTGGAGCTGATCATTGGAGATCCAAGACAAGGTGTTCAGACAAGGAGCAGAAATCAGAATGCTGCAATATATTCAAGTTTTCTGTCTCAGATAGAACCAAAGAAATTTGAAGAAGCTATACAAGATCCACAGTGGACTGAAGCTATGCAGGAAGAGCTAAACCAGTTCAAGAGGTGCAAGGTTTGGGACTTAGTTCCTAAGCCTAAAGATCACAATGTGATAGGAACAAAGTGGATCTACAGAAACAAGTTAGATGAACAAGGAGTCATCATTAAGAATAAGGCAAGATTGGTTGCAAAAGGATATAGGCAAGAAGAAGGTATTGATTTTGATCAAACCTTTGCTCCAGTAGCCAGACTGGAAGCCATAAGGATGTTCTTGGCCTATGCAACCTACCAAGGATTCAAAGTATACCAAATGGATGTGAAGTCAGCATTCCTTAATGGTAATTTAAAAGAAGAAGTATATGTGGAGCAGCCCTCAGGTTTTGTTGATCCTACTTTTCCACATTATGTCTATAGACTTAGGAAAGCATTGTATGGGTTAAAGCAAGCTCCTAGAGCTTGGTATGAAACCCTATCTAGTTTCCTCATTGAGAACAAGTTCACAAGGGGGAAAATAGATAAGACTCTATTCCTTAGGGAATCTAGAGGCAAAGTAATACTTGTCCAAATATATGTAGATGACATTATATTTGGGTCTACTGAAAGTAGCCTTTGCAAAAAGTTTGCAAAGCTTATGCAGAGTCAATTTGAAATGAGTAGTATGGGAGAACTGAAGTTTTTCTTGGGTCTCCAAGTTAAACAGACTGAAAGTGGTCTTTCCATATGTCAGTCTAAGTTCACCCTAGAACTCATAAGGAAATATGGTATGGATTCCTCCAGTACCATGAAGACTCCTATGGGGTCAAGTATGTCTCTAAGCAAGGATGATGCAGGGAAACCTGTAGATGAAACCTTGTATAGAGGGATAGTTGGCTCCTTACTATACTTGACTGCAAGTAGGCCTGACATTATGTATGCTACATGTGTTTGTGCCAGGTATCAAGCCTGCCCCAAAGAGTCTCACTTGACTGCAGTCAAGAGAATCTTGAGATATCTAAAGGGCACACCTTATCTAGGCCTCTGGTACCCTAGGAATGGAGATTTTGATCTAACAGGCTATTCAGATGCAGACTTTGCAGGATGCAAAGAAGATAGAAAAAGCACAACTGGATCCTGTCAATTCCTAGGTGGAAGACTTATCTCTTGGAGTAGTAAGAAGCAAACCAGTGTGGCCATCTCCACAGCTGAGTCAGAGTATATAGCTGCAGGAAGTTGCTGTGCTCAACTTCTATGGATTCAACATCAGCTAGAAGACTATGGATGTCAGGTAAGTAGAACTCCACTTTATTGTGATTCTACTAGTGCTATTTCCATAGCTAATAATCCTGTATCTCATAGTAGAACTAAACATATTGAGATAAAATATCACTTTCTTAGGGAGCATGTAGAAAGAAATGATATTGCACTTGAATATGTTAAAACAGATAATCAGATAGCTGATATGTTCACTAAGCCCTTAGATGAAGCTAAGTTTAATAAGTTCAAAATTGAACTAGGTATGATAAACTTAGACTAAGTATACAGAACAAAAATTGGCTAAGTAAAAAGGTGTCGACACATAGACAAGTCTATGTCGACACAGAATAGTAAGTGTCGACACTTCAGAAAAATGGTGTCGACACATCTAGGAAGTTAGTGTCGACACTTCAGAATGTTAGTGTCGACACATGTCGAGTAGGTGTCGACACATCCACTAAGGTGTCGACACTTAAGTTTTACTCAGAATTTTTCTAAGTAAAGTCTCGACACATGTCGAGTATAGTGGTGTCGACACTTAACCAAGTGTCGACACATAGTATCTGTTAACTAAATTTGTGTCGACACATGAGTGTCGAGACATTATAGGTCAGTGTCGACACTTATTGACAGTGTCGACACATCATTAGAAATTCCTCCCGCCTGTTCGTCTTCAAACAGGAAAGGTATAAATAGGGTTCTGTCTTTGATTGTCGACACGCTTTCAAAGTTTCGAGACCTAAACTCTTGTGTCGACATTTCTCTCTTCTCAAGACTAAATCTTCAAACCCTAATGGCTCCCAAGCTGGAAGAGAACGTCAACGAGGGCTATGAGCTCGTGCGAGGCGCATTTGACGACAGCGATCAGGAATTCAAATCGGTGATTACCCTAGTCAGCGATTCAGGACTGGAATTCTTGGTTTCAGAACCAACGAAAATCTGGAAGAAAGAAGTAATTGAATTTCTTACTCAAGCAACTGTGGACGACTCTGGATTCAGAATCAAGTCCAGGGTGCATGGCACCAAAGTCAAACTATCCCCCAAGTCTTTGAGAAAGGTACTTCAGCTACCTAAGATTCAAGAAGAAGAGGAGGTAACTGCTTCTAAGACCAGGGAAGCTCTTACTTGGTGTGGACTGGATTCACAGATGAAGGTGGGATCAGTCTTCAATAGGAAGGGGATGAACAATCAAGGCAAGTTCTTGTCAGAAGTAGTGGGCAAGGTAATTCTGTGCAAACCAGGAGGGCATGACAGGGTGTCTGCCTCCATGTTTGAAGTAATGACCAGAATCATCTTCACTCTGAAGACAGATTGGTCAATGGTGGTTTTTGAGAAAGTGAAGGAAAGCCTGAAGAAGCCCAATCTGGGCAGGATTATAAGTCTCTACCTGGCTGGATCCATTCCAGAGGTAATGAGCACTGCTGCAGGAACAAAGATAAATCATATGAGGAGAATGGACTCCAGAATATTCTCAAGATGGGAAAGGGTGCTGGTGTCAAAGGACTTGGCCACCCCTGAGAAACAAACTTCTAAAACAGACTCTCCTCCCAGGAAGAAAAGGAAGACAGCTGCTGTGCCTCAAGAGTCCTCAAGCAGCTCAGGCAGTGAAGAACAGGTGGTCTTCACTCCTGAAAGTCCAGTAGATGTGACTGCAGCAAAGTCACCTGCTCCTCAGGAGCCAGCTGATATCCAGGGGGAGCCTCCAGCTGTAGAACATCCATCTACACTGGATAGTGAGCAGGCTACTCTCATCATTCAAGAGGTACTTGTTGATCTTAACATTTTGAATTTTTCTATATCACATTCTGATTTGTCTGATGACCATCAGCCAACTCAGCAAGCACAAGAACCAGATGTTGTTCATCCAGACACATCTATTGTGATACCTGATACAGTGGTTGCAGAACCAAGTACATCTCCTGCACAGTCTCCAGCAGAGTATACCATGGAAGATCTGTTTTTGAACTTAGATCAAGATGATTTTGATATGGAAAAGACTGCTGCTGATGCAGTGAAGGATGCTGTTGCTGAGGGGGAGACTTTGGATATACTAGAAGAGCCTATAAGGCTAGATTCTGAGCAGGCACAAGATGTGCATACTGAAAGAACATCCAGCCCTAAGGATAGGGTGGATATAGCAAGTACATCTGACTCTGAAGATGAGGAAGCTGAGCAAGCTAAGAAAAAGAAGTTCTTTGTATTCAAGAGGAGGAGCCAAAGCTATAAGAAGGCTCTACAAACAGTTGCTCAGCATTCACTAGTTCAACAAGCTCCATCCACTGATTATAGTGCTCTACTGCTTGCAATGCAAATCAAGATGGATGAACAAAGAAAAGCCTTAGAAACTTATGTTGATGAAGGGCACAAAGCACTACAGTCTGATCTGGGCCAGGAAATCAAGTCTATAAGGTTTGAAATGAACCTTAATAAAACTGCAATGACTGATTGTTTTACCAAGGGTGCTAATGCTGTGGTCTATCTAGCTAAACATCAAGAAGAAATTAAAGAGAAAGTGGATGATATAGCAGTCAAGCAAGGCTATGTGCTGGAGAATCAGTTGAGAATGAATGATAATCTGACTGCATCTCACAATGCCATAGTCACTGAAATCAAGAATAAGTCAGCTGAACCTTCAACTTCATCTGCTGCTGCCAAAGCTGATTTTGATAAGATATTTCAAGCAGAGATTGCTGCTGTTAAAAATGCCATAAAAGATTCCCAGAAGGTCATATCAGAACAGCTTACAAAGCTTAGACCTTTCTTTAAAGAGGGCATAAGATATTTGGATAGCCAAATCCGATTTCAGAAAGATGATGTAAGGGATCATATGGCTCAAGAAGTCATAAAGGGGGAGAGAGTGTTAGTCAAGGCCAGTTCTGAGCATGCAAAATGGATTTCAAATTCTATAAGGGCTACACTTGGATACCCTCCCCTGTGTGATGACAATGAAGTAGGTGAATCTGGTATTCAAGGAACATTTCTTGGAGGTGAGCAACAAGCAGTGGCTGATGTAATCTATCCACCTCCAGACTTTGAAATGATTCATGCTGATGTAAGCACTATGTATAGTCCAACTGCTGGCAAGCCAAATGTTATTCTGGAAAAGGTTGTTCAACCTATCACAGCTGCTATGCAAGAGGCATTGGATAAAGAAGAAGAAACTAGGCTGTCAAAGAAGAAGTTTAGGGAAATTGCTGAGCAAAAGCCAGATTTTGAACAATGGAGCCCTACTTCTAGAAACATAATTCTTACAGCCTGGAAAGCAGCCAAGGATAATGCCCATGAGAGAAACAAGTGGTTCTCAGAGGCTGAATGGAGAAAGCATGAGATTAGACAAGAAGCCATTGTCCAACACAGAAGGAAGGCCAAGTTAGGAAAGCTACCTCCAACAGCTGTGGAGCCTAGCAAGTACTTTCCCAAGCCTTATCATTATTTTGAAAGGCAGAAGATCAAGGCAGATAAGCAAGATCTAAAAGGGAAGAAGACTGGTGAAGCTGAGCCTGCTGCTGCTGCTGCTGCTGTGAAAGCTCAAGTTAAAGCTGGAAAAGGGATTGTTATCAAAGAACCTGATCAGCACTAGATTAGGGATTAACTTGATGCTTATTGAAATCTGTTAAGAGAAAAACATTGTAATACTTCATTGAAAATGTATAAGAAACATTATTGAAACAGTATATGATAAATACAGTTTGAATGTTCTGAAATATGTGTGTTTCTTAATTGTTCTGCAATGTTTAATAAGTATACATGTGTAGTTTATTACATGTTCAAGTTTTACCCTGTTATCATTTATATGTTTTACATCATTTTGTAATTTTTAATTATGAGTGGTGTATATCATTGACTAAGGGTTATGACTTCTCCAAATAGGGGGAGATTGTTGGGTACATTGGTCAAATGTACCTGATTTGAAGAAGCCTCACCTAACTCAATGATATACATCAGAATGTATTTGATGTTTGTTTGAGTTATTTGTGCAGGTTAGGTATACACTGGACTGAAGCTGAAAATTTCTAAGTCCATGTGTCGACACCCAGAGGCAAAGTGTCGACACTTGAGAAAGCTTGTGTCGACACCCAGACAAGCAGTGTCGACACTTGGAGTCATTGTGTCGACACCAGGGAAGAAGAGTCGACACCAGTCAGAAAGTGTCGACACTTGGAGCTGTGTCGACACTCAGTGTAGAAGGATGCAGAAAAGCTGTGTCGACACTTAGCAGAAGTGTCGACATCTTGAAGAGCTGAGTCAACACCAGACAGTGTCGACACTTGGAGTTGTGTCGACACTCAGCATAATTCTGCAGAGACTAAGTACAAGTGTCGACACTCAACACAGTGTGTCGACACTCAATCAAAAGAGTCAACATATGAAGAATGTGTCGACACTCAGCATAATGTGTCGACACACACTCAAAGAAGTCAACACTTAAAGAATGTGTCGACACTCAGCACAATGTGTCGACACATAACCAGAAGACTCAACACTTGAAGATAGTGTCGACACAAGGAGCTGTGTCGACACTTAGCAAAGAACAGAAAACTTGTAAAATATTCTAAGTATAAGTGTCGACACTAATGGGATGTGTCGACACTCAGCTGAAGAATCAAGAATGAAGACTTGTGTCGACACTCAGCTGAAGAATCAAGAATGAAGACTTGTGTCGACACCAAGAAGCAGTGTCGACACTTGACAGTTTCTACACATGAAGATGTGTCGACACAAAGGAGATGTGTCGACACTTAGAAGAATACAGAAAGAATGAAGTACAAGTGCTTGTGTCGACACTCAATTTCAGTGTCGACACATGCAGAAGAAACTGTGTCGAGACATACAAGGGAATGTGTCGACACCTTGTAGACTTGTGTCGACACTTACACAACATGTGTCGACACTTGGTCTATAAGTGTCGACACTTAAGAACAGAAAGTCTCGACACTAACTGACAGTTAGAGAATTTCAAGAAGTGACTGGTTGACATGACAGCTGCCAATCCAGCCGGTCTACAGCAACTGTCAGCAAAGTCAAAATACTGTTATAAACCGGATCAGCCGGTTACCATGAAGGAAGCCTATAAATAGGCACCCACAGTCTACAGAAGAGAAGAGATAATAATTAAAGAAGTTAAAAAAACATTACATGGTGTGATTGAAGTAGTTGATCAGACTAAATCAAGAAGTGTTACACAGAAGATCAACACAAGAAGATCAGGCAGTCCAACTGCAGATCTAAGTAGTTGGAGAGAGAGAGCTCCAACCAAGGATTCAGTCTTTGGAACTAAGGCTGAGAAGAAGAATTCAGAGTCATCTGGATTTCAAGAAGCAGAGATCAAGGATCAACTGCAGAAGATTCAGACTAATTCAGTTCTACTCAAGAAGCTTTGAAGAAAGCTAAGTCAGTTTGGATCAAGCTGAGTTCTTCCAAGAACACTCCAAGAAACTCTCAACTCCTCTCATTCCTTCTGAGTTGTAGAGTTAGAATTTGTAATTTCTATTATAACTTGTAAGATCCATTGGATCTGAGTGATTGTAAGCCTATTTTATAAAGGCTGAGGGTAGGGCTTGGTGCCTGAGTGTAGGAGTTGAAGAACTCTGAGTGTAGGCCTTTGATTGGCTGAGTGTAGGCCTGGGTGGCTGAGTGTAGGCCTTTTGGCTGAGTGTAAGGCTTTGGGCCTGAGGTAGGAACCTTGTTGGGTTCTGAGCTAGTGGAGAAGTTTGGCCGAATCTAGTACACTGCTAGATAGGCGAAGGGGGAAAGTGGATGTACCCAAAGATTGGGGAACCACTATAAAATTAGTGTGTCTGCTGTGCTGTGCTGTGTTGTGGCTTTTCTGTGTGATTTCTGAAATTGCTGTTAACTGTAATAATCTGTGATAAACTGTTGTGCTGTCAAACAAAAGTTAAAAAGGTTTAGGTCACCTATTCACCCCCCCCCTCTAGGTGTTTAGGTACCATATCTTTCACAAACCAACCAAACCTATCCCCCACAGGCGAGCCTTCGGACCTGCCAGCTAGATGAGAGCCTGCGCAGCGGGTCTACCTGGGGCCGAGCCGAGCTCGGGGTGTCACAAAACATTCAACTATGTTATGCCATGAAAAATTCGACACTAGTTAAAGGAGAATCAATCGGTATAATATAACAAGTTTAATTTTGAGATACACGGTTACATCCTTCCCCCCTCAGGGGTAGAATCGTTTTAGATCATCACCACTCCACGTGTGGCTTAAGGCTCTTCCCTCCACGTCCTGGAGGTAGTATCCCCCTGTTCCGAGGACTTCCTTTACAATGTATGGACCTTCCCAGTTCGGGTGGAGCTTACCCACGGGAGCCGATCTTCCCGCTGCGTCGACCTTTCTCAGCACCAGATCCCCTTCTGCGAACTGTTTGACCCTGACATGCTTATCAAAATGCTTGGCCATCCGTCGCTTGATTTCTTCTTGCCTGATAGCTGCCACGTCTCGCAGTTCCTCCACCATATCTAACGAGAGGCGCTGCCCCTCTTCATTCTCCACCCTCCAAGTCTCATCACCTTCGCCCGCGGCTGTGACTCGCGGGGACCGGACCTCAAACTCCACCGGTAGGATGGCTTCACACCCATGAGAGAGCTTGAAGGGGGTCTCACCGGTGGCCGTGTTCGGAGTCGTTCGTAGTGCCCACAGGACCGATGGGAGCTGTTCCACCCAATTTCCCTTCAAGTTTTCCACCTTCTTCTTTAGTAGATTTACAATGATTTTGTTTGCTGCTTCCACTTGACCGTTACTCCGAGGGTGATGGACGGAGGCAAACCGGAGATCTATCCCGAGTTGAGCGCAGAAGCTGATGAACTCCTCGCTGGCAAACTGGGGGCCGTTATCGGTCACTATTGCTTGGGGCAATCCATGCCTACAAATGATTTCCCCCCAGATGAAATTCCTTATAACCTGCGAGGTGACCTTGGCTAAAGCTTTAACCTCTAGCCACTTCGAGAAATAATCAATCATGACCAAAAGGAACCTCCTCTGTCCACTAGCCGAAGGAAAGGACCCAACTAAGTCCATTCCCCAGATAGCAAATGGCCATGGTGCCGTGATACTCCGGAGTCTTTGAGCTGCCAAGAGTTGAAGGGGGGCGAAGAGCTGACATTTTTGACACCTCCTTGCAAACTCCATGGCATCCTTCCTTAGGGTGGGCCAGAAGTACCCCTGTCTGACCACCCTAGCCTCCAGTGTCCTTCCTCCAGAGTGACTGCCGCACTCGCCCGAATGCACCTCCCTTAAAATCTTCGGGATTTCTTCTTCGGTTGCACATCTGGCTAGAAGCCCTGACAACATCTTATGATGCAGACCCCCCTCCATCATCAAGTAGTGAGCCGCCTTGCGCTTGAAGCTTCTCCACACCTTGGTCCCCTCAGGCAGTTCACCGGTGGTTAGGAAGGCCACAAATGGATCTATCCACGAGGGTTGCTGATCCACAAGCATCAACTCTCCTTCCTCGATAGCTGGTCGGAACAGCTCCGTCAAGGTCCCTCCTACCTGAGGTCCGAACTTGGCCAGTCGATCGGCGGCTACACTTTCTTCCCTTGGAATATGTTGAATTGAGAAAGACCGGAATCCTCCGATGATCACCCTTACCTTGGAGAGGTATCTGATGAGGGTTGGCTCCCGAGTTTCAAACTCTCCCCGGATTTGCGATGTCACTACCTTTGAATCAGTGAAAACTTCTACCTCCTGAATCCCCAGCTCCTTTGCCAGGCGAAGGCCAGCAATAACGACCTCATACTCCGCTTGATTGTTGGTCACTGAGAAATGTAAAATGACTGCTTGCTCTATGGTTACCCCCTGGGGACTTGTCAACACCACCCCTGCCCCTAGGGAGTGCCTTCCTGAGGCCCCATCAACCATTAACTTCCATGCTTCTCGCGGTTGCTGCTCTTCCCCCTTGACCTCAACAACGTAGTCTGCTAGAAAGTCCGCCACTGCCTGTGCCTTGATGGAGAGCCTTGGTACAAAGGAGATGTCGAACTCGCTTAGCTCAATGGACCACTTAGCCAGCCTCCCCGAGTGCTCCACTCCTTCGAAGATCTTGCGAAGAGGGTGGTCGGTCACCACCCTAATCGAATGCGCTTGAAAGTACGGCCGGAGCTTTCTGGCCGAGATGACCAAGGCATAAGCGAGCTTTTCCAGGATGGGGTAGCGAAGCTCTGCATTTCTCAATACCCGGCTGACGTAGTAGATGGGAAGCTGCTTCTTTCCTTCTTCTCTTACTAGGACGGAGCTTACCGCCTCCGCCCCTACTCCGAGGTACAAGGTCAAGTCCTCCCCATCCTTTGGGCTCTGAAGGAGGGGAGCCTGAGAGAGTTGCCTTTTCAGCCCTTGGAAAGCCTCTTCGCACTCGGCCGTCCATTCGAACCTTTGATTCCCCCGCGGCACTTTAAAGAATGAAGAACACTTGTCTCCTGCCCGGGAGAGGAACCTGCTTAGCCCAGCCAGCTTGCCTGTCAAGCGCTGGACCTCCTTGACGTTGCGAGGTGACTCCAAATCCAGGATGGCCTTGACTTTGTCCGGGTCGGGCTCCACTCCTTCCGGAGTCAGGAGATGCCCGAGGAACTTCCCGCGGCTTGCCCCGAAGACACACTTCAAGGGATTCAGCCTCATTTTAAATCTTCTCAGGGTGGCGAATGTTTCCTCAAGGTCTTGCAGGTGCGAAACTATGCATTTGCTTTTGATCATTAGGTCGTCGACGTAGACCTCCAAGTTCCCCCCCCTCTGATCCCGGAAGACCCGATCCATCATGCGCTGATAGGTAGCCCCTGCGTTCTTTAACCCAAAGGGCATCATCTTGTAACTGAAGCACCCCTCCCTTGTGATGAAGGACACATCCTTGGTGTCAGGAGGGTGCATCCGGATTTGGTGATAACCTGAAAAAGCATCTAAAAAACTCATGACAGAAAAACCAACGACTGAATCAACCAGCGCGTCGATCCGAGGCAGGGGATAGCAATCCTTAGGGCATGATTTATTCAACAAAGAAAAGTCTACACACATCCTCCATTTACCACATCCTTTCTTCACCATTACCACATTGGAGATCCAGCCTGGATACTGGATCTCTGAGATGAAGCCCGCCTCCAGGAGCTTCTTGACCTCCTCGCGAATGGGCTCCTCCAGCTTGGTGGCGATGGCTCTCATCTTCTGACGGATGGGGCGGGCGCGGGGATCCAGGTTCAGGCGATGGCAGGCTATGTCGGCGTCGATGCCCGGCATGTCCGCCGCGCTCCAAGCGAAGACGTCAACGTTGCTTTGAATGCAAGCTCGCACCTGCTCCCAGGCCTCAAGACTCAACCCCCCGCTGACCCGCACCCTCTGCACTTTTCCCGCTCTGGTGAAGACCTCCATCTCCACCACTTCTTCAGCCGGTTCCAGCCGCGACTGCTCCCAACCGATCCTTGCCTCTTCCTCGAGCTCCAGCTCTCCTTTTTCCTCCTCAATCTCCATCGCTTCTCCCCCTCTCTGCTGTTGCTGCTCGGCTTCTATGCCTCCGGGGGCCTCTCCCTCGACTTCTCCCGCCGCCTGCTCTTCTACTTCCACTGTCCCTTCCGCGCTTTCCTGCCCATTGCTCCTCCGTACCACCCGCACATCCCCTCGCATCTTCTCTGTCTCTTCCTCTTCGGCTTCCTCTCCAGCTTCCTTTCTTACCTCCTCAAGGACCATCTCCTCTTCCTCCACCACCTCCTCTAGGGCCGCCATCTCAATTTCCAACTCTTCCGCCTCCGCCATCCACGAAATAGTGTTGACTGCCGTAACATAACATTGCCTTGCCACCTTCGGGTCTCCTCTGACCCTGACCTGCACCCCCCATTGTTGAACTTGAGGCACTGATGGAACGAGGAGGGGACGCAGCGAAAGGCGCTGATGAGGGGACGCCCAAAGATGGCATTATAGCTGCTCGGGGCGTCCACGATCACGAACCTGCAGTTCCGCGACACGCCCCCCAACCTTATGTGTAACCCTACTCCTCCTTCTACCTCCTTCCTCTCCCCGGAGAACCCGAACAGAGGTCCATCCGATGCCAAGACCCTCTTCCCTTCAACCCTCATCTCATCGAAAGCTTTCTTGAAGATGACGTTAACCGAGCTCCCGTTATCTACCAGTATCCTTGAAACGGTATAGTTCTCCACTGCCGTCTGGATCACCAGGGCGTCGCAGAATGGATCTTCATAGTCTGGCATGTCTGCTGATGAGAAAGTGATCTTTTCTTCTGGTGGAGGAACCTGGGAGGTTGAGGCTACCCCTCTCCGATACATGGTTTGAAGGCTTCCCTTACGGGTTGCCTCAATCCCCACTCCTCCATGAATCACCCCGATTCCTCCCCGGGTCCCTACATCCACCCGGTCTTCACACCTGTCCTCCGCTTCACCCTGCTGCACCTCCACTATCCTCATCGGTGGATCTTGCCTCCCTGCTCCTCTGGCAGCCCTCAACTCTAAGAACTCCGGGCAGGTGGCAGTTGCGTGCCCCTCCTCCTGGTGGAAGTCACAAAAGAGCAACGCCTCCCCGCCCCTTCTCCCGTCTCCCCTTCCTCTTCTGCCTCCTCGAGCTCCCCTGGCTGCTCCTCTCCCTCTTCCTACTTCCATTGCCTCCTGCGGTGGTGGGGGACGATCCCTCGGCTCCTGCCTCCATGCCGGTCGATCGAACCTCCGGGGCTCCCGCAGGTTATCTCTCCCCTGATAGCCTTCTCCTGGACCTTGGGGGCGACCCTCCTGGGGCCTCCAACCCAACCGGTTGACTGGCTCCCGGGCCCCCCAACCCTGCTGCTGCCCAAACCTTCGGGGCTCCTCCCTTCTCCTATCTTCCCTCAGCTCCCTCTGCTCTCTTGATTCCTTCTGTCTTCCCGCTGCTGGTTCCTTCCCGTCCTCTTCTGCTAGCTTGGCCAACTTCCTGGCGAATGCTGGGTTTGCTCTCTCGAAATCAATCTCCTTTGCCGCCCTCTCCATGAGCTCCTCAAAGGAGAGGGGGGGCATCCTCTTCAACTCCATGCTAAAAAATCCCGGTCTCAGCCCCAGGGTGAAGGCCAGCATCAGCGCGTACCCTGGGACCTCCTGGACCAAAAGGATCTCCTCCTGGAACCGGTCGACATAGTGACCCAACGTCTCATCCGGCCTCTGCCTCACCGCAAACAGACACTCCGCTTCCTTCTTCCGCTTCTTTGAGGTTGAGAACCTCAACAGAAAACTTCTCCGCAGATCTTCAAAACAATAGATTGACCTTGCTGGCAACTGGTGAAACCAGTCCCTTGCCTTCTCCTTCAGCGTGATCGCAAAGAGGCGACACTTGAAGGCATCCGTCATCTGTCTTATGGACACAACGTCTTCAAACCACTGTACGTGCTGCACCGGGTCATCCTTCCCTGAGTAGTAGGACATGTCAGGCTCCCGGAACCCCTCCGGTACCGGAACCGAGATGATGAGCTCGCTAAATGGGCTCTCGCCCCCTGCCTGGCGAGAGGGCACGTCTCGCGGCCTCGGCTGGCTCGCCCGATCCGCGAGACCGTGCCCTGGGAAGAGTTCCCGCACCGCCGCCTCCTTCTCGCCTGGCTCCGCCAATGCCTCCTTGCCCGGGCGCTGGCTCTGGCCTGGGAATAGCTCCCGCGCCGCCATATCTCTCTCGCCAGCCTCGCCCGGGACCTCCTTTCCTGGGCGCTGCCCTGGGGCGTTCTCGCCCAAGAGCGGAACCTCTTCTATCGGGACCTGAGGGGTGGCCCACTCGCCTCTCGCCGAGAAGGCCAAGCTGATCGTCTGCAGAACCTCTCGCCTGAACTCATCCAGCATCCTCTTCGTTGCTTCCTCTCCCCGGGTGGGGGAGCCTCCAGAACCTGACCCTTCACCTTCACCTCCAGCCATGGGACAAAACTTAAGGCTTTCTTGAATCGGCTGTCTTCCACGCTCACCGCACCAGAACTGTTGAAGCCAAATATGACCTCAACTGAAGTTCGAAGAAAAAGGGGGTGCAGCCAAAACCTACTTCTCTCAAGTCTCACCCCTTGACTGGATTCTAAGGACCTAAGACTGACCCAAAAGCCTCAGCAGGGAGGTCCCACCTCACACCCGGAAGATCTCTGAGAGCTTCCACTCCAAAGCCAAAGCTGGGCTAGGAGCTCCTCGGAAAGCACTAGAATTCCGGAGACAATGATAGCTTGCTTTCTAAGGAGCCCTTATGGGTCTATTTATAGCATTTTGCTGTCCTGAATTTACTGAAAAGCCCCTGGTTGGTCTGCCAATAGCCAAAACCCGCTGTTTTCCTGATGGTACTGAAGTAATTTCTCCTGAGGGCAATTAGGACATTCTTCCAAAGACCCTGTACCCCACTCGGCGAGAGCTGATGCCGAGACCTTTCGGCCCAGGGCGAGAGGCGAACGTTCTCGCCCACCGCAAGCGAGAACTCTCGGGATTGAGGCTTGGTTTGGGCGAGAGCGCTTCCGCGCAGCCCGCGCTTGGCGCTCTCGGCCCACGGTTTCTCTCTTATAGCGTCCGGCGAGAGCGTTTCCGCCTTCTGTGGCGAGATCCTCCTTAGGGCGGGACCACTTCGGCTAACCCTCCTGTGACCATTGTGCCTCCTTGTCTGGCTCAGCGAATATGGGGTTGTACAATAGCTGTCAACATTCAAGCATCTAAATACTAACAGACTGAAAACCCGAGCTGCACCTCCACTAAAGAAGAACAGACCTTCACTGGATGGAGGCAGAGAGCAGAGAGGATCTCCACTGGATCGGGAACACCTTTCGAGATCTGGCCGCTTGGAAAAAATGAAGCGGAGGTCTCCGAGATCGCCTTCGAAGAGGCAGACAACCACAGCGACGCGGTTAGGAGGCTTCAGCGGAGCAGATCGGAGCAGATCGGCTCGGGGAAGAGGCGAGCGGAGCAGATCGGCTCGGGGAAGAGGCGATCGGAGCAGATCGGCGAACGTTGAAGGCGGTTGCGGGATCTAGAGCGGATGACGGAAGCGGCCGCGCGAACTCCTTGGCAATCGTCGACTGGGAAGACAACGACGACCGACCCTAAAACAGCGACTGGAAGCGGCAGCGGACCACATGATCGGCGACGGGGAATACTACGGCTTGACCTAGAATCGCGATCTAAAAAACGAGCGGGGGAGGGGGCGACAGATCTGTTTCGAGAATGAGAAGGGTCGCTCGAAACATCCGGAGGAAGGTCAAGGTGGACCAAACTCTCTGTTGCCCCCAGCTAGGAATATATAGAGCTAAACCTAGGGTTTATTCGCGCAAAGCCCCCGAGCCCGTTATTCGTCCGAATATACACTTACACAAAGTCCACTATTTCCTGACTGTTACAGTTTGCTTGCAGAATCGAGGGTGACAAGCCACCTCTCGTTACAGTTTTGAGGTGAGAGAACACTTGGCACACGGTGGACAACAGACCATCGCGTCGGGAGTTTGTTACAAACTGCACTTTGCGTTGATGGGCTTCGCTGAGCGTCCTGCTGATTCTGAACGTGGGAGCGAAGTGCTTGAACTTGCGGTAGCGGGGGCCACTTGGAACTTGAGAAATTGTACTTCGTCAGGTGGCTTTAACCCGTCTCGTTCGGGGCTTGGGTGCGGCTCAAGTGCGGCTCGAGTGCGGCTAGAGTGTGGCTCAGGTGCTGCTGGTAGGAGGAATTCGACAGATCTTCGACCTGAGAAAGAAGAAGACTCGAAGGAAAAATATGATAGATGAGGAGGCTTGAGACTCATTTTATTGGGTCCAAGAGGTGGTTACGGTGGTTATGCGGCTATCCACACCCCGTAACCAGCTAAAATTAATATTTTTGCCATATTTTGAGGGTGCATATCTATGATAATTAATACCGCTATTTGCACCATAAATAATTAATTAAATTATTAATTAAATCCCCCACAAACCTGGTGGTTAGTGGGTGGTTACGTGCAAATCGGACGACGGGGAACAACCCCCAAACGATCGGACGGCGGGGGCGGAACTCCACGGGCGGCCGGCGAACCTGCCGCCGAATTCACTGGCGAGGGGAGGACCGCCAACGACAGCTAGGGAGGGGGCAGCCCGGGCAACCGCTCCCTCGGCCGCGGCCGGCGCCCGAGGGAGGGAGCCGCCCGAGCAGCCGCGTCCTCGGTCGCGGCCGGCGCGGCCGCTCTCGCGACCGCGGCCTACGGCCGCGAGAGGGCGGCCCGCGCGACCGCTCCCTCGGCCGTGGCCGGTGGCCGGGAGAGAGAGAGGCCTGAGCGGCCGCTCTTCCGGCCGCAGTCGGCGGCCGAAGGGGAGCGGCCATCGCGACCGTCCCCTCGGCCGCGGACGGCGGCCGAGGGGGAGCGGCCCTCTCTGTCGTCCCCTCGGCCGTGGCCGGCGATCAAGGGAGAGTGTCTCGGGCGGCCGCTCGCTCGGCCGCAGACGATGGCCGAGGGGGAGCGTCAGTCGGGGCCGCCCCCGCGACCGCACCCCGGCGGCCGGGGCGACAATGGAAGGCGGGCGACCAGCGTCCACGGAGGAGGTCGGCCGCCCGCCGCCAGCGAGGTGGCGCTCGCGGTAGTTCACTCATTACGCGTGATGGGATCGGCATGCGGGAGGATCGGGCGCGGTGATCGCGCGTGGGGTCAAACACTCAAACTCATGATCCCACCACCTTTGAGGTGGAGATCATGAGTGTATGGTTTTGTGCACACCTATTCATATAAAATGAGTCTCATCTCTAACATATTTAATATTTTTCGATTTTTGTTAAAAAATCATTCTCATCTCTAAAATCTGTCTCATTTTTCGATATTCATATAAAATAAGTCTCATCTCTAACATATTAATGTAAAAAAACAGTCATATAATATTTTTCGATTTTTGTTAAAAAAAAAGTACTCATAACAATCTCACTTGACATGCATAATGACAACTTTTTTTCAATAGACTACTTGACATGTCTAATGACGAACTACTATAATAGGTGTAGAAGCTCTACATAAATCTTTTTGAATCTTCAACATTACTTTTAATTTTTAAATAATATAATTATTTTATTCAACATTATAATTTAGTTTTTTTTTTTGAAATATAGTATAATACATGCTAAGTCATAAAATTTAAAAATTAAAACATAATTAACAATTTTGAATGTTTCACCAAAGTCCAAACCCAACTTTTTTTCGTTAGTTTTCAAAATTATCAATCTTTAGGCTCTGTTTGGCACGTCGGTCATGAATAAAGGGGTTAAATTGTCATTCGTTGACGTCCACCTAAGAAACTTCATCCACTTTAATGTTCAAATTTCAAATGGATCATGTTTATTAGGTGATTCTTAACGAATGATGATTTAACCCTTACTTTTATGACCTTCACCACCTTGACAAACTGAACCTTAGAATCGTTCACAGAGACTTTTCCGTAAGCTTTCAATATTATCAAATCGTTAGAAGTTGCAAAAAGAGACGCAATCCACAAATGGACCTAAAAACAAAATAAATAGCGAGGAAAGAGAACCAACGGATGAGATGGAAATCAGCAATTTTCGTGGTCCCAACTCTACGTTGGCTAAAATCTATTCCATTAATGGCAGTCTCGATTTTATAGATTTGAAAATGAAGAAAGTCATAAATAGTAATAATGGTGGACCCTGACTCTCTTGGTCGACTTATTTATGGATTCTGGTTTGAAATTTTGAACGGTAAACAATAATGACTAGTGAGCTTGATTTAGTTTCTTCGCTTTATTATTCGAATCGGAACCGCAACATAAATGTTTTGTGTTGTTTCAGAATTTTTACACCCGATCTGGACCAGACTAAAATAGAACCGAGCTACAATCCGTTTTTTTAAATTATTTCTTTTTATAATTGTTGCAGGTCAACTAGATGTTCTGGTAGACCAGTATATATTGAATCGTCTTGGCTTAGTAGCGTTTGAGCGTGTAAATAGCCAGAAAAGAGTGAGACGGCTGACAAAGATTTTTTTTAACGTGAAAAATCTCGGAAAGGTGTAAAAAAACTACGTGGTTGAGACTGTATCAAATCTCAAGTTGTATCTGATCGTATATATGTTGAGTATAGTGTGCAGGTTTACAAGTATGAGGAACAAGATTTTCAATCTCTGTGACCTACCGCAAGACGTTAGCTCTACCGCTGGCGCTACCAACGCAGGATTAAAGTTGAGCGCGCAATGTTTTCTATTTGTGACCTACCGCTGGGCGCTAGCCATCTCAACGACCGTCAAATCAATTGTGACGAGAATAAACCGCTACTGCCAGGAGATATCCACTACTGTGTCGCGATATCCAAAACAAAAAAAATAATATTTTAGGATATTTTTCCTAATTTGATGGATAGCTGGCTACATCGCGTGAAAAGACCTACCGTTGGGCGCTAGCGCTATCGCCGGAGGTAGCTTATTTATAAAAAGATTATATAAGCGCATGTTTCTTTTTCTGAGAAGACAAAGAGGAGAATTACAAGTCTATGGTTCAACCACCGCCTCTTCTATTGCAAATCACCACCGTCTTCGTGCATAGAAAAGCAAAATCTCTCCCTCCCGTTCATGATCGAAGAACAACGAAGTGCGAAGTTTCCAACAACCATCTGCAGTTGATCAAGTGCAAGGAGAACGACATTCAGAAGCATCGATCATGTGCCGTTCTATTGAGGAATTCTTCTTTGAAGGAGTAATAGTTTCAAAACTTATTATATTTATCTTTATTTGTACTTTTTCTCTTTTCTAATTGTTCTGTGTGTGAGGAAAATCGACCAGAGAGGTCGCCGGAATCCGGAAAGGATTCCGTAGTAAATCGTCCTGCGAGGACGTGTAGATTTGTAAGATCTAGTGAGCTCTAAGACCCTTCCTGTAAGGAAGGTAGAGGAGTCGGCTTGTCAATCTTCTTGGGAAGAAGATAGAGAGTCAACCAATCCTGGTTGATGGTCGGTATAGAAATCAAAAGAGAATTATTTGATTCATCGTCTCCGATCATCGGCGTCACAGAGATCTAGTTGTATTTTTATCAACCATTATTTTAAGTTTTAAATAAAATTATATTTATGTTATTTTTTTCTCGAATTCATAGTTGCATGTTGCTTGGGTTATAAGGAGTGGGTGAAAAATTAGAAAACAAGCTTTCACGGGGAAAAGTGCTTCTGCGGCCTACCACCGCGCGGTAGTAGTCAACACCCCCCCCCCCCCCTCTCGTGATAGCTTCCAAAACATGTTGTCCTGCCGAACTTGTGTTTTTGTGACCTACTGTCGTCCGGTAGTAGCCCACCGCCCCACGGTAGCTTTCAGAGCAGGTTACCCTGCTAAAATTCTTTTAATTATGAATTTTAATTGAAAATTTTATCCCCCCCCCGTTAAGGTTGATCATCAGATCCAACAGCTCCGAGGGTAACAAATCAACACTTATGGAGCTAAGTATTTTATACTTGTACAATGGGGAGCAATATGATCGTTCTGCTTTGAAATCTTTAGTTGATGCTCGGAAGCTATAGCGGTGTGCTCGGCATGATCCGGTATCCACGACTTGTCACCGGTTGCGAGCGGAGGAATCTGAGGCGATGCGCTCAATGCAAGGAGCAAGATTGCAATGCGCACGTTGAAGTGTGGGCTGAGTGTGATGTGCACGTGGTGAAATGTGTAGGGAGTGAAATTTGCGGGAGGCACAATGTGTGTAAGGCGCAATGTGCGGGATGAAATTCTCAAGGGTGCGTTTGTTTGATAAGTTTTGAGAGACAAGAATTGATTTTGGTCGAAAACCCATGAAGCAGAGGTTTTTGGAAATGAGCAAAAAATAAATTCTCGTGTTTGTTTGGAGAAGGCTTTGAGAGAAAATAATTCAAAGTTGAATTTTTTGGGAGGGGGCAAAATGCACTGTTCATCGTCTTCTCCAAACTCCGACTGTGATGGAGAAGTAAATCGTGAAGTTAGCGGAGTACTTAGCAGAGACGATGAGGATTCACAACTTGAGTCCCTTAAAATGAAGGCAGAGATGAGTAAGTGAACCGAGCAACGAAACACTACGAAGTGTTTCGTTGCTTGTCGATGTGAGATCTGTCTGCGGTGGTGACTTCTAAAGCGAGAAGGCGCAGAGGATATATGTGTGCTGCCTTAGTGGAGAAGACAAAGAATCACTAGGTAAAATAAGGCATTGGGGATTTGGACTTCTAGGCATAAGCTACCATGAAGCTTCGGCTTCCTCCGACAGCACCAAAACTTCCAAGTCGTGGGTTTTTTGTGAAGGAGATGATCATGTGGGCGAAATTTGATCGCAAGACCGAGCAAAACCCACCAAAATAGGTAGGTTTTGAGGATAGGCTAATTTTTGAAGTCTCAAAACCCATGGATTTTCTATGAATGACAATCCCCTTCATAAAAAGCACCAAACGAACATTAGAATTGGTTTTGGACAAACACCTTCTCCAAAAACTCATACGTATTTCGTGAATCTCAATTTTTTCCTAAAAAACGTCAAACGAACACAAAAATTGGAATTGAGATACTGAATTTCAACTCCTTTCCTCCAATCACTGCAAAACAAACGGGGCCTGAGGGATCTTCAAAGGCCTCTGGGAGATCTTTGAATGTATTCGAGAATCTTCGATGATTTCTTCGAGCCCGCGAGGAGATCTTCAAACAATTCTTTGGGTGTTCTCTCGTCCGTATGAGGCAAGATGAAATGAAAAGAGGGTATGAGGCCCATTTTATAGTTTTTGAGGGTGATGTTTTTGTAAATAAGAGAATATGGTTATGTTATTCATACGCCACAACTAATTTATGTACATATTATAAGTAGTTTTGTGCATATTCGCACATCATAATCAACTTATGTGTTATATGCAAATATGACTATGCACACTGAAATCATATTATTTTTATACGCAGACTAGCAATCATATTTTTATTATACGCACCCCGATATTTCATATTTATTATGTGTTTATTTTGGAAATTCGTTACGTGCACACCCATTATGAGATTCAGTTATACAAACCCCCACATATAATAGGTGGTTATTTCGATAATGTGGTGTAGTGGTTACACAACCACAATGGTTGAATGACAAAGGTTAGGCGACGACTGATGGGGCCGGCTGGTGGTGGTCGGCAACGGGACCCGGCAGGCGAGGGCCTGCAGGTGGTGGGGCAGGCAGGGCGGCATGTCGTGCGCCCAAGGGGGTCGGCGATCAGGCGCCTGATCATGGGCGGAGGCCGAGGGAACCGGCAGGAGGGCCTGGCCGCGGAGACCGACCAGGCGACCGATCGTGCACGGTCATGCGGCTGCGGCAGCGGACCTTGTAGCCACGCGTGGGAGCGATCGACTAGCGCGATAGTCCGTTGGCGGACAATGACATGGCTGCACATGATTATGTCGCACGTGGTCGGGCAGCTCGGTCGTGACGTTTGAACCCCACTTGGTCTCTATGTTCACGGCTAGTTAGTGGGAAATGTGGAAAATTCTGGCTTTCCGCAACCCAGAATTCTTATAAATTGAGGGATCCCAAATCAATAATATATTATTATTATTATTGATTGGGTGGAGCTTATTTATAAATCGTTGGGTGGTGCGGTTAGCCCACTTCCCCATGAGCTTATCATGGTGATCATGGGGGAACTGTCGCACGTGCGATCGGCATGCGCAATCGCGAGCGATCCACGCGCACAGGATCCCATTCCCCGAACTGCCAGGGGCCGGCAAATGGGGATGTGTCCTCTCTCCCGCCATTGGAGGGCTGACTCAAGCCAGCCCGACATCCGGTCGGCTGAGGGGCCACACCTCGTGGCCGCGCTCCCGCGACCACGAGACGCGGCGATCCAACCAGCCAGTCCAGCCAACGGGAGCCTCCCCCGCTAGAGATTCCAGGCGCGGCCGGTTGTGCCACACCCCTTGTCCGGGTGTGCTCGGCTGGCCGCCCCCCGCTCGGGCCGACTCCGGCCGGCCGCGCCATGCGGACGACACTCGGTGTCGGGGTCGCGGTCTCTCCCGTTGGCCTCTATTGGGGCCGGTCCTGGTGTGCCGCTAGAGTGTGGTCGGCTGGCCCTCTCTGGCCGACCGGCCGCACCTCTGGCAAGCGTTGCGTTAACGACCCATCACCCTTGTCGGGGCCGGCCACACTTAAGGTGGTGGCTGACCGCCTCTCTTTCCCTTTTTGGGCGTCTTCCCCGCTGTTTGATTGTTCAGCCACGATCGTCACTGTCTACTAAGTGGATAATTACCCACGTAACTACCACCAGTAGTGGGGGAGGGACCTGTTTTTAGTGGGGGCCTGCATTTAGTAAAAATGATATGCGAATAATATTCACCCAAAACTATGTTTAAAATAATGATATTGGTGGTTAGGTGTGCGGATATCCACATAACCCGTAACCACCTCTTGGAGGTTATAAAAAGGCCCTCAGGCGTTCTCATTTCTCATCATTTTTTCACCTCTGCTTTCTTCCTCAACATGTCAGAGCTCTACCGGATTCCTCCTTCGAGCCACCTTCGAGCCATCGCCGCTCCACCAAAAATCTGCCTAAGTATACAAGTGAGCGGTGAGAAGGAAATTCTTACTATAGTAAGTGTTTGTTTGTCCGCAACACCCCAACAAATAACCTCACACGGAGCAGCATGTTGCTCGCCGTGATCATAAGTAACTCTCTCTCGTCTACAAAGTGTAATGAGGAGTGGCATGCCGCCCTCTATTTTTCAAACAAGTTGTAACCGAAATCAGATAGTGGAGTTCGACAAGCACAGATGCGGTCACCTGGTTTTTTACCCTATTGAGGGATTTTTCCACGTCAAAACATAGTATGCATAATCTCTCTCTCATTGACTGTGTACACGCTCGACCGCTCTGTGAGCTAAGATGGTCTAAGTTTATCCGGTCAGACTGGAGCGTCAAGTTTGACTGCAATAGTGAAAGAATTGGTTTCAAGATAACCTAAATACCTAGAGAGGGGTGAATATGTTCAATTCCTTTTTATAAAGGTAGACAGTAGATTATACTAGCAATTAATCTATGCAACAACTATCTCAACACAACATAAAAACAAAAATAGCCAACACAGATTGCATACAGATTTATAGTGGTTTCCCAAGAGATAGGTACATCCACATTCCCCCTTCGCCTATCTAGCAGTATGCTAGATTCGGCCTAACTTCCTTCTTCCTTCTCAGATCATCAGATCTTACAACTCAGAACCCTGAAAGGTTCCTACAGCTCACACTTCACCAAGTGCTACAACTCAGATTCTTCCAGAGAATCCTACCTCAGAGTGAGTCCACACTCCTACAACTCAGGCAATCCAGCCCTACCTCAGCCTCTTTCACCAGGCCTACAACTCAGAGAAATTAATCCCCTACCTCAGGCACTCAGCCCTACCTCAGCCTTTATAGATTTAGGCTTACAACTCAGAGAGATAACTCTCCTACACTCAGATCTATACAAGATCATACAGAGAAAATTGATTGTAAAAGAATAATTCCTTCATCCAGGTAGAGAGAGAATGGGTAGAAGGTTTCTTGATCAGTTTTTGATAGATCTGATAACTTTAGATTCAACCTGTCTTAGCTTCTTCAAAACTTCTTGAATTTGAACAAAATAAGGTTGAACTTCTTATGAAGTTGGAGATGATCTTCAATCCAGCTTCCGTCTTCTATTCAGATGTGGCTCTGAATTCTTCTTGCAGACTTGTTCAGGATCTGCCCTTAGAGACTTATTGATTTCTGGATGAAGACTTCTCTTCTTCTTAGTTGTTATTTTTTTGATGATAGAACGTGTCTTTATATAGACTCCATCCGAGGTTACCGGCTGATCCGGTTCCTAACGGCCTTCTGACAACTCTGACAGATGCAAATGCTTTGTTGGTTGTGACAGTTGTCAAGTCTCTAGTCATGACATCTAATACTTCATTGAATTTTAACTCAGCAGCAAAGTGTCGAGACAATACTTCAAATTTGTCGACACAAATAGATCATGTGTCGACACAATCCTTGATGATGTCGACACAGCTCACATAATGTCGACACAGCTCTTCTTTTTCTTCTTGACACAGTTTCTGTGGAGTGTGTCGACACAAGTCCTGTGTGTTGATACAATAACTCCTAGTCTCGATAAAGTTGATGTCGACAGAATTCTGGTGTGTGTCGACACAAGTCTTGTGTATCGACACAATCTGGCTTCTGGTATCGACACAACCTTTCTCAAGTGTCGACACAATTCTTCTCAAGTGTCGACACTTGTACTTAGAAACTTTTTCTGCATTTTCTTAACCTGCACATTGAAACTCAAAACACCATCAAATACACATTGATGAATATCATTGAGTTAGGTGAGGCTTCTCCAAATCTGGTACATATTTTCCAATGTACCCAACAATTTCCCCATATTTGGAGAAGTCATAACCCTTAGTCAATGATATACATTACTTTATAATAAAACACAGATTATGATGTATAAAAGAACTATTTAGACAGAGTAACACATAAACAAAAACAGCATATTATTTCATCACAAAATATGATAAAATATAGTGAACATGAATCAGTATTTTGTTGAACTACAAGAAGTTTTTGAACAACAGATTACATAGATTTTAAAACACAAGATTACATAGTTCTAAAGTCCAGTCAATCTATTCTAGAACTGGTCAGGCTCCTTGATGACAATATCTTTGCCAGACTGAATCATTGCTTGTACCTTAGCTTCAGTGTCTTCGGCCAGCTTTTTTCCTTTAAGATCCTTTTTCTTCAGCTCTTCAGCATTGACATTTTGTCTTTCAAAATAATGAAAAGGCTTTAGAAAGTACTTGTTTGGCTCCACAGAGGTAGCAGGTATTTTTCCAGCTTTGATATCTCTTCTGAATTGATAAATGGCATCTTGCCGCTTCTGATACTTGCCCCATTCTTGTTCAGAGTACCACTTGCCCCTATCAAGCATGTTGTCTTTAACAGCTTGTCAGGAAGTGAGAATAATATTTCTGGAGGTGGGACTCCATCTTTCAAAATCAAGCTTCAATTCAGCCTGCTCTCTAAACCGTTTCTTAGACAGTTGAGCTTCTTGCACTCTTTTCAAGACAGCTTCAGGCATATCAACCTTCTCAAAAATGACATTCTGTACCTCCTGTGGATGACTATACATCTGTTGAACAGCATATTGAATTCCTTCAAAATCAGTAGGGGGATAAATAATTTGAGCTACCTCCTACTGAACCCCTTCATGTGAAGCCGGTTGAATGCCTGATTCAGCAGTGTTATCATCATCACACAAGGGTGGATAACCAAGAGTTGCTCTGATAACATTAGTTATTCATTTGGCATGTTCATAGTCTGCATTAACTAACGCTCTCTCCTCCTTTATGACTTCTCGTTCAACATGGTTTCTTAGATCATCCTTTTGAAACCTTACCTGATCTGCAAGATAATTTGTGCCTTCTTTGTAGAATGATCTGAACTTCAGCAGCTGATCAGCAATTACCTTTTGAGAATCTTGGATAGTAGTGCTAACATCAGTCAAATTTTCTTTGAATTGTTTATCAAACTCAGATTTTTCTTTAACAAGGAGTTCAGTTAAAGCAGTGGTTTTATTCTGAAGTTCTGTTACAATAATATTGTGTGACTCAGTGAGATTATCATTCATTCTTATTTGGTTTTCCAGAATATAGCCTTGTTTCACTGCTATGCCATATATCTGAGTTTTGGCTTCCACTTGTTGCTTGGCTAAATAGACTACAACATTACCTCCCTTATGGAAGCAATCTGTCATTTACTTTTTATGTAAATTCACTTCAAATATTCTGATAGATTTAATATCTTGGGCCAGCTGAAATTGCAATTCTTTATTGCTCTCATCAACATATTTTTCAATGGCTTTTCTTTGTTCATCCATATTTACTTGCAGTTGCTCCAGAAGTGAACTGAAGTCTACTGTAACAGCCCGGCCCATGACACTCAGAGGCTGCGCACAGCATGGCCCAAGCTCCGGCACTGCTACAGGGTTGCAGCCCAATACACCTCAACGCCTCTCCCGCCTGTTTCTCAGCAAGGCGCGTTGTTGGCGCTAGGTATCGAACTCGCAACCCTTGATAAATCACTCTTCCAACAGTGACCATCACCAGCTGAGCTGCAGCTCAGTTGGTGATAGACACTGTTGGAAGAGTGGTTTATCAAGGGTTGCGGGTTCGATGCCTAGCGCCAACAACGCGCCTTGCTGAAAAACAGGCGGGAGAGGCGTTGGGGTGTATTGGGCTGCAACCCTGTAGCAGTGCCGGAGCTTGGGCCATGCTGTGCGCAGCCTCTGAGTGCCATGGGCCGGGCTGTTACATAAAAAGTGCACTTTTTATGTAACAGCCCGACCCATGACACTCAGAGGCTGCGCACAGCATGGCCCAAGCTCCGACACTGCTACAGGGCTGCAGCCCAATATACCTCAATGCCTCTCCGGCCCGTTTCTCAGCACAGTGCGTTGTTGGCGCTAGGCATCGAACCCGCAACCCTTGATAAATCACTCTTCCAATAGTGACCATCACCAGCTGAGCTGCAGCTCAGCTGGTGATGGTCACTGTTGGAAGAGTGATTTATCAAGGGTTGCGGGTTCGATGCTTAGCGCCAACAACGCACTGTGCTGAGAAACAGGCCAGAGAGGCGTTGAGGTATATTGGGCTGCAGCCCTGTAGCAGTGCCGGAGCTTGGGCCATGCTGTGCGCAGCCTCTGAGTGACATGGGCCGGGCTATTACATAAAATGGCCCAAGCTCCGGCACTGCTACAGGGCTGTAGCCCAATACACCCCAACGCCTCTCCCGCCTGTTTTTCAGCAAGGCGCGTTGTTGGCGCTAGGTATCGAACCCGCAACCCTTGATAAACCACTCTTCCAACAGTGTCTATCACCAACTGAGCTGCAGCTCAGTCGGTGATGGTCACTGTTGGAAGAGTGATTTATCAAGGGTTGCGGGTTCGATGCCTAGCGCCAACAACACGCCTTGCTGAAAAACAGGCGGGAGAGGCGTTGGGGTGTATTGGGCTGCAGCCCTGTAGCAGTGCCGGAGCTTGGGCCATGTTGTGCGCAGCCTCTGAGTGCCATGGGCCGGGCTGTTACATCTACTGCTGGAGCTGGTGTTTTTGGAACAGCCTGCAAGGCTTTCTTATAGCTTGAGCTCCTTTTTCTGAGCTCCACAATTTTTCTCTTCTTAGCCCTGGAGGCTTCTTCATATTCAGAAGAATCAGATTAACTTGTTATATCCACAGTGTCTTTTGGACTTGAAGGCATCTCTTGCTCAATTCTTGTGTGCTCCTCCTCAGTCCTTACTCCTATCAAATCATGAAATAACTCTTCTAATGTTACTTCTTGGTTTATTTGAACTGGAAGAATAGCTTGCTCTTGCTCAGCAGATTGTCCTCCTTCAACTTCAAAAGGTTCTTCCCTGGTAATGTCATCCTCGGGGACATTGTCTTGGTTATTTTTATCAATATCAGTCATATGCACATCATGTGCATCATCTTCAGTGTCTATAGCAGCATGATTTATATCCTGGACTAATTCAAGTATTGATTGAGTTACTGTTTCACTGTCCAATTCAGCTGTGTGGTCAATTGGCTTTTGCACATGAGCTTCCTTTGAAGGTGATGGCAGTGGTTGAGCTGAAACTGGAGAAAGCTCATTAGCTCCCCCTTGATGAGGCTCTTCCTGTACCAGATCCAGTTGGATGTTGACTGCTAGAATCTGCTCCCCCTGCATCTGACTATCAGTTACAGTTTCGTGAGCAGGAGATTTGCTAGTCCTTTCTGCTCCTTCTTCATTAGAGCTGAAAATAACCATTTCTTCTGAATCACTGAAAGATTTAGTGGTCTTGGAGGCTGTTTTTTTCTTTTTCTGAATTTGCTTTGTTTGTTTTTGTGGAGTGGAAACATCTTTGGTCAGAACCCTATCCCATCTGGACAGTATCCTTAAGTCTATTCTTCTCATGTGATTAATCTTAGAACCTGTAGATTGATTTATCACTTCAGGTATATTCTCAGCCAGAAATAGGCCCAGTAATCTGCCCAGATTAAGTTTCTTGATTCCTTCTTTGATCTTGTCAAAGATAACAGCAGACCAATTTGTTTTCACCTTGAATATCACTCTGGTCATTAAATTGAACATATAGGATGAAATCCTATCATATCCTCCGTATTTGCACAGAATAACTTTTCCTACAATTTCAGAAAGAAACTTACCTTGAGAATTCATTCCCTTCCTGTTCATAGAAAATCCAATCTTGATAGTGGGATCCATTCCACACCATTGGAGAGCTTCTCTTGTCATGGAAGATACTATTTTAGCGTCTTCTTTAACCCTGTGAAGTTGAAATATCTTACTCAAACTCTTCTGGGTGAGTTTGACCTTGGTTCCATGAACTGATGACTTTATTTTTATGCCCTTTGAATCCAGTGATGCCTTTGTATAGAATTTAAGAACCTCCTTCTTCCATATTTTGGTAGGTACTGAGACTAAGTACTCCAATCCATTTTCTGTGATTAGGGTAATCACGGCTTTGATTTCTTGTGATGCACTTTCAAACGCATCGCGAACTAATTCATAGCCCTCGTTGATGTTCTCTTCTAGCTTTGACGCCATTTGGGATGAGAGAGTGAGGAGAAGAGAGATGAAGGTTTGTCGACACAAAGTTTTGGTCTCGAGAATTTTGAGAGCGTAGTCAACATGGTTTTGCTTTGACCTATTTATATGTTTCTAAACAAAGAAGGTCAAAAGGTGGGTTAAAATAAGCTTATTGTGTCGACACTATTGGAATTGTGTCGACACAGACTATTAAAGTCTCGACAGAGAATGTAAAGGTATTATAATACTATGTGTAGACACCATCTACGATGTGTCGACACAGAAAATTTTAAGAGTCTACACTAATGTCTGTGTGTCGACACAGACGACTGTATGTGTCGACACCAATATCTAAGTGTCAGGAAAGCTATGTGTCGACACCAAATTCTAAGTGTCGACACAATCTTCTTGATGTGTCGACAAAATTTTCCTTTTGTGTCGACACCAACTACTAAGTGTCGACACAGATGTCTTTATGTGTCGACACAAATTTACTTAGTCAAATTTGTCATTCTTATTCCAAGTTTAGCATGTCTAATTCAATTTTAAAATAATTGAATTTAGTTTTATCTAGTGGTTTGGTAAACATGCCAGCAATTTGAAAATTAGTATTTACAAATTCTAAACTTATGTCTTCCTTTTCAACATGATCTCTAAGGAAATGAAATCTTATTTCTATGTTCTTAGTTTTGCTATAAGAAACATGATTTCCAGCAATAGAGATGTCACTAGTAGAATCACAAAATAATGGAGTTCTACTTACCTAGATGTCATAATCTTCAAGCTGATGTTGTATCCATAACAGTTGAGCACAACAACTGCCTACAGCTACATATTCAGACTCAGCAGTGGATATATCCACACTTGTCTGCTTTTTGCTGCACCATGACACCAATCTTCCACCTAGGAACTGACATGTGCCAGTTGTACTTTTCATGTCTTCTTTGCATCCTGCAAACTTTGCATCTGAATAACCAGTTAGTAGAAAATCTCTATTCTTAGGATACCAAAGGACAAGATTTGGTGTTCCCTTAAGATATCTCAAAATTTTTTTGACTGTAGTATAATGAGATTCTTTTGGGATTGCTTGATACCAAGCACAGTCACATGTAACATACATGATGTCTGGTCTACTAGCAGTTAAGTATAAGAGGGAGTCAATTATCCCTCTATACAAAGACTCATCTACAGGTTTCCCTGCATTATCTTTGTCTATAGGCATACTTGACCTCATTGGAGTTCTCATAGTTGAGGCTGACTCCATACCATATTTCTTAATCAACTCCTTGATGAACTTAGACTGGGATATGGACAAGCCATCATCAGTCTGTCTAACTTGGAGTCTCAAGAAGAATTTCAGCTCACCCATGTTGCTCATCTCAAACTTCCCGTGCATAAGTTTAGCAAACTTTCTATAAAGGTTGTTTTTTGTTGATCCAAAGATAATGTCATCAACATATAACTGGAATAGGATGATCTTGCCTTTTGATTCTCTTAGGAATAGAGTTTTGTCTATTTCCCCCTCGAAAATTTATTCTCAATGAGGAATGTAGATAGAGTTTCATACCAAGTCCTAGGGGCTTGTTTTAAACCATATAGTGCTTTCTTAAGCCTATACGCATAATTAGGATAGAGAGGATCTACAAAACCTGATGGTTGTTCAACATAAACTTCCTCTTTTAAGTCACCATTCAAAAATGCTGACTTTACATCCATTTGAAATACCTTGAACCCTTGAAAAGCTGCAAAGGCAAGGAATAACCTTATTGCTTCCAATCTTGCCACTGGGTCAAATGTTTGGTCAAAATCTATTCCTTCTTCCTGTCTGTAGCCCTTTGCCACCAGTATTGCTTTGTTCTTAACTATAATGTCATTTTCATCTAGTTTGTTCATGTAGATCCACTTAGTCCCAATGATATTGTGATTCTTTGGTTTAGGAACCAACTTCCAGACTTTGCATCTTTTGAATTGATTCAGCTCTTCTTGCATGACATCAATCCAATTTGGATCTTGTATGACTTATTCAAATTTCTTGGGTTCCATCTGGGACAGTAAACTTGAGCAAAGGACAGTGTTCATGTTCTTGCTCCTTGTCTGAACACCATGACTTGGATCACCAATAATTTGGTGTGCTGGATGATCATTTAGATGTCTTATTGCAGGAAGAAATCTATCTACTCCTTGATTTTCTCCAATCACCTCATCATGCTGTACTTCATCGTCTTTTTCATCAGCTTGTGAGTCTTGTACTCCCCCTGGACAACATCCATCATTTTCTTCATCCTGCCTTTGATGTAGCGCCGTCCTAGGAGCCTACACGTGTGACTTCGAGTGTTCTCTCGCCATGGTAAACAACCTCGCACTACACGCTAACGAAACGCAGCAAGTTACAATTTGGTTTATTTATCTCACGCGCCAATGTTCGGTTAGCCAATCCGACAGAGATCGAACCACGACTAGAGGTCGAGATCCGATCAAGCTAAAGGGACGAATATTCGCGTCCGAGCAAGCGATGTTGTACCAAAGAAAGATCCCACCAAAAAAAATATCGATTCGCAAAACGGTTGATCTTTCCCCAACAAAAAAATAACGAGGATCGTCAATCCTTCCGAGAGTATTCAAAAATCAAACGAGAAATTCACAGATCTATCAAGAAAACGCCGCGAAATTTTGTCCGTTTCAAAAGTCACGCAAAAATCGCTCACCACGCAAACAATCTAGGAAAGGAAAAACTCTTGTGTAGAAGTTTCGTTACCCCTCTCAAAATAGTAGATCCGAGATATTGGATCCGCTAGAAATGATCGTCTCCTTTGTACCCCACGGAAGATGCGTCCAAGGATGGGGGAACTCGTCCGTCTTCCCCGCTTTGCACCATGTCGATTCACCCGAACCCTTTGGTGCTTGCACTCCTTTGCCTCCACCAAGGTTGGCCGGTTATGGTGGAAAAGGTGAAGAGAATTGTGGGAGAGGTTGTGTAGTAGGAGGATGGAACGAGATTGACGGAGAAGTGAAGGGATGGTGAAGAGAGGGAGGCCGAAACCTTGGAGGAGAAGATTTCCAAGAGAGGAAAGGAGGGGGGCGGCGGTATCTAGGAGAGTGAGAGAGAGATGAGGGGGAATTTAGGTTTAGGAAGATTTCTTGTTTAGCAATCAATTCAAATTATCTCCCATTATGATTAGAATCTTAGCCTTATATAGGCCTTACAACACAAGCGCTAATATCAGTCCAAAATTAGTGCTAAATGCACACCAAAAGTTCAAGATAATAAAATACAAACCATAATTAAATTCAAACATAAAATAAGAATTAATTCTTGTGGCGTGGACGAAGATTGTAGCCGTGGCCGCCACGGCGCCGCAAGTCTTTAGCCGGTGGGCCAACATCATCATCATCCGCCGCAACTCCATGATCAACCAATGCGCCATGCACGTCATCTTCATCATCAATTTGGCCGTCATGGTGGCGGTCGCCATCAATCCTCCCCCGCTCAAACGGACTCATCACCGATGAGTGGGCAGGAACATAACGGCGTAGTAGATCCGCATCAAGTAGCTCCACCTCCGAAGCCAAGAGCCAAGAGTCGTCCGAAGCAGGACGACCACGCCAACGAATCAAGAACCTGTGAACGTCACCATCGAGAGTTGGAAATATAGCATCCTGCAAAATCCTGTCAGGCAAGAAAACGGTCCGGGGGAACCTTGGAAATGCGTTAGGCAAAGAAGAAAAACAAGTTTCATCATCAGTAGGCGGCATACCTCCCGAAGAGTCCGCAGGAGAGAACGATCCAGAAATAATCTCACCACCCCCCCACCATTAGAAGATGTAGTGGAAATATTAAACGGCGAGACAGAAAGTTCAGGTGGTGGTGCGACATAAAGCGTTAAATCGGAAACGTTAAAAATAGGGGAAATTCCCCAATCAGCGGGTAACTGTAAGAAATATGCATTTTCGCCCAACTTTTTCAACACTCGAAAAGGACCGGCTCGCCTATTCGCCAATTTCTTTATAGCGCCCGAGGGCATCCGTTCAGGGGAGAGACGAACCATTACCAAATCTCCAATATTCAAGGGGACCGCTCGCCGATGTACGTTGGCATTCGATTGATAAATAGCATATTGTTTAGCTAGCGTCTCGCTAATGTGCTTATGGAGATTGTGGACGTGCGAGGCGAAATCTCGAGCGAATTGACTAGACTTAAAAGATGGTGGTAATGGGACCAAGTCAAGAGGCACGGGCGCCTTATAACCATGAACGATCTCGTTCGGAGACAAACCGGTGGACCTATTCCTTGAATTATTATAAGCTATTTGAGCATGAGGAAGGATAAGGTCCCACGTACCTTTATGATCGCCCACTAAGCAACGAAGCAAACTACCCAAGCTACGATTAACCACTTCCGTTTGCCCATCCGTTTGGGTATGATAGGCCGATGAAAACAGCAATTTTGTACCCATAAGCTTCCAAAGTGTTTTCCAAAAATAGCTTGTAAATTTAACGTCCCTATCAGACACTATCGTTTTGGGGACGCCCCGATGCGCCACGACCTCTTTGAAATACAAGATTTTTTCTCCCCCTACTAGTATATTCCAAGGGCTAGGCCTAAATCGGCCACCAAGAGTGCAAACCACTACAAAAGCTTAAAAATACAAAGTTGGTCATGCGCATGCCGAGGGGACCCTACTTTGCGAATACGGGGTTGTACACAATCCCCGCTCTTTGCGAGGTTGGCACAAGCTCGGAAAGAAACATCCAACCCAACGTATTCGCTGAGTGTAATTTTCTTGCGCGGTCGAAAAGATACTTAGCCTCTCCGGGGAGTCAACCTGCCATGCCAGCTGATTGGAGCCTGGGTGGCGAGACCCCCTCCGGGTAAAAAAACTCTTCACCTCCCGGAGGAGTCATCCTGCCATGCCAGTTGATGGGAGCCTGGGTGTAACACCCCGAAGTAAAGAGGATCATTTTGAGCAAAATCAGGTTCAGGCATGGGTGACACGGCCTGGGATACGGGCGTGTCCCAGGGCGTGTCAGTTGACACGGCCTGCGACACGGGCGTGTCGCAGGGCGTGTCGAGGTTGTCTCGACGATTGGACTTGGTGTCGACGATTTTCGCTCGACATCGTCGAGAGGGGCACACGGCCCAGGACACGGCCGTGTCGGATGCCGTGTCGACATGCTCGACGAGTGTTACGCGACGATCGTCGAGTATCGAGTTCCAGTGAGGACACGGCCTGTGACACGGGCGTGTCACAGGGCGTGTCAGTGGGCGTCAAATTCAGCTCGACGTCTCGGGTTAGGGCGTGTTTCCGGGACACGGGCGTGTCCTGGTGCACACGGCCATGAACACGGGCGTGTGCCAAGCCGTGTGCCAGGCCGTGTGAAGTCTCGGGTTGATTTGGGATTATTTATGTTGAGGTACACGGCCTCAGACACGGGCGTGTCTGAGGGCGTGTCAGGTACACGGCCGTGACACGGGCGTGTCAGGTACACGGCCGTGACACGGGCGTGTCACACGGGCGTGTACTGGTTGGATTGAGTCGGTTGTCTGCCGCCTAGGGGGACACGGCCTATGACACGGGCGTGTCACAGGGCGTGTCAGGCCGTGTTCAGGGTTTTTCTGGCCAGATCTGAGCCGTTTGTTTCCCTCTTCCTGGATCCAGTGGCTGGGCTTTGTCCAGGTGTTGGGAAGGCCGAGAATTTGAAGATAAATCCAATTATCTTCTTCTCCTTCTTCTTCTTCATTTCCATTCCAAGGGAGAAAGAAGAAAGGCCTAAGGGAGAGAGAAGGGAGGAGTCTTCCAGCTGCTGTAGGAGCTGCGGAGTGCGGAACGAAGATCCGAGAGCGGATTCGTGAAGGCAGAGCCGAGGCGGTGAGTTCCATCCGGCTACTTCATGGCGCCGAAGCGATCTTCAAGGGTAACGATCTCCTTCTTGGACATCGAAGTCCTTTCTCTATACTTGTGCTTGGAATCCTCCACCAAGAGGTGGATCGCGGAAGTGATTCCTTTGTTGAGTCTACATCTAGAGCCGGAATGATGAAGTACGGCGTAGGCATGCTGTGTGAAGCCCATCTGGACCGGTAGTCTGGATTGGTGATGATGTTCATGGGTAAACCGGAGAAGACTCCGTGACTTTGATGATGTGCAAAAATGGGTTTTTGTTGTGATGAATGTATGGATGTACTGCTTGTGAGGAGGCTTTGGTGAAGCTCCTGGTTATGAGATGATCAATTGGTAGCACGCCTGAGGAGCGCGTGATAAACCCGGCCTGTTACACCACTAGGGTGGGTTGATCTAGTTAAGGAAGGGATCGATGGGCGGCAATGCTAGGGGAGCCGAGTTAAACCCGGGTTGCTGCACCACATGGTGTGGGTCGATCGGATTAGGAGGGGGACCGATGGGTAGACATTGCCTGGGGAGCTTAGATAAACCCGCTTGCTACACCACGGAGTGTGGGTCGGTCTGCTCCGTTTGTGATGCTGTGAGGATGGACCTCTGAGTGGCTTGGGCGGGATGTCGCCAGCCTGCGAGCTGGTGGACTAGGGCCGGTCAACCAACAAGTTAAAACCTCGAGAGACAGCGGTGTACGATGGCGGATTCCGGTACGCCAAGAAGGTGCCCTGAGTGCACGGAGCGTTGGTGGACTCCAGCATTTGTGACGTGGTGTGTTTGTTAGATAGTGGCCTAAATAGAATGATCCTATGATATGATTTGGTGATGTTTGCTGATACTTGATGAAAAAGGAAGCACTGTATACAGGGAACGAACCACTACCCCGGGTAGGGGGTAGGGTCGTTATAATGGGTCAGCAAAGCTGACCGTTACTTTGTTTTCTGTGTTGGCTTGGATGATGACTTGCAGGTGCTGCGGTTTGGGAAAGAATAAGTGGATTGGCTAGCCTGGTGTTCTTAGTCCTTGAAGGCTATGTGAAGAATCGTGGTTGGATTTCATGTGTGGCCGGCCTGCGTGCCGATGTACGAAACTATTGATGTGAAAGAGGAACTTGTAAGGCCATAAGGCCAGGGTGTGTGAGTTGTATACATTCCTGGTGTTGTTCTATATAAATGTGGTATTTATATGTGGGTGGACATTCTGGTTTGAGTTCATGCTAACAAGAAAAATGCTGCGCTAGAATGGACTGAGTTAAGGACACGCATAGATTTTGATTTCCACACGTGATTCCTTCGCTTGTCTGTGCTATATGGCGTGGGGCCCCGGCCGGACCCACTGTTATATGTCATGTGACAGGTGGGGGCGTTACAAAGTGGTATCAGAGCCAGGTTTAGATTGTTTGGGAGGAGAGAACATAAATGAACTCATGAATGTCCACTAGGAATGTATGTCATGCACATGATGTGCGTGCGTGTGTAGTCAATGTACCAGTACCGTTATGATTTGGAAGGATTTAATGGTGTTCTGTACATTGATAGGTGGCGAGGGATGGAGCTGGGCCGTCTGAGCCGCAGCGGTCGGATGAAAGTGCAGCACCCGTGGAAGCGCCGATGCCTCCCTCGGCAGAGGCCATACGGGTGGTAGCGGAGACAGTGCTTGCAGTGTTACAAGCACAACCAACTGGACAGGCAAGACCTGGTGGAAGGCAAGAGCATGCTGCCGAGGTGGTGGAAGAGCAAGCAAGTGACGATGCCTTGTCACGTTTTATGCACTTCCACCCACCTACGTTTGGTGGAGCGCTTTCACCAACGCAGGCAGAAGATTGGTTGGCAAGAGTAAAAAGGATCCTAACCGCAATCAGGACGGTCGAAGAACAGAAAGTGATGTTGGCCACTTTTCTGTTGGAAGGAGATGCGAGATTATGGTGGGATGAGATTGAAGTGCACCACTTGGCAGGGCGAGGTTTAATGGAGATTTCGATGGAGGAATTCTCCCAAATATTTTTAGCCAAGTATGTGTCAGTGTCGCAGAGGATTGCGATGGAAAATGAGTTTCTCCGCTTGGTGCAGGGTGAGCGAGATATTGATACCTACCTGCATGAGTTTACAAGATTGGGGAGATATGCGGGATCGACCTTTGCGGAGGAAGCGCGAAAGACAAATCGGTTTTATGGAGGATTGCGGGATGAATTGAGGTTAGCACTTTCGAGTTCGGTGAGCCAAGGTTTTCAGGCGTTGGTTGATACAGCTCGTGCCTTGGAGAAGGATATGAAGCGAGTACAGGAGAATAAGAAACTGGCAAGGGAAAAGTCTGAGTTGAAAGAATCGGAGTTTCGACGACAAGAGAAGAAAAGATTTAGACCGGTGGAATCAGCGTCGTTGACTGTTTCGTCGCCCCCGACGTATGGGCCAGGACGTGTGGATACACGTATATGTTATAAATGTGGGCAGCAAGGACACATCGCAAAATTCTGTTGGAATGTCCCTCCAGGGAGTGAGAAAAAGACAGGTGCGTCATATGCAGAAAAAGGGAAAGCAGTGGCCGAATCATCTGCACCCCGGACGCAACCTCGCTTGCATGCGATGGAAGTGCAAGAGCCACAAAGCTCAGTTGGTGAAATTCAGCCTCGAGCAGTTCATTTATCATTAAATCGCGAATTTCAAAATCGGGAGGCTGAGAGGAAGTGAACTGCTAGGAAGCATGTTGATGTTATGAATGTTTTGGGAACTATGTTTTGATGAATCATAGCTGATGTACATCACTTTTGGCTGATGTAAATGATGTTGATACTTGTGATTGTGCCGAAATCAATCAATTCTGTCGTTTTGTTTGAGGTCTTATGTGGTTGATGTGCACAAGTGGAAGCTAGGGATGTTTGTTGTGTTGTCTGTTTGTTAGTGTGTGCGGAGGCTTGCGGTGTAAGCTTTGAGAATGTTGTGACTAATTGGCTTTGTGGAGTCAAATTTCGAGGACAAAATTATTTGAAGGGGGGGAGGATTGTAACACCCCGAAGTAAAGAGGATCATTTTGAGCAAAATCGGGTTCAGGCATGGGTGACACGGCCTGGGACACGGGCGTGTCAGTTGACACGGCCTGCGACACGGGCGTGTCGCAGGGCGTGTCGAGGTTGTCTCGACGATTGGACTTGGTGTCGACGATTTTCGCTCGACATCGTCGAGAGGGGGCACACGGCCCAGGACACGGCCGTGTCGGATGCCGTGTCGACATGCTCGACGAGTGTTACGCGACGATCGTCGAGTATCGAGTTCCAGTGAGGACACGGCCTGTGACACGGGCGTGTCACAGGGCGTGTCAGTGGGCGTCAAATTCAGCTCGACGTCTCGGGTTAGGGCGTGTTTCCGGGACACGGGCGTGTCCTGGTGCACACGGCCATGAACACGGGCGTGTGCCAAGCCGTGTGCCAGGCCGTGTGAAGTCTCGGGTTGATTTGGGATTATTTATGTTGAGGTACACGGCCTCAGACACGGGCGTGTCTGAGGGCGTGTCAGGTACACGGCCGTGACACGGGCGTGTCACACGGGCGTGTACTGGTTGGATTGAGTCGGTTGTCTGCCGCCTAGGGGGACACGGCCTGTGACACGGGCGTGTCACAGGGCGTGTCAGGCCGTGTTCAGGGTTTTTCTGGCCAGATCTGAGCCGTTTGTTTCCCTCTTCCTGGATCCAGTGGCTGGGCTTTGTCCAGGTGTTGGGAAGGCCGAGAATTTGAAGATAAATCCAATTATCTTCTTCTCCTTCTTCTTCTTCATTTCCATTCCAAGGGAGAAAGAAGAAAGGCCTAAGGGAGAGAGAAGGGAGGAGTCTTCCAGCTGCTGTAGGAGCTGCGGAGTGCGGAACGAAGATCCGAGAGCGGATTCGTGAAGGCAGAGCCGAGGCGGTGAGTTCCATTCGGCTACTTCATGGCGCCGAAGCGATCTTCAAGGGTAACGATCTCCTTCTTGGACATCGAAGTCCTTTCTCTATACTTGTGCTTGGAATCCTCCACCAAGAGGTGGATCGCGGAAGTGATTCCTTTGTTGAGTCTGCATCTAGAGCCGGAATGATGAAGTACGGCGTAGGCATGCTGTGTGAAGCCCATCTGGACCGGTAGTCTGGATTGGTGATGATGTTCATGGGTAAACCGGAGAAGACTCCGTGACTTTGATGATGTGCAAAAATGGGTTTTTGTTGTGATGAATGTATGGATGTACTGCTTGTGAGGAGGCTTTGGTGAAGCTCCTGGTTATGAGATGATCAATTGGTAGCACGCCTGGGGAGCGCGTGATAAACCCGGCCTGTTACACCACTAGGGTGGGTTGATCTAGTTAAGGAAGGGATCGATGGGCGGCAATGCTAGGGGAGCCGAGTTAAACCCGGGTTGCTGCACCACATGGTGTGGGTCGATCGGATTAGGAGGGGGACCGATGGGTAGACATTGCCTGGGGAGCTTAGATAAACCCGGCTTGCTACACCACGGAGTGTGGGTCGGTCTGCTCCGTTTGTGATGCTGTGAGGATGGACCTCTGAGTGGCATGGGCGGGATGTCGCCAGCCTGCGAGCTGGTGGACTAGGGCCGGTCAACCAACAAGTTAAAACCTCGAGAGACAGCGGTGTACGACGGCGGATTCCGGTACGCCAAGAAGGTGCCCTGAGTGCACGGAGCGTTGGTGGACTCCAGCGTTTGTGACGTGGTGTGTTTGTTAGATAGTGGCCTAAATAGAATGATCCTATGATATGATTTGGTGATGTTTGCTGATACTTGATGAAAAAGGAAGCACTGTATACAGGGAAGGAACCACTGCCCCGGGTAGGGGGTAGGGTCGTTATAATGGGTCAGCAAAGCTGACCGTTACTTTGTTTTCTGTGTTGGCTTGGATGATGACTTGCAGGTGCTGCGGTTTGGGAAAGAATAAGTGGATTGGCTAGCCTGGTGTTCTTAGTCCTTGAAGGCTATGTGAAGAATCGTGGTTGGATTTCATGTGTGGCCGGCCTGCGTGCCGATGTACGAAACTATTGATGTGAAAGAGGAACTTGTAAGGCCATAAGGCCAGGGTGTGTGAGTTGTATACATTCCTGGTGTTGTTCTATATAAATGTGGTATTTATATGTGGGTGGACATTCTAGTTTGAGTTCATGCTAACAAGAAAAATGCTGCGCTAGAATGGACTGAGTTAAGGACACGCATAGATTTTGATTTCCACACGTGATTCCTTCGCTTGTCTGTGCTATATGGCGTGGGGACCCGGCCGGACCCACTGTTATATGTCATGTGACAGGTGGGGGCGTTACACTGGGTGGCGAGACCCCCTCCGGGTAAAAAACACTTAACTTCCTGGAGGGGTCAACCTGTCATGCCAGCTGATGGGAGCCTGGGTGGCGAGACCCCCTCCGGGTAAAAAAAACACTTAACCTCCCGGAGGGGTCAACCTGCCATGCCAGCTGATTTGAACCTGGGTGGCGAGACCCCCTCCGGGTAAAAAACACTTAACCTCCCGGAGGGTTCAACCTATCATGCCAGCTGATGGGAGCCTTGGTGGCGAGACCCCCTATGGGTAAAAAACACTTAACCTCCCGGAGGGATCAACCTGCCATGCGAGCTGATGGGAGCCTGGGTGGCGAGACCCCCTCAGGATAAAAAACACTTAACCTCCCGGAGGGGTCAACCTGCCATGCCAGCTGATTGGAGCCTGGGTGACGAGACCCCCTCCGAGTAACAAGAACTGGGCATCCACGAGAGGTATGCCTGCCCTGCCAGCTAGTGAGAGCCTGACAGTGGAATCCATCTCGAGGTGAGACCTACCCCACCCTCTGAGAGATCAACTTGCCCTACCAGCTAGTAAGAGCCTGACAGCGGAATCCATCTAGAGGTGAGACCTACCCCACCCTCCAAGATATCAACCTGCCCTGCCAGCTAGTGAGAGCCTAACAACGGAATCCATCTCGAGATGAGACCTACCCCACCCTCCGAGAGATCAACATGCCCGGCCAGCTAGTGAGAGCCTAGCAGCAAAATCTATCTCGAGGTGAGACCTACCCCACCCTCTGAGAGATCAATCTGCCCTATTAGCTAGTGAGAGCCTGACAGCGGAATCTATTTCGAGGTGAGACCTACTCCCCCTTCAAGAGATCAATCTACCCTGCCAGCTAGTGAGAGCATGACAGCGGAATCCATCTCGAGGCGAGACCTCCCCACCCTCCGAGAGATGAACCTACCATGCCAGCTAGTGAGAGCCTGACAGCGGAATCCATCTCGAGGTGAGACCTACCCCACCCTCCGAGAGATCAATCTGCCCAGATACCTAGTGAGATCCTGGCAGCGGAATCTATCTCGAGGTGTGACCTACGCCACCCTCCGTGAGATCAACCTGCCCTGACAGCTAGTGAGAGCCTGATAGTGGAATCTATCTCGAGGTGAGACCTACCCCACCCTCCGAGAGATCAACATGCCATGCCAGCTAGTGAGAGCCTGACAGCGGAATCTATCTCGAGGTGAAACCTACCCCACTCTCCGAGAGATCAACCTTCCCTACCATCTAGTGAGAGCCTGACAGCGGAATCTATCTCGAGGTGAGACCTACTCCCCCTCCGAGAGATTAGTCTGCCCTATCAGCTAGTGAGATCCTGGCAGCGGAATCTATATCGAGGTGAGACCTCCCCCACCCTCCGAGAGATCAACCTGCTCTGCCAGCTAGTGAGAGCCTGGCAGCGGAATCCATCTCGAGGTGAGACCTACCCAACCCTCCGAGAGATCAATCTGCCCTGCCAGCTAGTGAGAGCCTAGCAGCGGAATCTATCTTGAGGTGAGACCTACCCCACCCTCCGAGAGATCAACCTGCCCTGCCTGCTAGTGAGAGCCTAGCAGCAGAATCTATCTCGAGGTGAGACCTACTCCCCCTCCGAGAGATCAACGTGTCCTGCCAGCTAGTGAGAGCCTGACAGCAGAATCCATCTCGAGGTGAGATCTTTCCCACCCTCCGAGAGATCAACCTGCCCTGCCAGCTAGTGAGAGCCTGACAGTGGAATCTATCTCGAGGTGAGACCTACTCCCCCTCCAAGAGATCAACCTGCCCTGCCAGCTAGTGGGAGCCTGGCAGCGGAATCCATCTCGAGGTGAGATCTTTCATGGATCACAAAAATTTTTCGGTGGTTCCTGCAATTAATCATAGTTGATACAACTGCAAGCGAAATTCATTACAGAGAGATGATTCACTTCTTTCCTACCTCCCTCTTCCCTCGTGAATCATCAGATCCCTCCCTGGGTGCCCACATCAACCCTTTCCTCACATCTCTCCTCTGCCGCCCCAGGTTGGACTTCTTCAATCCGCACCGGATCTTGCGCTTGTTGTGGCTGATGAGGCTGAGGTGCCGGAGCTCTTGTCCTTCTAAACTCCAGAATTTCGGGGCAAGTAGATGTTGCATGGCCTTCCTCCTGATGGAACTCACAGTAGGGTAACTCTACTCTGACTCTTATCCTTCCAGTGCGGTTCCTCCTCTCCCTTCGACCAATTTCCATCGCTTGTTGCGGTGGGGGTAGGAGCTGCCTAGGGGCTTGCGTTTGGAAGTTTAACCTCCCTCGGCCTTCATGAAAATCCCCCCCACATTGGATGTGACCTCTTACTGGACCATGAACGAGTTCATGTTGCCTCCAACCTGGCTCCTGACCTTCCTGAGGTCCCTGGAGCCCCTGAGCTCTCTGCTCCTCTCTCCTTCTCCCCTCCTGATGTCTCGAGTCCCCTTGCTCTTTTGACTCTGGCTCTGTCAATCTTGCCAACTTCTTGACAAATTCCGAGTTGGCCGCCTCGGTTGCTATCTCCTCTGCCGCCCTTTCCATCAACTCCTGGAAGGAAAGAGGGGCACTTCGGGTCAGGCTCATCTTGAAGAACCCCCCCCCCCCCCCCCCCCCCCCCCCCCGCGCAACCTCACTGTGAACGCCATCTGGAGGGCATACCCCGACATCTTCTGGACCTCCAGGATCTCTTCTTGGAATCTGTCAACGTAATGAGTTAGCGACTCCTCGGCCCCCTGCCTTATCAGGAAGATGGACTCAGGGCTCTTCTTCCTCTTCTTGGAGGTGAAGAAGCGGAGCTGAAAGCTCCGGCTCAAGTCCTCGAACCCATAGATCGACCTCGGTGGGAGCTGGTGGAACCATTCCATTGTCTTGTCCTTCAACTTGATCGCGAAGAGGCGACACTTGAAGGCATCTGTCATCGGCCTAATGGAGACAACATCCTCAAACCACTTCAGGTGCTGGGCGGGGTCATATTTCTCGGTATAGTAAGCCATGTCTGGCTCTCGAAACACCTCAGGAACGGGAGCTGAGATGATCAGCTCACTGAAGGGTGACCACCTGAGGGGTGGTCTCGCCACATCTACTCGCGCGACCTGCTCGCCTGGGAGGCTGGCACTCACCGGGCTTGAGAACAACTCACGGTCGGTGAGGTCTCGCTCGACCCCACCTCCCATCCTCGCCTTCCCGGGCCTTCTTCCTGGTGCACTTCTTTCTCCCCTTGCTGGGGTCATCTCGCCTAGAACCCTGGGAGCCAACTCGTCGAGAGGGGGGAGCTAGCTCCTGGGGGGTTGGGGTAGAGCTGCCACCCTGAGGAGCAATGCTCGCCGAGATCATCACTACCTCCCTGACCTCCAGCAATGACGCTCTCCCGAGATTTTTTGTGCTGGTCACTCTCTACGCTCACCGCACCAAAAGTGTTGAAGCCAAAATTGACCTCTATGGAGTTCGGGGTCCCAAAAGAAGGGTGACCTCACACCTACTACACTCGGGGGAACGTCACAGACCAAATACTTGGGAAACTAGGAACAGACCCTCGGCTCTAGCGTGGAGGTCCCACCTAACACTCGAAAGACCTTTGAAGTCTCGCCCTCCCTAGCCAATGCTGAGCTAGGTGCCTTGGAGGAAAAAAAGCAAAGGGATTTTTGTAGCCAAGATCCAATGCCATCCAAGGCACCCCTAAGAGTCTATTTATAGTTTTCTCAATCCCGTGGACCAAAATGTCAACAATACCCCTACGCCAAATAGGCCTTGGGCCAATATAAAACACCCACACCGGGGGCAAAGTGGTAATTCCACACCCAGGGGTACAATGATAAAAACACGACCAAAAGAGGTCCGGGGGAAAAGGAGGCTAAACCAACCCCCTCACGTTCCCCGGACGCCTGAGGTGAGTGTGGGTTAAACCACCCCACTCCTCCTCCACCTTGGGGTCGAGTGCGCGGACGAATCCCGAAGAACTGGGGAGCAGGGGGCAGGGGCGAGACCCCGGCCTCCGGCCGGTCTCGCCCCGCTAGGCCGCGGGGAAGGGGCGAGACCCCGGCACCCTGCCGGTCTCACCCCGCCAGGCCGCGGCGCAGGGGCGAGACCCCAGCCTCCCGGCCGGTCTCGCCCCGTCAGGCCGCGGGGAAGGGGCGAGACCCCGGCACCCTGCCGGTCTCACCCTGCCAGGCCGCGGGGAAGGGGCGAGACCCCGGCACCCTGCCGGTATCGCCGGTCTCGCCCCGCCAGGCCGCGGGGAAGGGGCGAGACCCCGGCACCCTGCCAGTCTCACCCCGCCAGGCCGTGGGGAAGGGGCGAGACCCCGGCACCCTGCCGGTCTCACCCCGCCAGGCCGCGGCGCAGGGGCAAAACCCCAGCCTCCCGGCCGGTCTCGCCCCGCCAGGCCGCGGGGCAGGGGCGAGACCCCGGCCTCCCGGCCGGTCTCGCCCCGCCTGGCAGCGGGGCAGGGGCGAGTCCCCGACCTCCAGGCCGGTCTCGCCCCGCCAGGCCGCGGGGCAAGGGGGAGACCCCGGCCTCCCAGCCGGTCTCGCCCCGCCAGGCCGCGGGGCAAGGGGGAGACCCCGGCCTCCCAGCCGGTCTCGCCCCGCCAGGCCGCGGAGCAGGGTCGAGACCCCGGCCTCCCAGCCGGTCTCGCCCCGCCTGGCCGCGGGGCAGGGGCGAGACCCCGGCCTCCCGACCGGTCTCCCCCCGCCAGGCCGCGGGGCAGGGGGGAGACCCGGGCCTCCCGGCCGGTCTCGCCCCGCCAGGCCGCGGGGCAGGGGCGAGACCTCAGCCTCCCTGCCTGTCTCTCCCCGCCAGGCCGCGGGGCAGGGGCGAGACCCCGGCCCCCGGCCGGTCCCGCTGCTGCCACGCCGCACTTCACCAGCCGGGGGCGGGTGTCGGCCAACTTGCCGCACCCGCCCCTCCTAGAAGAAAGAAGGGGGGAGGCAGATTTTTTCTCCCCCTACTAGTATATTCCAAGGGCTAGACCTAAATCGGCCACCATGAGTGCAAAACACTTCAAAAACTTAAAAATAAAAAGTTGATCCTGCGCCTGCCGAGGAGACCCTACTCTGCAAAAACGGAGTTGTACAAACACCCTTTAATTAAACTTTCAATTTTTTGGATTTTACCCTCTTTTTATAATTTTTCTCGATTTATAAATATATTATATATATATATATATATATCTTATTGTATAAAGCAATATACAATAAGATATAGAGAGAGGGGGGAGAGAGTTGGGAGAGAGAGAAATAAAGAGAGAGGGGAGGCGGGAGGGTGGGAGGAGGAGGAGGGAGAGAGAGAGAGAGAGAGATATGACGGAAGTGAGAGGAAAAAGGGGCGGAGAGGGGGGGGGGGGGGAGAAAGTTAGCGAGATATGGAAGGAAGAGAAAGATTGTATGAAATTAATATTTTTACAAGAAAATATAATTTTTTTTATAAAATAAAAATTATAATATTGATTTATATTTTTTTACGGTCGTTTTGAGTACTCATATGTATATATTACGGGTACTGCCCGTCTTGATGTGAATGCATCCCGCTTTGATGCGGGCGCAGCCCGCAACGACGCATCGAGCACGGGAGAAGCTCGTTCAGATGCGGGCGAAACCTGCCTGGATGCGGCCGAAGGCCGCCCGATAGCATCGAGCACGGGCGTAGCCCGTGCGAAGATGCTCGTATTATATAAATCAATAGCTATAATTTGAAGCACGTCAAAATTCTTATCGTGACCGTCCGATCAATATATCTTTATTTGTGGCCACGGGATTCTTTCCATTTTTACTGCAGTGGACTGCCAACAGAAGAAAGAAGGAATTCCATCCAGAGCCCAACGACCGGCGCGTCCTATTGACTACCATTGATACACCCAAAAAAGCAGGAATATCTTACATTTGTCATGCTGCCTATTGACCACCATAAATTCTTTAAATGCTCTGCCACACAAAAAGGTACAAATTCTTAGGAGATCATTTCCATCCTATCCGGGCGGACGAAAAATTTGGATCCGAATCCGGTTTCAAATTAAAAATCTGCCTATGCAACACATGTTACCGGTCTGAATTTCTACTGCCAATAGTCCGGCCCAATTTCTCCATCGAACGACGATTTATCGGTCAAGCGGTTACGACCACATGAATCGAATCTTTTGTAACCGCTTGATCGATAAAAATAAATCCCCTCAAACAGAACCAACTCTAGCCGTTCTCACATTCAATTGACCATAAACTGTGATTCCGACCCCTCCACAACATTTCTCAACGAGAGATGTTTCCCTCCTATAGATCTCTTTCAGAACACCACCAGCCCAAAAAAACTTTATGAGCCGATCAAAGCCTATTAAGATTGGTTTCACCGCGGAGCATGCGATAATTGAAATATACTTCTCTCCATATTTTATGCCACGGTTCTCTACAAAAACAACTTATCCGGTGAGACATTCGATTTTTGGCCGATCAGAGTAGGAATCGGAGGGGGCGGGCATGAGTCAGATGGGGCAAGCGGGAATCGAAGGGAGGAGTGAGACATCGGCGGTTCGGGTTCCACTGACCAGGGAGAGAAATCGGCAAGTGCGTATAGTCTTTCTAAAATGCCTTGAAAATGAATTTTTGTGAGCATATTTTGTAGTGCTAATGACAATGGCCTATATTTTTGTAGTGATGTGGATGGATTTATGTGGGGTCCGATGATCACGCCGGCGCCGGCAATGGTTCGCACTCGAGGCCGTCCTGGCAATGCGGGGACAGGCCATAATTGCCTATTTTTTTTATCTTTCATGTTTTTAGTGAATAATTAAGATTCTAATATAATCGTCATATAGTTATTAAATTAAAGTTGGATGCTTAAACAAAACTCATAAAGAACTTTAAGATGTCAATTTCTCAACGGTCGCAGTACGAAATGCGGTAATGGAGAGTTTGGTAGAATGATATATATATTAAAAAAATCAGTACATGATTTAGTTTTCCCTCATTTAACCCTCCCTTTTCCTTCTAATTACGCAAAATCAGTACAATATGATTTTATTCCAGAAAATTTTAATTTTAATGTAAAAACAAAAAAAGTGAGGTTTGGGCGTTCATGAACAACTTTTCATAGGATCAGGATCCTCTCCATTTCACGCGAAATGGAGGGGTGCATTTCGCGGCTATGATTCCATCTTCCAAATCGGACGACGGGAAGTAACTTTACTGCACTCGCGGGGCCCACTCGCCAGTTCAGCCGCTCTTGCCTGCCCGTCGTCCGATTTGGGAGATAAAATCTTAGCCGCGAAATAGATCCCCTCCATTTCACATGAAATGGAGAGGATCCCGGTCCCTTTTCATAACCATTGCAGTGTCAAACTGACCTTAAGTGTAATGTCGCTTGATCTTGAGCACCACCTTTATGTAAACATTGAATACATAATTAAAAAAAGGTGATTGTTAACCGCAACCCGTAATTGGCTAGTCGCACCCCAAAAATTCCCAATTATTCGCGCCTTTTCGAAATACGCCTTGTACATGTAATTTCAGGAAAATTGTTCAACACGAAAGTTGTAGATATCGATGTGATCTACAACTTTCGTGTTGGACACTTTTCCTGAAATTGCATGTACAAGACGTATTTCGAAAAGACGCAAAATCTGAGCATATTTTCAAAGTACGTATTGTACATGCATTTTTAGGAAAAGTGATCAACACGAAAGTTGTAGATCTCGTCCATATCTACAACTTTCGTGATGAACAATTTTCCTAATATTGCATGTACAAGACGTATTTCGAAAAGACGCGAAAACTTGTGAGATTTTGGGATGCGACTAACAAAATAACGGGTTGCGGTTAACAATCACCTTAAAAAAAACCCAAAATGACAATAATCATTCACAAATAGCATTAAAATAATTTAATCCTTCCTGATTAAATTATTGTCATTATATTAAAATCTAGCATTTGGTAAACACAAAATATATACCGTTCATCATCCGACCACTTGAATTAAAAGATCACAAAATTTAGCTCGCCAACTGAGTGCCAATTCAGCTCGCCAACTAGGCTCGCTGTCTCATGCTCGATGTCGGATCAGGGAGAGGAAATTAGGACCATGAACCGGATACTATCACAGTTCATTTCAACTAGAGAGGATCTTGATCCCAGAATTTATGGGGGAAGGCATATTTGCCCAATTAATAAAGACGATTGTTAACCGCAATCCGTAATTGGCTAGTCGAATCTCAAAATCTCATAATTTTTTGCGTTTTTCGAAATACGCTTTGTACATGCAATTTTAGGAACTTTCGTGTTGAGCACTTTTCCTAAAATTGCATATACAAGACGTACTTTGGAAATATGCCCAGATTTTGCTCCTTTCAGAAATACGCCTTGTACATGCAATTTCATGAAAAGTGTTCAACATGAAAGTTGTAGATCACGTCGAGATCTACAACTTTCGTGTTGAGCCCTTTTTTAAAAATTGCATGTACATGACGTATTTTGAAAAGACGCGAAAAATTACGAGATTTTAGGATGCGACTAGCCAATAATGAATTGCAACTAATAATCACCACTGAAATTTACAAAGATCAATTTTTTTTTTTTTTTTTGAAGACAAGAACAAAGCTTTGAACATCATTAAATGTCAGAAAACATATCCATTTAATTGAGGATATTCATCCCACCAATCGCAAAACTCATAAGCATCTTCGCAATAGAGTTTGCATCCTTGGCTTTTGAAATTTCTGATACCAGACACCTTAGATTTGATCTCCTTATCATCTTCTTCAAATCCAAAGCAGCCATTAACGTTCAACTCATCCAGCTCCCTGCATCCCCTCACTATAACGAAAAGATCTTTCTTTGTCAAATACGAATCGCTCAAATCCAACTTCTTCAGCTTGGGAAGATAACTCGCAATGGCGGCCGCATCCTCTTCCCTTACCTCCCCTGAAACAGCAATCTCAGAGATTTTCTTACAGTAGATACTCATCTTCTTCACCAATTCCGGAAAATTCAGAGGCCTTGATTCCATCTCGAGGCGCTCGAGATCTTTCCAGTTGCAGACGAGTTCAGAAATCATCACTTCGTCATCTGTGGACAGAGTCGGAAGAGCAACGGACTTCAATTTCGGACACCTGAATAAGAATATATCAAGTTCCCCAAATTTAGTATTATGACTTCAAAGTATAAATTTGTTTAAAAAAATGCTCTGTTTCCGGCACTTACTCATTGGATGAGAAAACCAGATCATCCATGGAAGCGAACTTCAGGGGAAACTTCAGCTCTGTTACAGATTTGAAGCTGCGCCCAACGGCTAGTTTGAGGAAATATGTGAAGGAGAAGTAATGGAGGGAGTGGCGCAGGGCGAAGCTTTTGGAGAAGGCGCTCCAAGGAAGAAGATCGAGTCGCCGGAAATCGAGCTTTCTCCAGCACAGAGGATGGCTGGCGGCTACGAACCATGACTTGCAGACGAAGGGGACTGCGAGGCTGAGGTCGTCAAGATTGAGCTTCATGAAAATCTCCACCAAACAGTCCATCTCCATACATGACCATGAAGCTGTGTTCTTCTGCATGTCGAGTTAGTTTCAGAGATCATCGAACTCTGTATATATATTATATATATAGTGTGTGGGGAATGAATTGAGGAGATGAAGGTTATAAAAATGCTGACTTGGATCCAAATCGGTTGATGAATTGAGTTGTTGTTCCATTGAGTCAACGAGAAGGTTCGATGGACAACCGGATTTGTTTGAGAAGCCGACTAGCCGACTTTGACATCTCATCTTCTCTTTATCAGAATATATACATATAAATCTTTTATAAGAAACTTGAACGGTGGAGCGGTAAAAAAATTCTAGAAAACCGAAAGAGGTAGTGGGAAGATTTAATCACATCCAAGACACGTACAAATCAGCGTCTTGCGTGTTCTCCTCCAACAAGCGTCTTGCGTGCTCTCTTTCAGCAAACGTCATGCGCGCTCTATGCCAACAAACGCCCCATGTGCTCAAGAGCAAGGGCTCCATCCACCGATAAGATAATTGCACCAGGCTTCTCCAAAAGACACTCAGAGACAAGACACAGAGGATAAAACACACTGAGCGCTCCCTCAAGCTTCAAGCCCCAGACATCAGAACGAGTGCAGCAAGCTGATCCCGCCTCCAAGATCTATCTGAGGACTCTAGAATACAACGAGCGCATTGCTCCCCACAACTCACAAAGAAATAATTAGATCTATGAGCAGTGGTCTGTCACCCTCCGAGCACACACACTCTCTCTCCCCAATAATTGTAACGGGAGGCGTCTTGTCGCCCTCAGGTTCTTGAAAAAGTCCTGTAACAACGCTCGGATCTAGTGGAGATTTGATCGACACAGATCCCACCATGCGATTTTTCACCAAGTTGATAGGTTTTCCAAGTTAAAAAAATTATCTTGTCAGTTTTTCTTTCTCTGTAACTGTCTGCACGCTCGATCGCTCCCGGGCTACGGTGGTTCAATTTAGTCCGGTCAACTAGAGCCTCGAGCGATCCGCAACAGTTTGTCGCCATATGTGGGAATCGAGTTCCCAACATCCTTGGAAGAATTAGAAGACAATATCCCCGACACAACAATACTTGTGACTGAAGACAATGGCAAGGGGGGCATGTCGCTCCAACTCTCTCCCATTCACACGATAACATGCCTCCCGTAGAAGAGGCCATGCTTGCGCCCTATGAAAAATTGGAGGAATGCATGTTCCGGTTTGGGGAGAATCAAAGTCTAGTACTCGCGCTTTAAGGGAACAGATGGCCCCTCACACCCGTTGCTCAGCTTCTGGCCTCGACAGCCCACCACCGCCAACTTTGGACCATACCATGACTGAGGAGCGTCCAACAAGGGTCGCATGTCTGCAAGAGTGCCCATCTGTACAGTTAGCTCAGCCTGCTCCATTACTCAAACTCAAGAATCTGAAAGTCATCAACCCCATTACTGCACGGGAGCTTCATGCCTCTACCCTTTGGTTTGAAGGATCGCTCATGAAAAAGTTCACAACACAATCATTGAAAAACACAGATAATATGAGCAGCAAATTGCTTTGGCTCAACATTCCGTATACCATCATTCGTTGTCGGCAATACAGCTTATCAACAACAAATCAAAGGCAGAAAAAAGAGAAGATGTGACCCACCAAAGATACTCAAGAAGAGTGACATAACTTACAACCAGTCCTTCAAAACTGGGGGGCATCACTGTTGTCAAGTCTGCACACCTCCCAACGCCTCCCGAGCAAACATACTCTTCGCAATCCAAAATATTGTTGCTCCAAACTTGAGGAGAAGATTGAGCAGCTCGTCAAACAAGGTCTACTAGGGAGATTCTTACAAGGATGGGCACCAAATCAACAAGTAGAGGATCAGCTAACCACTCGCTAGGAAGGATTGGAGGGCAACCCTTAAGGCGACCATCTCATGAGAAAGCCTCTTACCTATCAACAGGGCTCTACCCGCGTCATCGCAATATTTTATCAACTTTGTTTTTCTTATGAATCATTAATGTAAATTACCACAAGGCCAGACATGTGGTTGTGATTCTAATACCTTTTAAAGTTTTCTCATTACAGGCCAAAAGAAGGCAAACACGCTCCATGTCAAAAGGACTATGCTCAAACCTTGTCCCAAAAGAAAGGACATTTGTGTTTTCTTACAGTCCCTGCCTTCAGACAGGGCGCTCTTACAACACCTGCCTACGGGCAGCGCGCTCTTACAACACCTGCCTACGGGCAGCGCGCTCTTACAACACCTGCCTACGGGCAGCGCGCTCTTACAACACCTACATCCGGGCAGTGCGCTCTTACAGCACTTGCCTCCGGGCAGCGCGCTCTTCCTTTTTTGTCTACCTTCAAACTACTGGAGGTGCACTTTGATAGCCTCGTTGACTGATATCTGAGCTTCAACTCGATGAACAAGGTTTGGATAACTGGGCACGGTTTTCCTCATGAGTGTCGAATAAAATTTGTTTGGTCGGAGTCCTCCAAGGAAGAAGGCGCTCAGAAGCTTGGGGTCGACCCCCGGAATTTGTCGTGGTTCTGAGGTGAAATGGCAAAAGAAATCTTTGAGTGATTCTCCCTCATTCTGCCAGATACCTGAAAGGTGTGAGGAACCAGAAACAATTTTGCGGTTGATCACAAACTGTTCTCAAAATTAGCATGCTAAATCTGCAAAGTTGAAAATGGTTCCCTCTAGAAGAGAATGAAACCAAGTGTGCACATGACGCTTCAGAGTGGCTGGGAACACTTAACAGAGCAACTGGTCTGGGCTGCTGAAAATCCTCAGTATGGTGAGGAAATGGTCGATGTGTTCGAGTATATCCTCTATTCCGTTGAACATCTCGAGTTAGAGAGCTTGAAGCCATGCGAGACTGGATGAGCTAGAGCCTGAGGGGGACGAGCAGGGAGCCCTGGTGGAGAGGACGACACGCGAAGATGTCCCGTCGTCCAAGCTGTCCGTATTCTTGTGCAATCACCTCACATATCTCCTCGCGGGTAAGTCTTTCAACTAGGGGCACACGAGCTAATTCTTATAGATGATGATGGTGGCCACCTCCAGCACCCTGATGAGCGGGGTGCGTGGAACTGGCGGCGTCAGAAAATTCTTCAAATTCATTTACCCCCCGCGAGGCTTATTAAGGCAAAACTTGATCCTGAGCTGGAGGCAGGGAATTAACCGGCTTGGGAGGTTGAAGAGGAGCCGGAGGAGCTCTGATACTCCGGAGGAGGGCAAGCACCCTTCCAAAGCTACTATGGGCGGGAGAGCGGATTCTCCACCGCGAGTCGCGTTGATGAGCGAGTGGGAGGGAGTCGGCTCAACACACCCTCCAGGAAGTGATCCATTTGGTGGTTCGGGTGCTCCTTCTTTCCATGGGAGCTAATCACGAGTATTGTTATGCAGAAGGTGTTATCTTCTAAGTCTTTAGAAGATGTTGGGTTTGATTCCCATAGAAGGCGCCAAACTATTTGTTGGGTACATTGGAAATTGTTTACCAAATTTGGAGAAGAATCACCTAACTCAATGATATTCATCAATGTGTATTTGATGGTGTTTTGAGTTTCAATGTGCAGGTTAAGGAAATGCAGAAAAAGTTTCTAGGTATAAGTGTCGACACTTGAGAAGAATTGTGTCGACACTTGGGAAAGGCTGTGTCGACACCAGAAGCCAGATTGTGTCGACACACAGGACTTGTGTCGACACACAGAAATTATGTCGACAACAATTATGTCGACACACAGGACCTGTGTCGACACACTCTAGAATTCTGTCGACAACAATTGTGTCGACACACAGGACTTGTGTCGACACACACCAGAATTCTGTCGACATCAACTTTGTCGAGATTAGGAGTTATTATGTCGACACACAAGACTTGTGTCGACAAACTCAACAGAAGCTGTGTCAAGAAGAAAAAGAAGAGTTGTGTCGACATTATGTGAGCTGTGTCGACATCACCAAGGATTGTGTCGACACATGATCTATTTGTGCCGACACATTTGAAGTATTGTCTCGACACTTTGCTGCTGAGTTAAATTCAATGAAATATCAGATGTCATGACTAGAGACTTGATAGCTGTCACAACCAACAAAGCAGTTGCATCTGTCAAAGCTGTCAGAAAGCCGTTAGGAACCGGATCAGCCGGTAACCTCTGATGGAGTCTATATAAAGACATGTTCTATCATCAAAAAATAACAACTAAGAAGAAGAGAAGTCTTCATCCGGAAATCAACAAGTCTCTAAGGGCAGATCCTGAACAAGTCTGAAAGAAGAATTCAGAGCCACATCTGAATATAAGAAGGAAGCTGGATTGAAGATCATCTCCAACTTCACAAGAAGATCAACCTTACTTTGTTTAAATTCAAGAAGCCTTGAAGAAGCTAAGACAGGTTGAATCTAAAGTTATCAGATCTATCAAGAACTGATCAAGAAACCTTCTACCCATTCTCTCTCTACCTGGGTGAAGGAATTATTCTTTTACAATTAATTTTCTCTATAGGATCTTGTATAGATCTGAGTGTAGGAGAGTTATCTCTCTGAGTTGTAAGCCTAAATCTATAAAGGTTGAGGTAGGGCTGAGTGCCTGAGGTAGGAGATTAATTTCTCTAAGTTGTAGGCCTGGTGAAAGAGGCTGAGGTAGGGCTGGATTGCCTGAGTTGTAGGAGTGTGGACTCACTCTGAGGCAGGATTCTATGGAAGAATCTGAGTTATAACACTTGGTGAAGTGTGAGCTGTAGGAACCTTTCAGGATTCTGAGTTGTAAGATCTGAGGATCTGAGAAGGAAGAAGAAAGTTAGGCTGAATCTAGTATACTGCTAGATAGGCGAAGGGGAAAAGTGGATATACCCATCTCTTGGGGAACCACTATAAATCTGTGTGCAATCTGTGTTGGCTATGTTTGTTTTTATGATATGCTGAGATAGTTATTGCATAGATTAATTGCTAGTATAATCTACTGTCTGCCTTAATAAAAAGGAATTGAACTTATTCACCCCCCCTCTAGGTGTTTAGATTATCTTGAAACCAATTCTTTCAAGAGGTATCAGAGCCAGGTTGCTCAAGATTAGACTTAACAGTCTGAGTTAATCTATAAGGCAGTTATCATTTAGACAAAATGGGTTCAGGTGAGAATCAGAAGGAACTTGGATCCATGAAACTTCCTATCTGTAGGAAAGAAAATTTTGGCATATGGAAGGAGAGGGTCAGAATTTTCATGGAAGCATCTGATCCAAGAATTTATATCATAGTTCTAGAGGGGTCATTTATTCCTATGAACATATCAGTTTTTGATGCTAACCTCAAGACTACAAAAAGTTATTCAGAAATGACTAAGGAAGAGATCATCCTAGCAACCTTAGACAAGAGGGCACAAAATATAATTGTGAGTGTCATAGATGACTCTACATTTCAGAATCTGGTGCATTGCAAAACCTCCAAGGAGATGTGAGACACCTTGATTGTCTACATGGAGGGGACAGAAGAAGTGAGAGAGGATAGGAAGTCTATGTTAAATCAAGAATATGAAAGCTTTAGACAAGCTAAGACAGATAACATAGCTGAATGCTATAAGAAATTCTTCAGAATTATAAATGAGTTAATGACCTATGGAAGAGTCTTTAGCACTTATGAATTAAATGACAAGTTTCTCAGATCACTAACCAAGGACTGGGATACTAAAATATGTGCCATCAGAGAGGTGGCCAGGGTTGCAAATACACCTCCACCAACCTTATTTGAAAAACAGCTATCCTATGAGATACAGTTTACTGCCAAAAAGGAGGAGGAGAAAAATAATAGGTCTGAATACAAAGAGAAGTCAGTTGCATTCAAGGCTAAAGCCACAAGAAAGGGCAGGAGAAAGTCACCATCTCCTCATAGCGGAGTGGCTAAAGTTGAATCAGAAAATACTGACATCAACACTTCAGACAGTCACAACTCTGATGAAGACTTTACTGCATTCACAAGGCAGTTTCAAAGATTTATGAAGAAGAAGAAATGGAGAACAAAGCCCTCTTCATCTTTCTCCAAGGATGACTATTACAAGAAGAAGAAAACATTTACGGATGACAGGTATGTCTCTAATCTCAATAAACAAACTTCTTCTAAAATTGTTTGTTATTGTTGCAACAGGCCAGGACATGTCATAGCTAATTGTCCTAATAAAAGAAAGGAATCTAAAGATAAAAAGAAGTAACAAAATAAGGGCAAGAAGGAGATATCTTTTGTTGCAAAGAAGCAGAAAAGCTGGACTGATTCCTCATTATCAGATTCTGAAGCTGAGGCTGAAGCTGAAGCATATATTGGATTGTTCACTACTGAAGAGGATTCAGAAGAGACAGAATTCTTGCAACTGCTAGACTCAATAAATGGGGTTGAAGATCATCATTGCAAAGGGCTGATGGCTTTGATTGAGGAAGATCAATGTCAGGATCAGTCTGGTCCCAGTAAGGTAAACAACCTTTCTTCAGTTTCTAATTATTATACTGGATCAGATTCAGAAGCATCTGCATCAAGAGATGTTGAGAGTTCTGAATCTGAAGGGGATGTTCATTAACTTATTGATGAGAATGGTGATTTATTGCAAGCACTTAAGAGAAGCAGAAATCTTGTCAAAAACCAAGGTGAGGAAATTGCATCTCTTAAATTGGCTGCATCAGAGTCAGCAAAAATACTAGATTTGAAGTAGAATGAAGTTGCCAGACTGAAAAATATAACTTTTATTCAGATAGGTACAATTACATTCAAAAATGATCAAATTAAGAGTCTGGAAGTCAGACTTCAAAGAGAGAGGGAACTTGTGGCTAAATTCTCAAAGCCAAAGTCAGTCTTACCCTTTATTGATGACTTCACTCTCCAAAAGGGTAAGACATGATTAGGATTTAAGGGAAGAACTAGGGCAGCTAATTCCAAAAGAAAAAGCAAAGCCCCAGTTCAGTCACTAGCCTCCAAACCCTCTATTTCTTTCAGGAAAGTTTTGCAACCTACTAACAGGTATGATCATGACATTACACATGGTCATGGTAAGCCTGGTAATCTGAATGACAAGGGTGTAAATGCCAATAAGGCAGACCAAGTACAAACACATTACGATCTTCAGGAATCATCAATGTTTGATGCATCATCCCCAGCACTCAAGAAAAGGACCACTGTATCTACAATTTTAAGGTCAGCTGATAGCAATGCTGTTAAGACTGTACCTAAAAGAAAATACAATAGATATGAGTGTTGATGTTGTGGCAAAGTGGGTAATTATGTCATTGACTGTTGGCACAACGTTACTGTCAGGAAGACTGCCAGCTTACCTGTCAGAAAGACTGCAAGCAAATATGATAAGTTTCAGTCTAACCTGAACCTAGAACCCAGTAATTATTGGGGTTCTAATGTTAAGTAATTTTATTTGATGCAGGTGAGTCCAAGTGGCCATACCCCAATATGGTACTTGGACAGTGGATGTTCCAGACACATGACTGGAATAAGAAGGATGCTGAAGGACTACTCTCCCATAGAGAATAGACCCAAAGTGATCTTTGGTGGATCTGAAAAGGGGGTCATCAAAGGGTTTGATAACATTTCTAATAGTTCTATCACTATCACCCGAGTGGCTTATGTGAAAGGTCTGAAATATAACTTAATAAGCATAAGCCAAGTGAGTGATATTGGTTATGACATCTCTTTTATTAGGAATGACTGTCAGATTAGAAGGACAAATGATCAAGATGTCATCTTGTCAGGTTATAGAAAAGAAAATATTTTCTGTCTCAACTTTGATTGTGAGAATAAGAACTCTCCTATTTGTCTAGTTGCAGATGAGAAAGCTTCTCATTATGTCAAATGACACAAGAGGCTGGCTCACCTGAACTATAAGTCAATAGGTCAACTCTATAGTATGGAGTTAGTGAGGAATGGTTCTCAAGTCAAATGCTTCAAGGAGGGTGTATGTTCAGCTTGTCAAAAAGGCAAACAAACCAAAACCTCATTCCATACTCTTGATATCAAAGATTCTGTAAGGTGTTTGTATCTCCTGCATATGGATCTATTTGGTCATATGCCAGTTCATAGTCTAGGTAGGAAAGTCTATACACTTGTGGTTGCAGATGACTATTCTAGATTTACATGAGTTTTCTTCCTGAGGCAGAAATCTGAAACCTCTACTATCTTCCACAATTTTGTTAGGAAAATTCAGAATGAATTTAACAATTCAGTGGTCAAAATCAGAAGTGACCATGGGACTGAATTTCAGTCTGAATGCATGACAAGATTTTGTGAAGAACTAGGGATTCATCAAGAGTTCTCCTCACCTAGAACTCCCCAACAAAATGGTATTGCTGAAAGAAAGAATATGACTCTTATTGAGGCTAGTAGAACCCGACTAAGTGACATTTCTCTCCCAGAATATTTCTGGGCTGAGGCAGTAAACACTGCATGTCATGTTCTCAATAGGGCTTCCATCACCAAAAGCCACAAGAAGACACCCTATGAGATTATGAAAGGCAGAAAACCAAATTTAGCTTATTTTAGAATCTTTGGTAGCAAGTGTTATTTTCTTAATAATGGCAAGCACTATTTAACTAAGTTTGCTGCCAAATCCCAAGAAGGGATATTTGTTGGGTACAACAACAGCAGTAGGGCATACAAAGTCTACAACTTGACTACTCAAGTTGTAGAAGAATCTGTCCATGTAGTTTTTGATGAAACTAAACTAATCAACTATGAGTTGTCCAGTACTTCTTGTAGCTCTACAAGTTTGAAGGAAAAGATGGACAAGCTAACCATTAGTGAAGACCAACCTGCAAGGCTGATGGCGACCACCACCATGACGGCCAAATTGATGATGAAGATGACGTGCATGGCGCATTGGTTGATCATGGAGTTGCGGCGGATGATGATGATGTTGGCCCACCGGCTAAAGACTTGCGGCGCCGTGGCGGCCACGGCTACAATCTTCGTCCACGCCACAAGAATTAATTCTTATTTTATGTTTGAATTTAATTATGGTTTGTATTTTATTATCTTGAACTTTTGGTGTGCATTTAGCACTAATTTTGGACTGCTATTAGCGCTTGTGTTGTAAGGCCTATATAAGGCTAAGATTCTAATCATAATGGGAGATAATTTGAATTGCTTGCTAAACAAGAAATCTTCCTAAACCTAAATTCCCCCTCATCTCTCTCTCTCTCTCCTAGATACCGCCGCCCCCCCTCCTTTCCTCTCTTGGAAATCTTCTCCTCCAAGGTTTCGGCCTCCCTCTCTCCACCATCCCTTCACTTCTCCGTCAATCTCGTTCCATCCTCCTACTACACAACCTCTCCCACAATTCTCTTCACCTTTTCCACCATAACCGGCCAACCTTGGTGGAGGCAAAGGAGTGCAAGCACCAAAGGGTTCGGGTGAATCGACACGGTGCAAAGCGGGGAAGACGGACGAGTTCCCCATCCTTGGACGCATCTTCCGTAGGGTACAAAGGAGACGATCATTTCTAGCGGATCCAATATCTCGGATCTACTATTTTGAGAGGGGTAACGAAACTTCTACACAAGAGTTTTTCCTTTCCTAGATTGTTTGCGTGGTGAGCGATTTTTGCGTGACTTTTGAAACGGACAAAATTTCGCGGCGTTTTCTTGATAGATCTGTGGATTTCTCGTTTGATTTTTGAATACTCTCGGAAGGATTGGCGATCCTCGTTATTTTTTTGTTGGGGAAAGATCAACCGTTTTGCGAATCGATATTTTTTTTGGTGGGATCTTTCTTTGGTACAACATCGTTTGCTCGGACGCGAATATTCGTCCCTTTAGCTTGATCGGATCTCGACCTCTAGTCGTGGTTCGATCTCTGTCGGATTGGCTAACCGAACGTTGGCGCGTGAGATAAATAAACCAAATTGTAACTTGCTGCGTTTCGTTAGCGTGTAGTGCGAGGTTGTTTATCGTGGCGAGAGAACACTCGAAGTCACACGTGTAGGCTACTAGGACGGCGCTACATCAATTTGGTATCAGAGCCAGCTTGTGTTGATTTCTCAATCGACACCATCCTTACGCTTTCCTGTCGTAGGTCGTCGACCGACACTTGGTCGTGCACGTTTCGTTTTAGACAACGAAATTCTGAATTTTCTTTGGGTCTGCAAATAGCAAAATTCCAAAAAAAAAAATTTGCAGAAAATTACAAAAAAAATCCTGAATTTTCTCCCTATTTTTCTAAGCATAAAAGCCAAAAAAAGTATTTTCTTTCTCCTACTTTATTAGTCTAAAAAAAATCATCTTTATAAAATATCTGGTCAAAAAAAAATTTTCTGGTTGTCCTGTTGTTCGTACGCACTAGGTTTGGTACGGAGTATTTTCCCTCCACCTCACACATGGCCGACCACCATGATGATGAGCACGCGCCAGCAGCGATTGCGGCGCTTCGGGAAGAGTTCAATGCTAGGTTCGATGCACTCACCCAATTAATACAAGGGTTGGCCGTAAATCAGGCGACTCCTCAAGCTCCCGGCTTTGGGATAAATCGGCAGGGGCCCCCACCACAGCCCGCCAACCAACGCGACGAAAGACAAGACCACCCTCGTGATCAGGACGACGATTTCAATTTAACTAGGGCAGTGCGACTACATCCACCATCTTACGATGGAATGGGAGATCCTCAAGTTTTCCTAAATTGGATCATGGAGATCGAGTGCTACTTTAAGTGGCACAACCTGTCTGACGGTGATAAGGTGCGAGTGGCACGAATGAAGCTTCTGAGTAGGGCCAAGACGTTCTGGTTGAACGAAGAGAGGCGACTGGGTACCGTGAATGGAGTACCCCCAATTGGGTGGGCTGCCATGAAAGCATTATTGACTGACCAATATGTCCCCACGTATCACCGAACCCAAATGTTCGATGAGCTAGCCACCCTTCGCCAAGGGGACAAATCGGTAGCGGAGTACATGGGACTTATTAAGGACATGATGGTGAGATGCGACGTCCGGGAAATGCCCGAAGTAACACTATCACGATTTCGTAAGGGGCTCAGGCCGGATATCCAAGGCAAGCTCCTGCGTTACGATCACACGGATCTTAACGCAACGTTTAATGCAGCTTTGGATATTGAAAAACACAATGCCTATAAGTCCAAGGGACGAGCTTTCCAAAAAGGAAAATCCATTTTAGGACCCCCACCCTCATCCTCCGTGCGAGACAAAGGAAAGTTTCGATCAACCGATTCGAACTCCGTGGTCATTACCGCTAGGAACATCCAGAACCCCACTGGTGAGAGAGTTCCAATATGGCGTATTAATAAGACCAACGCCACCTGTTATTCTTGCGGAATCCAAGGACATTACTCTAGTGAGTGCCCCACCAAGGGAAAACCCCTAGCCCTTTTAGACGCCACGTCTGACTCCGACGAGATCGTTTATGAAGTCGGTACTGAGTCTGACGCCGAGCCGAGTGATATTGATGACGACTCGTTTATGATGGTTATGAGATGTATTCTGAATACACCGCGAGCGACGGACGATTACAATCGGACGAATATCTTCTCGGTAAATTTTAAGAACGGTGACAAGTGGTGTAAGTTAATAATCGATAGCGTAGTTGTATGAACGTCGTGTCGGAGAATGCCATCACTCGAATGCACTTAGTCACTGAGCCGCATCCACATCCGTATAAGATAGCATGGGTGAACAAAACGTCCATCGCAGTTTCTAAGCGATGCTTGGTACCGCTTACGGTGAAGAACTACGTCGATAAGGTGTGGTGTGATGTCATCCCTATGGATGTATGTCACGTTCTACTAGGACGTCCATGGCTTTATGATTATGACGTGACCCATTTTGGCAAAGCGAACACCTACGAGTTCAAGTTCAATGGTAAGACCATTGTTTTGAAACCCACACCACCTAAGGACCCGTCGATTGCGTCCAAGGACACAGTGGTGCCTGCGGAAAGGAAAACGATAAGTCTTATAAGTAGGAAGGAGTTAGAACGTGAGACCTTTCTAGATGGCGTCATATATGCGTTAGTATGTCTACAAGTACAGGAAGATTCCCCATCTTTAGAGAACATATCGTTATCTCTGCGCACGTTATTGGAAGAATATAAGGACGTCTATCTGGTAGATTTACCTTCCAAGTTGCCACCAATCAGGGATATTCAACATGAAATTGACTTCGTCCCGGGCTCGTCCTTGCCTAACCTACCCCATTACCGACTTAATCCCTCCGCACATAATGAACTACAAATATTAATTTCTGATTTATTAGCTAAAGGATTTATCCGCCATAGTAAAAGCCCTTGTGCCGTCCCTGCCTTGTTGGTCCCGAAGAAAGATAAGTCTTGGAGGTTGTGTGTAGACTACCGGGCCATCAATAAAATAACTGTCAAGTATAGGTTTCCCATCCCCCGTTTGGACGATCTATTGGATATGTTGTCCGGTGCCACCGTGTTCTCAAAATTGGATTTAAAGAGTGGTTACCACCAAATAAGGATTCGAGAGGGAGACGAATGGAAAACGGCCTTTAAATCTAAAGACGGGCTTTACGAGTGGTTAGTGCTAGGAGAGGGACTCACCAACGGACCAAGTACTTTCTCACGGTTAATGACTCAAGTATTTAAGCCATACATGGGAAAATTTGTCGTAGTCTATTTCGATGATATTTTGGTGTTTAGTACCTCGCCGAGCGATCATGAAACTCATTTGCGGACAATCCTTACTACATTGCGCCAAGAGAACTTATATATTAATTTTAAGAAGTGCGCGTTCGGTGTGACTTCCGTGGAATTTCTAGGATACATAGTGAACGTTGAGGGTATACATGTTGACCCTAAGAAGGTCCAAGTGATTAGAGAGTGGCAGGAACCGCAAAATATTAGGGAAGTTAGGAGTTTTCATGGATTGGCCACGTTCTATCGACGATTCATTCGCAATTTTAGTAGTATCATGGCACCAATCACTGAGTGTATGAAGAAGGGTGAATTTATATGGACCAAATCGGCCGCTAGCGCGTTTCAAATGATTAAGGATCGGATGTCCGAAGCCCCCCTACTACGGTTGCCAGATTTTAGTAAAGTGTTTGAATTATCATGCGACGCTTCGGGGATAGGAATTGGTGGAGTGTTAAGTCAAGAGGGACATCCGGTCGGATACTTTAGCGAGAAACTTGCGGGCCCAAAATTAAATTACTCTAATTATGATCGTGAGTTTTATGCCGTGATACGTTATCTCCAACATTGGCGACACTATCTCATATCGAAAGAATTTGTAATCCTCTCGGATCATGAGGCGCTAAAATTTGTAAACTCTCAAAGTAAAATCAGCCATCGGCACGCCAAATGGGTCTCCTATCTTCAGGAGTACACATTCATTATTAAGCACCTTAAGGGTACGTTAAATCGAGTGGCGGACGCCCTTAGTCGTGTCACTCTATTATTATCTAAAATGGAGGTGACGGTAATAGGATTTGAACGCATTAAGGACGAGTATGTCTTATGCCCGGATTTTAAGGATATTTATTTAGCCGCTCAGGAACAGGCCCCCTCTACTATTTCAGCCTACTACATTCGTGACGGTTATTTATTCAAGCATACACAATTGTGTATTCCCCGCTCTTCACTCCGCCACTTCATTGTATGGGAGCTGCACAGTGGAGGGTTAGGTGGACATTTCGGCCGGGATAAAACGATAACGCTAGTGGAAGATAAATTCTTTTGGCCGGGGCTTAAACCAATGGTCAATAAAATCGTAGGGAGTTGCCGCGTATGTCAGTTAGCGAAGGGAAACAAAACCAATGCCGGTCTTTACACCCCACTCCCTATTCCCTCTGTTCCTTGGGAGGACGTAAGTATGGACTTTATTTTGGGTCTACCCATGACATTTCGAAGACACGATTCCATCCTTGTCGTCGTTGATCGATTTTCAAAAATGGCATATTTCATTGCTAGTCACAATACCAACGATGCCTCTCATGTTGCTAAATTCCCTCATTCTTTATTCTAGGAGGGGCGGGTGCGGCAAGTTGGCCGACACCCGCCCCCGGCTGGCTAAGTGCGGCGTGGCAGCAGCGGGACCGGCCGGGGGCCGGGGTCTCGCCCCTGCCCCGCGGCCTGGCGGGGTGAGACCGGCGGGGAGGCTGAGGTCTCGCCCCTGCCCCGCGGCCTGGCGGGGCGAGACCGGCCGAGAGGCCGGGGTCTCCCCCCTGCCCCGCGACCTGGCGGGGCGAGACTGGCCGGGAAGCCGGTGTCTCGCCCCTGCCCCACGGCCTGGCGGGGCGAGACCGGCTGGGGGTCGGTGTCTCGCCCCTGCCCCGCGGCCTGGCGGGGCGAGATCGGCTAGGTGGTCGGGGTCTCGCCCCTGCCCCGCGGCCTGGCGGGGCGAGACCGGCTGGGGGTCGGGGTCTCGCCCCTGCCCCGCGGCCTGGCGGAGCGAGACCGGCCGGATGTCGGGGTCTCGCCCCTACCCCTGCTCCCTAGTTCTTCGGGATTCGCCCGCTCACTCGACCCCAAGGTGAAGGAGGAGTGGGGTGGTTTAACCCCCACTCACCTCAGGCGTCCGGGGAAGGTGAGGAGGATGGTTTAGCCTCCTTTTCCCCCGGACCTCTTTTGGTTGTGTTTATACCGTTGTACCCCTGGGGGTGAAATTACCTCTTTGCCCCCCGGTGTGGGTGTTTTATATTGGCCCAAGGCCTATTTGGCGTAGGGGTATTGTTGACATTTTGGTCCATGGGATTGAGAAAACTATAAATAGACCCTTAGGGGTGCCTTGGATGACATTAGATCTTGGCTACAAAAATCCCTTTGTTTTTTTCCTCCAAGACACCTAGCTCAACATTGGCTAGGGAGGGGGAGACTTCAAAGGTCTTCCGGGTGTGAGGTGCGACCTCCACGCTAGAGCCGAGGGTATGTTCCGAGTTTCCCAAGTCTTTGGTCTGTGACGTTCCCCCGAGTGTAGTAGGTGTGAGGTCACCGCTCTTTTGAGACCCCGAACTCAACAAAGGTCAATTTTGACTTCAACAGTATTTTTGACTTTTTTCTCTTTTAATGTGTACCATATTAAAAGAACAATCCCCCTTTTCAATTTTACCACTGTTTATTAAAAAAATCAGTTTTTTAAAATTCATATATTTTTTATTTAAAAAATGTGAGACAAAGTCATCTACCCACATTACTAAAATAAAAAATATGTTATCTCTGCCGCTCTCAAATCTTAGCTACGTGCGGAACATACCACTCAAAAGATTTGCGAGCAGTGGCGCACTGTCGCGTCGACATAATACCGTAGTCGGGATAATGTAGTGCACGACACGGGGACCCCATGTTCACTATCATAGTTGTGATATTGTCACAGTTGGCTGTGAAAAAAAAATTCCTGCATTTCTCACAAGTGCATGGAACGGCTGGATCGCAGCGATCTTGATTTCAACGGCCTTATCGCAGCCGGTATCTAACGGCAGGATTAATTGTCGCCCACAACGCACCTTTTGTTTTTTTTTTATGGGCGGAGCCCCTTCCAACAATAAGACGTATAAAATCATCACCTAATCAAAAGCGAATAATTTATGATATTAAAATATGAATATTAATGATTACCAGTTTAGCACGCTAATCACTACAATTTGAATCCACCTGCGCTGACTATAAATCTCCTAAAATTATGCCCCTGAGCAAATTACTGAGAGAAGGATAGCCATTGACATAATAACTTGTCTCTAGCTTGCAATCGACGGACACAAAATCTTTGATCCTAGCCGAAAATGGCTTCAGCGCCTCATCCTCCCCGTCGAATCCCCCGGACCTCGACACATCCACTGCCTGCAACTCCCTGCATCCCTCTAATACCATCACCAGATCCTCCCTCCGCATAAACGAGGACGTCATCTCCAATCAGGTAATTGGCAAAGTGCACCCTCGAAATTGTTGTGAAATCGGATCGAGTTAAGCCGCAGTAGCGCAACGGAATTTCACGAATGAGCAAAAACCAGTATCGCGCAAAATAAAATACGGAACGAGATTGTAGCATACACAGACGACACAAAAGATTACGTGCTTCGGAGTATGGGACTCCTACTCCACGGGGAGAGCGCGCCGGACAAATCCCACTAAAATCAGAAAGTTACCGATTACAATAGACCTCAATGAGTCGAACCGAGAAAGGAAACAAACAAACAAAAACTGAAACTGGAGCTGTCGGATTTCCGACAGCGCTGTCGCCGGAACGTTGCTCCTCCTGAGCAACAAAAAAAACGCGCGCTAAGCTCGGCCGGAACTCCCTCCAGACCACCGTGCTCCTTCGCCGCCGCGCCTGATGCCCGTCTCGATGCTGCTCTGCCACCGGGTCCAAGACCCGCCGCCTCTGCCTGAGACGAAGCCGAAGCCGCCGGAATTGCGCCGCCAGAAGCTCTCTGTTCACAAATTGGATCTCATCTCACGGATTCCTTCCTCTTAATTGGCATGATTGGTCATGACAGCTCCCCTATAAATAGCAACAAAAAACCCCCTCTCAATTAGGAGATAATCTAATATAGGAATGGAGAATAACCGGCCATCAAAAGATCTCCAAAAATAACTCCTCCAAAAAAGCTATGAGTCTAATTACAGAAAAAGAAAAGGAATAGCCGGCCACAATTAACTTCCAAAAAATAGGATTCCCAAATTGAATTTCGCCCGAAATAGGTGATAACACCTCCCACGCATTGCCAACGTGGCGCAATCCGGACGATCCATGCGCGTGTGAGGTGTCACGATCCTAACAATCTCCACCTTGACGCCTCACGCAAACGAAACTCCACCTTCAGCTTAAAACTACCGGCGACTACGAGCCCCCTCTCCCTGGGGCCTGACCGTGATCAACGCGCATCAGAATGAGTCAAGTCAAGACCGCTCTTGAACTTGACTCCAGTCACTGGACTTCCTCGCAAGTCCGTACTAATATCCCTCCAGGATATCTCCCGCAACTTCCTGCCTCTACCCCTACCGAACTCCTTCAACTCCCGGTGGCGCACCCCGACGTGCTTCGCCCTTGCCCTATAGACCGAGTCTTTTGCAAGATGATTCACACTCAACCTCTCACTGTGCGACTCCACCTTCTCCTGAGTGATCATGAGTTCCCTGGTGGGACCCTTGAGCCGGATGGCTCCCTTTGCGGCGTCTGGGCTCTCTTGAGATGACTCTCCGCCCACAGATGCGAAAACTTTACCTCCGCCAAGGTCCTTTCTCCGCGCTTTCCGCTGAGAGCGGATCCTGCTCTCTATAGCTCTATCGAAGGAACCGCGATCTGGAGAGATCGCATGAGATGTGTATGCTACTGTGCCCTGTAGCTCGAGAGACGGTCTGACCTCTCTCCTCGCATCTCCCCGGGCAGTCGTGGTGCCAATCAGTCTATAGAGCGACCCGAAACGCTCTCCTCTCAAGACTGTTTGCGCGCCTCTCCTGACCTCCAAATATCCGCTGTTACTGGTAAAAGAATACCCGGCGGCCTCCAGAGTGCCTAACGAAATCAAACTCTTCCTCAAATCGGGCACATACCGAACGCTGGTGAGGGTCCTAACCACTCCGTCAAACATCCTGATCCTGATGTTACCGACTCCCGATATCTCGCACTCTGAAACATTCCCCATCCGAACTCGACCACCCTCATATTGCCTAAAGCTGGAGAACCACTCTCTGTTCGGGCACATATGGAACGTGCATCTTGTATCCAAGATCCAGGAGCCTGTGGTCTCACTGCTGGGTGCAGCATGAAGAGCGTCGGCATCGCTCTCATCCTCAGATGCCACCGCAACCAAATCTGGCTCATGTGCCTGCTCCTTGAGGTTCAGCTTCGGACACTTGTCCTTCCAGTGTCCTTCCTCTTTACAGTAGTGACACGTGTTCCTACCTACGGACTTTACCCTAGGTCGCTCTTCCCACTTGCCTTTCCCTCTCGATCTACCACTCAATGTGTCCTTGCTCTTTACGAATAAGCCCTCGTCGGCCCTAGGGCCCGACTTGCTCCTCGTTTCGTTCGAGAGCAGCGTCGTCATCACTTCTTCCATCTTTAGGGTATCCTTCCCGTAGAGGATAGTGGTGACCAGATGATCGAAGGACCTCGGCAATGAAGACAACAGGAGCAGAGCCTGGTCTTCCTCCTCGACCTTAACGTCCATCCTCCGCAACTGGGAGACGAGCTTGTTGAACACGTTCATGTGATCTAGCAGTTGCGAGCCTCCGACATTCTCAGGCTGTATAGCTGCTTCTTCACATACAGCTTATTCGTCAGTGACTTGTACATATATAGCTCCTCGAGCTTCTTCCACAAGTCCGCCGTCGACTCAGCATCCATCACGTTGTACATCACCTCATCGGCCAAACACAGCTGAATCGTGCTGATGGCCTTCAGATCGAGCTCCTCCCATTCGTCGTCCTTCTTCCCGGACTTCTCCTTGCCGAGGAGAGCCTTGTGAAGACCTTGCTGGACGAGAACGACTTTTATGCGCTTCTGCCAAAGGCCAAAATCAATCTTGTCGTCGTACCTAGAAATCTCGAATTTTGCCGACATTGTCTTGCTCGCAGAGCTACTGGGCGATCAAGATGATATTCGCGGAACCGATCTGGGAAGATAGGGAGCGGACCAATGTCGTCACCCATCGTTGACCCAAATCTCGGGGGTGAACGTCCAGACGATCACCCCCGCGGAACCTGTCTCTGATACCAATTGTTGTGAAATCGGATCGAGTTAAGCTGCGGTAGCGCAACGGAATTTCACGAATGAGCAAGAACCAGTATCGCGCAAAATAAAATACGGAACGAGATTCTAGCATACACAGACGACACAAAAGATTACGTGGTTCGGAGTATGGGACTCCTACTCCACGGGGAGAGCGCGTCGGACAAATCCCACTAAAATCAGAAAGTTACCGATTACAATAGTCCTCAATGAGTCGAACCGAGAAAGGAAACAAACAAACAAAAAACTGAAACTGGAGCTGTCGGATTTCCGACAGCGCTGTCGCCGGAACGTTGCTCCTCCTGAGCAACCAAAAAAAACGCGCGCTAAGCTCGGCCGGAACTCCCTCCAGACCACCGTGCTCCTTCGCCGCCGCGCCTGATGCCCGTCTCGATGCTGCTCTGCCATCGGGTCCAAGACCCGCCGCCGCTGCCTGAGACGAAGCCGAAGCCGCCGGAATTGCGCCACCTGAAGCTCTCTGTTCACAAATTGGATCTCATCTCACAGATTCCTTCCTCTTAATTGGCATGATTGGTCATGACAGCTCCCCTATAAATAGCAACAAAAAACCCCCTCTCAATTAGGAGATAATCTAATATAGGAATGGAGAATAACCGGCCATCAAAAGATCTCCAAAAATAACTCCTCCAAAAAGGCTATGAGTCTAATTACAGAAAAAGAAAAGGAATAGCCGGCCACAATTAACTTCCAAAAAATATGATTCTCAAATTGAATTTCGTCCGGAATAGGTAATAACACCTCCCATGGATTGCCGACGTGGCGCAATCCGGACTATCCATGCGCGTGTGAGGTGTCACGATCCTAACACGAATATCGGCTTTTGGCAAAATGCATCACGAAAGTTTAAAATTGACAAAATGCACCCCTCAAAATGATTTTTTTGGCAAAGTGCACCCTCAATAGGCAAAAAATAAAATGACCAAAATGTACACTCTAGGGTGCACATTGCCAAAAAAACCATTTTGGGGGTGCATTTTGCCAATTTTAAACTTTCGGGGTGCATTTTGCCAAAAAGCCTCTCCAATCTCTTCAGCTTGGGGAAGTTCTTCACGATCGCCTTCGCATCCCTGCGCTCAATAACTCCACAAAGACGAAGTTCAGTGAACTTCGGACAGTTTGCCCCAATCGCTTCTGCAATTCTAAGGAACGAAAACGGCTTCCATTTCAACTCCAGTGTCTCCAGCTCCTTCCATTTTCGTAGCAATTCTTGGATTTTCCTATCGTCCTGTTGAAGCAGAGTAGGCAAAGCCAGCTATAACATCGGTATCCCCACCGCCTCATCAGGATTCCATCCAACGACTGCCTTTGATTACAGGACATATATTCCAGGTGGAACAACTCACCGGTGGTGTTTACATCACCTGCAGTGAACCAAAGGCTGTGATACACTCCTCATTCCAACAGATCCCAGATGCTGACACGTGGCACCAATTCAACACAACTCACAACCGGAGACAGTCATCCAATTTATTACATCTTTTCCTTGTAACGGCTATGTGTTTACATTAGCCTATAAATAGTGAATTAGTCAAATGTAATAATTAAGATGAGTTTTAATAAAGAATTCCTCTGTTCTTCTTCCCTCCCTGTCGTCTCTCCCTCCTCCAGCCCCTTGGCTTCCTTCTTCTTGCTTCTTTTGAATTAGTGTTATATTTTGGTGCTCTCGTTTTTGCCCTCTCCTTCCGTTACCATGCCCGCGGGAACCAGATCCCACGAAGATCACAATTAAAGACCGTTTTCACATACCGACTATCGATGAGTTACTAGACGAACTTCATCACGCCCGATATTTTACAAAACTGGACCTCCGTTTCGGTTATCATCAAATCCGCATGGCCGAACACGATATACACAAAACGACATTCAGAACACACCAAGGGCATTACGAGTTTAATGTTATGCCCTTTGGTTTATCGAATGCCCCATCTACCTTTCAATCGTTGATGAATACCATTTTTCAAAAAATTTTACGCAAATTTATAGTAATTTTCTTTGACGATATCTTACTCTATAGCTCTTCCCAGGATGACCATTATACTCATCTTACCCTAACTTTGGAAACCCTTTCTCAGCACCAGCTTTATATTCAATTATCAAAATGTTCATTTTTGACTACTTCCATAGAATTTTTAGGTCACCAAATCACTGAGGGGACGGTAGGCCCAACACAATTCAATTTAGAGGTCGTTAAAAATTTCCCAGTTCCCAAAACTCAGAAGGACATTCGCGCCTTCTTGGGGTTAACTGGGTACTATCGGAAGTTCATAAAAAATTATGCTTTGATAGCTTATTCCCTCACAGACCTCCTTAAACATGAACCATTCATTTGGACGGATGAAACACAACTTGCTTTTGACAAATTAAAATTATGTTTACTCACCCCACCAATACTAACCCTACCAAATTTCAAACTACCATTTGAACTAGAAACAGATGCATCGAGTTTAGGGGTCGGGGCGGTTTTATCACAACATCATAAACCCATCGCTTACTTTAGCAAGAAACTATCGGCATTAATACAAAAAAAAATCAACGTATGTGCGAGAAATGTACGTCATCACTACAGCGGTGGCAAAATGGCGGCAATATCTTCCGGGGCAGCAGTTTATAATTTATACAGACCACCAAAGCCTGCACCATTTACTAACACAGGACTTACACACACCAGAGCAACATGTTTTCTTCTCCAAGCTATTAGGATATGACTATGTAATTAAATATAAGCCAGGGAAGCATAATATTGTAGCCGACACACTTTCCCGGGTACAATCTTTTTCCCCACCACCCCTATCAATGAGCCTCCAAGTCCTTTCTAAACCAATCTCATCCCTTTTGGATAACTTGGAAAAGGACTATCAACACGATGAATATACTAAAAATCTTAAGCAGCAAATTATGACTAACCCTCACCTCCACCCTAACTGGACTCTCAAAGGACCATACATTTACAACAAACACAGATTATACATTCCAGCAAGTTCCACATTAACACAAACATTAATCACGGAGGCCCACGATAGTTTATGGGGGGGTCATTCAGGAGTTAAGGGGACTACCACTCGGCTTAAACATCAATTCTACTGGCCCAATATGACTAAACAAATTGAGGAATATGTTAGCAAATGCAATCTATGCCAAAAAGCTAAATCAGGTAATCATCTACCCTATGGGTTACTGCAACCCTTAGAAACTCCAACCAAATTATGGGCTGATTTGACTATGGACTTTATTACACATCTACCACGCTCCAATTCAGCCTCAATCATAATGGTGGTAGTTGATAGATTTTCAAAAGCAGCTTGTACAACCCCGTAGCCGGGCGAGTGGGACCCTCCCCAAACATCAGCCTAGGGGCGTGTTATGGGCGACGAGTCGGTGCGACCCCGTTTGAGGACGTGCGGGTCCTCGTGCGTGCGTGCGAGGGTTTTATGTGCGCGTTGTTAGAATATATATATATGTAATATTATATATTATATGTATTATTATATTATATAATATATATATATTATTATATTATATAATATATATATATATTATTGTATTATATATAGGAAATTGGATAAAAGAGGCATGGGGGATCGGGTTCATCAGGGTGTGGGGGGGGGGGGGGGGGGGCTGGGAACAGGAAAAAGAAAAAGCAAAAAAAAGAGAAGCAGGGTGGGGCTCGGGGGGGACAGCGGGAGAAGAAAAGGGAAATAGAAGCAGGGAGAGAAGAAGGGAACGGGAACCCTAGCCATGGATCTCGGGTCCAGCCGCCGCCGCTCCTTCCCGCCCTCTCCCGTCGCCGGCAAAGCAGCGCCGCCGCCTTCCCCTCCCTCTCTCACCCTCGGCTTGGAGCAGCAAGGGGCCGCCGCCCCCTCTATCTCTCTCGCCGTCGTCGCCGCCTGTAGTGGCAACCACCGCCGCCCCCTTTATCTCTCCCGTCGCAGGCAAAGCGGGAGCCGGCCGCCCCCCTTTTCCTCTCTCCCGTCGGCCTACGGTGGTGGCAGCCCGAGCCCGCCTCCCTCTTTCTCTCCGGCCACCTAAAACAGCAACAACCGCGCGCTACTCCTTTTTCCAGCCGCCTGGAGCAACCCGGCCCCCCTCCTTTTTTCCCGGCCTGGGGCAGCACACCTCGACCTTCCCCTCTCCCGGCAGCAAGCTCGGCCTGGAGCGAGGCTCGGCCTGGAGCGAGGCTCGGCCTGGAGCGAGGCTCGGCCTGGAGCGAGGCTCGGCCTAGAGTGGGGATCGAACACAGATGCGGCCGCACGTAGCAGAATCGACCCGGAGCTCCTCTCCCGTCCCCGCCGCCAAACACGCGACAAGAGTAACGATGTTTCAACTTGGGCATGTGAAGCCTTCAATTTCCATATTCGCACGGAAGCCCCTCTCCACCAACGGGTGGGGGGAAGGGAGCTCCCCGACGGGTTGACGTGTACGTCCCCGCAGTTAATTGCATTAGCACCCGGAAGCGCGAGTACGGGTTTAGACATGCTGTGTGAAGCCCATCCGGACGTGTGAGCCGGATTGGTGATGTTCTGGGGTTCCCGGAGAAGACTCCGAGGAAGTTGTTTATTTGATCGTTTGCAGGGAATGCGCGCCACAAACCCCATAAAAGGGGGTGTGCGCAATATGTTCGGCCCGCTTATATTAGCCGACCGATGACTAGTTGGTCGCCGCTCGTCGAGACGTTGGCGTACAGGTGTTGCAGTACCAGGCAGGGAGTAGCGGGCTTAAGCCCAAACTTGTGCTGGCCCTCGAAGGCCATTTTGTTTATATTTCTGGCCTGCGTGCCGAGTATGGAATTTATATTCCTGTAATATTCTTTTATATCTGTGATGCTCTGTGGATATAGTTTACTCCTCCTGTTTTGGGCGAGCGGTGTGTTCGTGAACCGCTCCCCCCGTGTGGGCCCCGAGGTATAGATGCCGGGAAGCCCCTGATGGCCCGTTGCCATCCTTTCAGAGTAGCGGAGTTCCGCTATTGGCGGCCCAATTGGGGCTGCGTAGAGTAGGGCTGCTGGGCGGTTTGGCGCCAATAGTAAGGCAGGCGGGGAGCATTTTACATAGACCCGAGGTGTCACCTCTTGTTTGGGAGTGGATCTCGAGATCCTCCTTGGATGTTCCGGTCGGCCAAGAGAGCCCTCCGAAGGTGCCTTAGCTCAGCCCCTGGCTTGGGAGGGGAAGAGTTAGTTAGTCTTCCGGGTATGCGGCGGGTCCTCCACGCTGAGACCTTGGGTCTGTCCCTCGTGTTCCTAGTCTTGTGCCTAGATCGTTCGCTTGAGGGTAGTAGGTGCGCGGTCACCCCTTCCCCAAGAGTCGAACTCCACATGAGACCGATTTTTCGGTTCCAACATTTTGGTGCGGTGAGCGTGGAGAGTGACCAGCACGGAAGAACTCAGGCGAACATCATGGCTATAGAAGTGGAACCAGGTGACGACCAGGGTCATGCGTTGATGCTTTGTGTGCAAGGTCCTCATACTCGGAGTTGTCCCCTCTCATGGCTGTTGTTTGGATCCTATAGCATTTGGAGTAAGATTTGCACCTATTTGAAGCGCTTCTACCTATGAAAACCCGTGTATCCCCACTTATTACATCGACGAGAAGCCTGGAGGTTCTTATCTTCAAGATCGAGTAAGTGAGCAGCTGAGAGGTATTATGAGCCGGGGGGACCGGAAAGGGTTCCCTCCCTAGCGGTAATATGTTACCTCTTCCTTGTAATTCAGCAGCGGTCAAGTTTTCTCTTTATTACCAATTCGCCTCGAGCTTCTGAGGGCTTCAAGGGTTAGTCTCGCGATCGACTCCGGAAGCCAAACGTCCAACCCGTTCCTTTTAAATAGCCTAGTTCGGACGATGGGACGGTGCCGCGGGACTTTAAGCGCTATTGTAAGACCGAGCCTCTGCACTGGCGGCCGAGATCAGCTCCCCCCTTGCACGCCGGCCTATGTCCTCCCGATCGCACCTCTCCTCCGACTAGAGGAATTATCAGGAACGAGCCTAGACGCTAACCTCCCAGATTTGATAAAGGGCCGATCTCTCCAAGCAATCGTAAGTGACATGGCGGAAAGTGATCTTTGTCATTAGATCAGGATACGAAACGTCCAACCCGTTCCTTTTAAATAGCCCAGTTCGGATGATGGGACGATGCCTCAGGACTCTAAGCGATATTGTAAGACCGAGCCTCTGCACTGACGGCCGAGATCAGCTCCCCCCTTGCACGTCGGCCTATGTCTCCCCGATTGCATATCTCGTCCGATTGGAGGAATTATTAGGAACAGACTCGGACGCCAGCTTCCCGATTTGACGACCTCCAGATCATCTCTCTTAGGAATAGAATGCGTCCTCCGTTTGTAAAAGCATTGGTTCAATTAACTCTCCAGCACCTCTTAAGTAAATAGGATGTTTCCATCTCGAGCAAAGTCAAGTAGTGGTAGTTTTGGACCCCGAGCAGATCCCGCTGTCAGGCTCTCACCTAGCTGGCAGGGCCGGACGTCACTCGGTGTCATCCGTGGGCCTCGAGCAGATCCCGCTGTCAGGCTCTCACCTAGCTGGCAGGGCCGGAAATCACTCGATGGCGGTAGTTTTGGACCCCGAGCAGATCCCGCTGTCAGGCTCTCACCTAGCTGGCAGGGCCGGACGTCACTCGGTGTCATCCGTGGGCCTCGAGCAGATCCCGCTGTCAGGCTCTCACCTAGCTGGCAGGGCCGGAAGTCACTCGATGGCAGTAGTTTTGGACCCCGAGAAGATCCCGCTGTCAGGCTCTCACCTAGCTGGCAGGGCCGGACGTCACTCGGTGTCATCCGTGGGCCTCGAGCAGATCCCGCTGTCAGGCTCTCACCTAGCTGGCAGGGCCGGAAGTCACTCGATGGCGGTAGTTTTGGACCCCGAGCAGATCCCGCTGTCAGGCTCTCACCTAGCTGGCAGGGCTGGACGTCACTCGGTGTCATCCGTGGGCCTCGAGCAGATCCCGCTATCAGGCTCTCACCTAGCTGGCAGGGCCGGAAGTCACTCGATGGCGGTAGTTTTGGACCCCGAGCAGATCCCGCTGTCAGGCTCTCACCTAGCTGGCAGGGCCGGACGTCACTCGGTGTCATCCGTGGGCCTCGAGCAGATCCCGCTGTCAGGCTCTCACCTAGCTGGCAGGGCCGGAAGTCACTCGATGGCGGTAGTTTTGGACCCCGAGCAGATCCCGCTGTTAGGCTCTCACCTAGCTGGCAGGGCCGGACGTCACTCGGTGTCATCCGTGGGCCTCGAGCAGATCCCGCTGTCAGGCTCTCACCTAGCTGGCAGGGCCGGAAGTCACTCGATGGCGGTAGTAGTGGACCCCGGGTAGACTCGCTGTCAGGCTCTCATTGGCTGGCAGGGCTGTAGGCACACCTGGGGGGAAAGGGTTGATTCTTGGAGAGTTTTTTGCAGGACCCCGAGTGATGCTCGGCCCCGGGTAGACTCGCTGTCAGGCTCTCACTAGCTGGCAGGGCTGAAGGCACACCTGGGGGTAAGGGACCCCGAGTGCTGCTCGGCCCGGGTGGACTCGCTGTCAGGCTCTCATTAGCTGGCAGGGGTGCAGGCACACCTGGGGGGAAAGGATTAGCTCAGCGTGTACCAGAGGATACGGCTTTGTTGTTTCACGGTATCACGAGAAATTATGTACTCGTTGTAAGTAATGGCATGAGGGCAATTCAATAGCAGCGAGCCAAAGGGTATCGAGCTATTCAAAAGAGCAGAAAGGTCGCGGAGAGATCGATGCTCCAAACGCAGATTCCAGTTTCTCTCAAACGTTTTTTTGGGTCGGCTCCCACTCGCCGGATACGTTGGGTTGGATGATTCTTTCCGAGCTTTTTAAGAGCTTGTGCCAAGCTCGAAAAGAGCGGGGATTGTGTACAACCCCGTAGCCGGGCGAGTGGGACCCTCCCCAAACGTCAGCCTAGTGGCGTGTTATGGGCGACGAGTCGGTGCGACCCCGTTTGAGGACGTGCGGGTCCTCGTGCGTGCGTGCGAGGGTTTTATGTGCACGTTGTTAGAATATATATATATATGTAATATTATATATTATATGTATTATTATATTATATAATATATATATTATTATATTATATAATATATATATATTATTGTATTATATATATAGGAAATTGGATAAAAGAGGCATGGGGATCGGGTTCATCAGGGTGTGGGGGGCGGGGGGGCTGGGAACAGGAAAAAGAAAAAGCAAATAAAAAAAAAGAGAAGCAGGGTGGGGCTCGGGGGGGGGGGGGGACAGCGGGAGAAGAAAAGGGAAATAGAAGCAGGGAGAGAAGAAGGGAACGAGAACCCTAGCCATGGATCTCGGGTCCAGCCGCCGCCGCTCCTTCCCCGCCCTCTCCCGTCGCCGGCAAAGCAGCGCCGCCGCCTTCCCCTCCCTCTCTCACCCTCGGCTTGGAGCAGCAAGGGGCCGCCGCCCCCTCTATCTCTCTCGCCGTCGCCGCCGCCTGTAGTGGCAACCACCGCCGCCCCCTTTATCTCTCCCGTCGCCGGCAAAGCGGGAGCCGGCCGCCCCCCTTTTCCTCTCTCCCGTCGGCCTACGGTGGTGGCAGCCCGAGCCCGCCTCCCTCTTTCTCTCCGGCCACCTAAAACAGCAACAACCGCGCGCCACTCCTTTTTCCAGCCGCCTGGAGCAACCCGGCCCCCCTCCTTTTTTCCCGGCCTGGGGCAGCACACCTCGACCTTCCCCTCTCCCGGCAGCAAGCTCGGCCTGGAGCGAGGCTCGGCCTGGAGCGAGGCTCGGCCTGGAGCGAGGCTCGGCCTGGAGCGAGGCTAGGCCTGGAGCGAGGCTCGGCCTGGAGCGAGGCTCGGCCTAGAGTGGGGATCGAACACAGACGCGGCCGCACGTAGCAGAATCGACCCGGAGCTCCTCTCCCGTCCCCGCCGCCAAACACGCGACAAGGGTAACGATGTTTCAACTTGGGCATATGAAGCCTTCAATTTCCATATTCGCACGGAAGCCCCTCTCCACCAACGGGTGGGGGGAAGGGAGCTCCCCGACGGGTTGACGTGTACGTCCCCGCAGTTAATTGCATTAGCACCCGGAAGCGCGAGTACGGGTTTAGGCATGCTGTGTGAAGCCCATCCGGACGTGTGAGCCGGATTGGTGATGTTCTGGGGTTCCCGGAGAAGACTCCGAGGAAGTTGTTTATTTGATCGTTTGCAGGGAATGCGCGCCACAAACCCCATAAAAGGGGGTGTGCGCAATATGTTCGGCCCGCTTATATTAGCCGACCGATGACTAGTTGGCCGCCGCTCGTCGAGACGTTGGCGTACAGGTGTTGCAGTACCAGGCAGGGAGTAGCGGGCTTAAGCCCAAACTTGTGCTGGCCCTCGAAGGCCATTTTGTTTATATTTTCGGCCTGCGTGCCGAGTATGGAATTTATATTCCTGTAATATTCTTTTATATCTGTGATGCTCTGTGGATATAGTTTAGTCCTCCTGTTTTGGGCGAGCGGTGTGTTCGTGAACCGCTCCCCCCGTGTGGGCCCCGAGGTATAGATGCCGGGAAGCCCCTGATGGCCCGTTGCCATCCTTTCAGAGTAGCGGAGTTCCGCTATTGGCGGCCCAATTGGGGCTGCGTAGAGTAGGGCTGCTGGGCGGTTTGGCGCCAATAGTAAGGCAGGCGGGGAGCATTTTACATAGACCCGAGGTGGCACCTCTTGTTTGGGAGTGGATCTCGAGATCCTCCTTGGATGTTCCGGTCGGCCAAGAGAGCCCTCCGAAGGTGCCTTAGCTCAGCCCCTGGCTTGAGAGGGGAAGAGTTAGTTAGTCTTCCGGGTATGCGGCGGGTCCTCCACGCTGAGACCTTGGGTCTGTCCTTCGTGTTCCTAGTCTTGTGCCTAGATCGTTCGCTTGAGGGTAGTAGGTGCGCGGTCACCCCTTCCACAAGGGTCGAACTCCACATGAGACCGATTTTTCGGTTCCAACACAGCTCATTTTGCCCCAGTCATAACTTTAACAGGCCCTAAAGTTGCCACTATTTTTTGGGAAAACGTTGGTAAATTACATGGTATTCCAGAGACAATTATCTCTGATCGTGATACCATTTTTTAAGCAATTATTGGAAAGAGCTATTCAGACTTCAGGGTACACAATTAAAATACAGCTCAGCCTACCATCCCCAAACGGATGGCCTCACTGAACGCCTGAATAGATCATTAGAACAATATCTCCGAATTTTCTGTAATCATAATCACAAAAAGTGGTCCTCATTACTTAGTTATGCAGCGTTTTACTTCAATACGTCATTTAACTCGGCGATCGGCATGATCCCTTACGAGATTATGTTCGGTCGCACACCTCCTGGTTTGCTTTCTTATAGCCCAGGCTGCACAACAAACGAGGCAGTCGACACAACGTTACAGAAGAGGGAGAAGATCATTCAGCAGCTCAAGGACAATCTACACAAGTCTCAGCAACGAATGAAGACTTATGCAGACAAACGCCGGCTGGACTTACAACTCACTCCTGGCGAATGGGTTCTGCTTAAACTTCATTCGTACAGACAACTGTCACTTGGACGGACCATCAACAAAAAATTGTGTTTGAAGTTTTACGGACCTTATAAAGTTTTGGAGATCATCGGCAAAACGGCTTATCGTTTAGACCTTCCTCCAGAGGTCACAATCCACCCCGTCTTTCATGTATCTTTGCTTAAAAAATACAAGGGGGGCCCTGGGCCTCCAGGTATTACGCTCCCAGCAAGCCATTGGAAGAATAACCCCCTTCATCGGCCACTCGCTATTGTTGCAACTCGTCAACTACAACGCCACGGTCAGAATACTACTCAAGGCTTGATACAATGAGACGGGCTACGTCCGGAAGATAGCACATGGGAAGATCTGTCTACCTTACTGGATTTCCCTCACATCGCACAGCAACTAAAGTTCCTTCCAGAAAATTCATGGGCGAACAAGGGAAAACGAAGCCAACGCAGGAAACCAGAAGATCCGGACATACGGAAAGCATAGCGAGCACTCCCTCACCATCGTCAGCAGATCATATGCAGGAACTAGCTTACCAGCGAATAAGAGTTGTCGAATCCGCCATTGCTCGACATCATCTCCAGCCATCTCCCATTATTCAGCTGTTAGATCCAGTTCCGCTCCCCGCCGGCTTAGGGTTTTGACAAAGATGAAGATTGCGAAGGAATAATGCTGATGGCAGCGTTTTAAAACACGGGATGTATTGTAACACCGGTATCCTCACCGCCTCATCAGGATTCCATCCAACGGCTGCCTTTGATTACAGGACATATATTCCAGGTGGAACAACTCACCGGTGGTGTTTACATCACCTGCAGTGAACCAAAGGCTGTGATACACTCCTCATTCCAACAGATCCCAGATGCTGACACGTGGCACCAATTCAACACAACTCATAACCGGAGACAGTCATCCAATTTATTACATCTTTTCCTTGTAACGGCTATGTGTTTACATTAGCCTATAAATAGTGAATTAGTCAAATGTAATAATTAAGATGAGTTTTAATAAAGAATTCCTCTGTTCTTCTTCCCTCCCTGTCGTCTCTCCCTCCTCCAGCTCCTTGGCTTCCTTCTTCTTGCTTCTTTTGAATTAGTGTTACACCAGCGCCTTTAACCCGAGGCACCTGAAACAGAGACACGATTTCCATTTCCATGATTTAAAAGATCAAATTTTGAAGAATGCATTGAGACGAGAGTAGTAGTAGCACTTCATTGATTCCAGGAATAGGCCTGGGAGTACAGGGGAGTAGTTAGTAGATGGAATAGAGAGCTTGGTGGCATATCCATGGCTTCTTGCAGAGCAGAGTTTTAGTAGAGAATTAAAGGAGACAACGGCATTGATATGGTATTCGTGCTTGAATCTCAAGATGAATTTGCTGTTTGTGCTGAAATCGAGATCTTCGAAGTCGAGGATTTTCCAGCATTCTGGATCCATGGAGGCTCCATGAAAGGATTTGCAGACCAGAGACACCAGAGAGAGAGAGAAATGGCGAGTTTGCAAAAAAGTTTTTGGTGCAGCAGTTCTCCACACATGGCTATAAACAACGTCCCCATTTTTTACGGGACCCACTTTTTTCTCCTCAAAATTTGGTTGTTGGATGCCGCCAGGGGTGCGCATAAAGCCGGCGGGCCCGGGCTTGGCCCGAGCCTGCAGGGCCGGGGCTTTTCCGAACCGGGTACGAGCCGTGCTTAATAATGTAATCGGGCCGGGCCGGGCAATGCTCCCTGGGGGGGCCTGGTAAGGCCCCCCAGGCCGGCCCGGGCCGGGCCCAGGCTAAGCCTGGCCCGGTTTTTTTAAAAAAAATTTGTTTTTTTTTAATTCATAAAAAAAAATCAAGTTTTGATTAAAAAAAAATAAAATAATCGAGTTTTTGATTTACAAAAAAAATAAAAAAAAACACAACATCGCAATATTAAAAAATAAAATTTTTATTAATGTAACGAAATTATACAAATTTAGAAATGTGCAAATATACAAAAATTTGGAAATTATAAATTATTAAAAATTACAAATGACAAAAATTTTAAATTATTAAAAATTACAAAATTACAAATGACAAAATTACAAGAAGTTGTCTAGTTTAAGTTGATCGCGTCCATCTCGTCTTCCATGTCCGACGAGCTATCCTCGATCGCCGAAATATGTTGCTTCATATTCATCGCATCCAAGTGGTCCTTGTAGCATATGCAGATCTCAAGTGATTCTTCGCTTAGTCGACTTCTCCGCTCGTTCAAAATCCTGTCACTAAGAGAAAAAGCAGAATCCGAAGCTACCGTGCTAGCTTGAATCGTTAGTAAATCTCGGGTCATATAGGCCATAATAGGATAGATATCTACTTTATCTTTCCACCATTTTAAAATATCGAAATTTTCTAATTCGTCCGTGGACATAAAATCATGAAATTGTGTTTTTGTGTACAACCCTAATTCATTTAAACTACTAGATGTTGTGCGCGCTTTTTTCCTAGAGGCTAACTCTAACATTTTATTTTTAAAACTACTAGATGTTTTTGGTTGCGACACATCCTCTCGGGGCCGCGATCCGTATAAATTATCGTAATAATTATAACATTCAGTAAAAATAGTGTTAAAATTTAAAATACTCAGCTTATCTAAATCCGAATCACTTAGATTTATGTCTATATTGTTATTTATTTCTTCAATAAAATTTTCTACGACGTCTACGCCGAAAAGAGGATTCAAAGCGGCGGCGAATGAAAACATAACTGTGATTTCTCTATATTATTTTAAAAATTTTCTTTCCATTATTTCTATTAATTCGCTCCATTCGGCGTGTTGTTTAAAATAATTTAATTTTTGTGAAATATTAACAATATTTTCAATAACTAGCGGGCTAGTAGGATAACATACGCCCGATAAACTATTTGTCGCCGTATAAAAAACTTCTAATAAATCCATGTAATGTTCTAAAATTATCCAATCGGACTCGGTTAAGTCATGTTGACCTAACAAAGTATAAAATTTTATTAGTAGTGCTTTTTGGTGAATCGCTCGTTTTAACATTATATACGTAGAGTTCCATCTAATTGACATGTCAAATAGAGGTTTCAAAAATTTTTGACCTTGCCCGGTTACGAATTTTTTAAAATCTTGACGTCGTTGTTTAGAACTATAAATAAATTGTAACATTAAACGTATTTTATTAGTGTATGATTTTATATACGACAAACTATCTTGTACTACTAAATTTAAAACGTGACACGCGCAACGAGTATGAAAAAAAGCGTTGTTTAACATAAGTTTCAAATCACGTTTTAACCACTCAATTGAGGTGGTATTATTTGTGGCGTTATCGAAACAAATACTCATAATTTTATCTTTTATTTTAAATTCGCGCACACATTTTAAAATTATTTGATAAATCGCCTCACCGGTGTGCGGGACTTCGAAACTTTCAAAACAAATTATTCGCTTATTCAGATCCCAGGAAACAGGATCCACCCATTGACACGTTATAGACATATACGATAATCCTAATTTTATACTACTTGTCCAAACGTCGCTCGTTAAACTCACACGACCCTCAAATTTTTCAAAAAAAATTAATTAAAATTTGTTTTGCTTCTAAATAATATTTAAGTGCGTCGCGCCTAATTGAAGATCGACTTACTTGGTGATATTTGGGTTGTAGCCCTTAGTGGATGTACTCGATTTCTTCTTCGTTGTCGTAGTGGCTGAACGACAACCAACGTCTGATGATGTTCTTCACCTGCAGCTCCCGCTGCCGACCTTGATCGTACGTCCAGATTTGTCCGGATGCCGATAATTGCGTCTGGGTCAACTCGGGAGGAGCTTGTTTGGCTGCGCAAGACTTAACGTGTCTTGCGAGTGTCGAGTTACCAGCGATCGAAAGTAATTTCGAGCACTGTTTGCACCTCGCCTTTTGCTCCGCGCCGACTTGCACTAAGTCGAAATATTCTCAAACCGGCGTCGTACGTTTGTGCTCCACCACTTCGTGAGCGACGGATGATGAAGAAGACGTCTGCGTTGACGACATATTCGAGAGAATTGAGAATAGAGATTAGAGAGAGAGGGTGGGGGATGAGGGGATAGAAGAGGGAAAGAAGGGGGGGTTTATAGATTTTTTTTTTAAAAAAAAAAAATTTAAAAAAATATTTTTAAAATAAAAAATGGCTGCCAGCATGCCCATGTGGCATGCTGGCAGTTGTTTCCAACGGCTCTAAGAGCCGTTGGTTTCCAACGGCTCTAAGAGCCAGCCCGGGCTTAGCCCGGGCTAAGCCCGGTAACCGGGCTTTGCCTGGCCCGACCCGGGCCGGGCATCGGGCTGGGCATTTGCCCTACAATGGGGCCCTTCCGGGCCCCATGGCCCGGCCCGGGCCCGAGGCAGGCTTGGCCCGGGACCGGGCCTGTCAGGCTTTTCACCGGGCCGGGTCGGTCCGGCCCGGTGGGCCCGGTTTTTTAGGACACCCCTAGATGCCGGAGATGAAGCAGGCTTCTTTGCAGATATATAAATAAATATAGGGGATTGTCATGCGCAAATCGAAAATGACTATTCGTGCATTATTACTATTCGCAGATCCAAATATATTTAAAATTATTATTTACAGAAATTATTGCTATTTGCAGACCAACATTAAAAATAAAAAAATATCAAGAAGTGCACCAACACTACAAGCCACAATGTCCGTCATCAACAACATTAATCACTTATGTAATATGATCTGCTATATATACCGTCATTTGCCTACATACAATGTGTGGTATTTTAAGCTAATCTAAATGCACATGCAAACACGCCATATACTGTGAATTAGGTTTTGGTGAGCAAAAATATAATTGGTAAAGTAAAACTACTTAGTTCTTCCTTAGAAAGCAGTTCATATCATTAAGCACTTTTCTTCAACTTCATGTTTAAAGCAACTTCTTCTGTCATGGATATTGGTTGTTGAATAAAAATGCCAAAAAATAAAGAACACAATCAAAAGAAACTCAGACACAGACTGTTCTCACCTCCGGCTTATTGTAAAAGCCAATATCGCCCCTTAGTGGGTTTTTGGGCTCAACCAAGTTGATGACGACATTGGCGGTGCCGGGAAGCTCGGAGGGACCGGCATCGAGGATGATGTTGACGGAGTCGAAGATTTCCGGGCGCTGAAGGCGAGCATTGGCCGTGGCCGCGGCCTGGAGGAGCTTCTGCATCGTGGAGGCGGACCGGAAGAGCGGGACGACCTCCGTATGCGCCGAGTTCCTCATCGTCAAATTCTTCCTCCTCATCGTCCTCTGGTTCATCTTCGAAATTGTTAGCTTCTTCAAGATCTTCCTTGGCATGTGCGCGAGATTCCGATCCACTGCCTCCGCTGATTCCATTGCTGTCGGGAGAGAGGCACAGGTGTCGGGAAGAAGTATTTAGGTCTTTTGGTTTGAGAATAAAGAAAATGAATTTGGGGCTGTGGATTTAAATCTTAAAAAAGAGACCTTTTTTTTGATCTGCGAATAGCCATTTAAGATCTGCGAATAACAATCTCCATACATATTTGATATACATCTATACACGTTATAATATTATTGTTATTATTCCGCCTCTTTTATAATGTCAACCAATCTTAGCCTATAAGGGCCTCGTTTGGGGCAAAGGTGGGGGATGGTGTGGATGAAGTATGCATGGTTTTAACATGGTTTTAGCGGCTGGGCGGATTCATACCGCCTGACTGTGATCCCATCAAACAATGCGCAGTTGCGGCCTGTGCGGATTCGCCCAGCCAAACAGAGCCAAGCTAGTCCAGTGCTGTTCGTGCGACCGGTGCGGATTCGCCCGCCCCGCCAAACAGAGCCTAGCTAGTCTAGGGATGAAAAAATGGTGCATTACATTACACGTTGCTACATATAGCATTCTGGAAAATTAATATTTGAAAATAAACTGTTAAACATAAATCATGATTTTTTTATATATAAAAAATCCCCCCAGAACTCTTAAAAATCGTTTTAAAAAAAAAATCTATATTGATGCACATATTTTGTAAAAAAAAAATAAAATTTATTAAAACAAAATCTTAAATTTCATAAAAACAAACTTCAGAAAACTTAAGAACTCCAAAAAAAACAATTAAAACTTACGAACTGAAGGCTTTGACATTCCCTCTTTGTCCACCCTCTATATTTTCACTCTCTCATACAATTCTTGGTAAACTGGACACCACTCTGCTTGCCCAACTCCATTGCTTGTCCAACCGTATATACAGAGATGCTGATTAAGGCTCTGTTTGGGGAGACTTATTTTCACCGGTCAAGCAGTTGCGACCGCATGAACCGGGCCTTAATTAAGACCCGGTGTACAACCCCGTATTCGCAGAATGGGGTCCCCTCGGCAGGCGCGAGACCAGCTTTGTATTTTTAAGATTTTGGAGGGGTTTGCACTCTTGGTGGCCGATTTAGGCCTAGCCCTTGTAATATACAGGTAGGGGGAGGAAAAATCTACCTCCCCCAGTGGCCTCTTTTTGGGTGGGTGCGACAAGTTGGCTGACACCCGCCCCCGGCCGGATAGGTGCGAGGAGGGAGAAGCGGGACCGGCCGGAGGCCGGGTTCTCGCCCCTGCACCGCGGCCTGGCGGGGCGAGACCGGCCGGGGGCCGGGTTCTCGCCCCGGCCCCGCGGCATGGCGGGGCGAGACCGGCCGGGGGCCGGGGGCCGGGTTCTCGCCCCTGCCCCGCGGCCTGGCGGGGCGAGACCGGCCCGTGGTCGGGTTCTCTCCCCCGCCCTCGGCCTGGCGGGGCGAGATCGGCCGGGGGCCGGGTTCTCGCCCCTGCCCCGCGGCCTGGCGGGGCGAAACTGGCCAGGGGCCGGGTTCTCGCCCCTGCCCCGCGGCCTGACGGGGCGAGACCGGCCAGGGGCCGGGGTCTCTCCCCTGCTCCCCAGTTCTTCGGGATTCACCCGCTCGATCGGCCCCAGGTGGAGCAGTGGGGTGGTTTAACCCCCACTCACCTCTGGCGTCCGGGGAAGGTGAGGGGGATGGTTTAGCCTCCTTTTCCCCCGAACCTCGTTTGGCCGTGTTTTTACCGTTATACCCTCGAGGTGGAATTACCTCTTTACCCCCCGGTGTGGATGTTTTCTATTGGCTCAAGGCCTATTTGGCGTAAGGGTATTGTTGACTTTTTGGTCCATGGGATTGGGAAAACTATAAATAGACCCTTAGGGATGTCTTGGAGGGCATTGCATTTTGAGCCACATAAATCTCTTTGCTTTCTTCCTCCAAGGCACCTAGCTCAACATTGGCTAGGGAGGGGGGGACTTCAAAGGTCTTCCGAGTGTGAGGTGGGACCTCCACGCTAGAGCCGAGGGTTTGTTTCTAGTTCCCCAAGTCTTTGGTCTGTGACGTTCCCCCGAGTGTAGTAGGTGTGAGGTCACCCCCCTTTCAAGGGACCCCGAACTCCACGAGAGACCAAGTTTTTAGTTTCAACATTTTTGGTGCGGTGAGCGTGGAGAGTGACTAGCACAGAAGATCTCGGGAGAGTGTCATGACTGGAGGTCAAGGAGGTAGTGATGATCTCGGTGAGCACCCCAACCCAGGACCCTTTGTGAGGAGGCAAGAGTTCATGGCCTCCATCCAAGGCATCATGGAGATGCTGCGAAGTATTGCTCCCCAGGGTGGCAGCTTCACCCCGACCCCCCAGGAGCTAGCTCCCCCCCTCTCGACTAGATGACCCCAGCAGGGGGAGAAGGAAGTGCACCAGGAAGACGACCCAGGAAGGAGAGGATGGGAGAGGGGGTCGAACGAGACCTCACCGGCCGGGAGTTGTTCTCCAGCCCGGCGAGTGCCAGCCTTCCAGGCGAGCAGGTCGCGCGAGTAGAGGTTGCGAGGCCACCATTCAAGGGGTCACCCTTCAGCGAGCTGATCATCTCTGCTCCCGTTCCCGAGGGGTTCAGAGAGCCTGACATGGCTTACTATACCGGGAAGGATGACCCCGTCCAGCATCTGCAGTGGTTCGAGGATGTCGTCTCCATCAGGCCAATGACGGATGCTTTCAAGTGTCGCCTCATTGCGATCACGTTGAAGGAGAAGGCAAGGGACTGGTTTCATCAACTCCCTCCGAGGTCGATCTATGGGTTCGAGGATTTGAGCCGTAGCTTTCAGCTTCGCTTCTCCACCTCCAAGAAGAGGAAGAAGAGTCCTGAGTTCATCTTCCTGATAAGGCAGGAGGCCGAGGAGTCGCTGACCCATTACGTTGACAGGTTTCAAGAGAAGATCCTGGATGTCCAGGAGATGCCAGGGTATGCCCTCCAGATGGCATTCACGGTGGGGTTGCGCGAGAGGTTCTTCAAGATGAGCCTGACTCGAAATGCTCACCTTTCCTTTGAGGAGCTGATGGAAAGGGCGGCCGAGGAGATAGCCATGGAGACGGCCAACCCGGTATTCGTCAAGAAGTTGGCAAGGCTAACAGAGATAGAGTCAAAGGAGCAAGGTGGCTCAAGGCATCAGGAAGGAAGAAGGAGAGAGGAACAGAGAGCTCAGGGGTTCCAGGGAGAGGAGGGTCCGGAACCAGGTTTGAGGCAACAGGGAGGACCTGCCCAGGGTCCAGGAAGAGCTCTCATCCAGGGCGGAGGGAACTTTCATGGGGGGCAAGGGAAGTTCAACTTCCAGAGGCAAGCCCCAAGACAGCTCTTACCCCCGCCGCAGCAAGCCTTGGCGATAGGAGGGGGAAGAGGTAACAGAAGAGAACGCGCAGCCCGTCGAAGGAGGGGAGGAGCGCTACCGTACTGTGACTTCCACTAGGTTGAGGGGCACGCCACGGCTACCTGCCCCGAGTTCCTGGAAGTGAGGGGCGAGAGGCCCTGCCCAGCAGCAGCCGCCGGTACAGGTAGAGGAGGTTCCACCCAGAATGGGTGGGATGACATATGTGAAGACCGGGTCGATGTCGGACCCCGAGGTGGTATAGCAGTGATCCATGGTGGAGTGGGGATCGAAGCCACTCGGAAGGCAAGCATCCATGTCATGTACCGACGGAGCGTCGCCTCAACATCCCAGACCCCGCCCCAGGAGGAGAAGATCACCTTCTCGGTGAAGGACATGTCGGACCATGAGGATCCGTTCTGCGATGCGCTGGTCATCCAGACAGCCATCGAGGGCTACACCGTCTCTCGGATCTTGGTTGACAACGGGAGCTCTGTCAACGTCGTCTTCAAGAAGGCGTTTGACAAGATGAGGGTGGAGCCAAAGAGGGTGTTGGCCTCAGACGGACCCCTGTTCGGATTTTCAGGAGAGAGGAAGGAGGTTGAAGGCGGAGTAGGACTCCAAGTAAAGTTGTGGGGGGGGGGACATCAAGGAACTGTCGGTTCGTCATTGTTGACGCTCCAAGCAGGTACAACGTCATCATTGGAAGGCCTCTCATCAGCGCCTTTCATTGCGTGTCGTCATCGTTCCACCAGAACCTCAAGTTCAGCTCAGGAGGGATCCAAGTCAGAGTCAAGAGAGACTCCAGGATGGCAAGGCAGTGTTATGTCACGGCTGTCAACACCATCTCTTGGTTGGCCAGGGCGGAGGAGATGGAGAAGATCATGGAGAGCCTGAGCAGGATGGAAGTGTCCGACGAGAAGGAAGCGGATGACGGTCATCATGCCCAGGCCCCTTGAAGAAGCCTCGCCTTAGAGTAGTCTTTCACTCTCTCTTATCATGTAACAAGCTCTACCCCCGACCGGCTGGGTCAGGGGATCATGTAACCCAAATTTTTTTCCGTTTGAGGATGTTGGATTTGGTAGAGTTCAAGTGACACACCTAGTTTCCCACCCCCGAGAGGATCTCCTCATCCAGGCTCTCACTAGCCGGTTGGGTCGAATGTGCCTTGGGGAGAGCAAGTCCCACCCCCGAGAGGATCTCCTCATCCAGGCTCCCACTAGCTGGATGGGTCGAATGTGCCTCGGGGAGAGCAAGTCCCACCCCCGAGAGGATCTCCTCATTCAGGCTCCCACTAGCTGGATGGGTCGAATGTGCCTCGGGGAGAGCAAGTCCCACCCCCGAGAGGATCTCCTCATCCAGGCTCCCACTAGCTGGTTGAGTCGAATGTGCCTCGGGGAGAGCAAGTCCCACCCCCGAGAGTATCTCCTCATCCAGGCTCTCACTAGCTGGTTGGGTCGAATGTGCCTCGGGGAGAGCAAGTCTCACCCCCGAGAGGATCTCCTCATCCAGGCTCCCACTAGCTGGATGGGTCGAATGTGCCTCAAGGAGAGCAAGTCCCACCCCCGAGAGAATCTCCTCATCCAGGCTCCCACTAGCTGGTTGGGTCGAATGTGCCTCGGGGAGAGCAAGTCCCACCCCCGAGAGGATCTCCTCATCCAGGCTCCCACTAGCTGGTTGGGTCGAATGTGCCTCGGGGAGAGCAAGTCCCACCCCCGAGAGGATCTCCTCATCCAGGCTCCCACTAGCTGGTTGAGTCGAATGTGCCTCGGGGAGAGCAAGTCCCACCCCCGAGAGGATCTCCTCATCCAGGCTCCCACTAGCTGGTTGTGTCGAATGTGTCACGGGGAAAGCAAGTCCCACCCCCGAGAGGATCTCCTCATCCAGGCTCCCACTAGCTGGATGGGTCGAATGTGTCTCAGGGAGAGCAAGTCCCACCCCCGAGAGGATCTCCTCATCCAGGCTCCCACTAGCTGGATGAGTCGAATGTGCCTCGAGGAGAGCAAGTCTCACCCCCCGAGAGGATCTCCTCATCCAGGCTCCCACTAGCTGGTTGGGTCGAATGTGCCTCGGGAAGAGCAAGTCCCACCCCCGAGAGGATCTCCTCATCAAGGCTCTCACTAGCTGGTTGGATCGAATGTGCCTCGGGGAGAGCAAGTTCTCCTTTGCTCCGTTGACGGTCCCGCTGTCAGGCTCTCACTAGCTGACAAGACAGGCGTGCCTCTCGTGGATGCCCAGTTCTTTTTACCCGGAGGGGGTCTCGCCACCCAAGCTCCCATCAGCTGGCATGGCAGGTTAACCCCTCCGTGGGGTTAAGTGTTTTTTACCCGGAGGGGGTCTCGCCACCCAGGCTCCCATCAGCTGGCATGGCAGGTTGACCCCTCCGGGAGGTTCAGTGTTTTTTACCCGGAGGGGGTCTCGCCACTCAGGCTCCCATCAGCTGACATGGCAGGTTGACCCCTCTGGGAGGTTTAGTGATTTTTACCCGGAGGGGGTCTCGCCACTCAGGCTCCCATCAGCTGGCATGCCAGGTTGACCCCTCCGAGAGGTTAAGTGTTTTTTACCCGGAGGGGGTCTCGCCACCCAGGCTCCCATCAGCTGGCATGGCAGGTTGACCCCTCCGGGAGGTTCAGTGTTTTTTACCCGGAGGGGGTCTCGCCACCCAGGCTCCCATCAGCTGGCATGGCATGTTGACCCCTCCGGGAGGTTCAATATTTTTTACCCGGAGGGGGTCTCGCCACCCAAGCTCCCATCAGCTGGCATGACAGGTCGACCCCTCCGGGAGGTTAAGTGTTTTTTACCCGGAGGGGGTCTCGCCACCCAGGCTCCCATCAGCTGGCATGGCAGGTGGACCCCTCCGGGAGGTTCAGTGTTTTTTACCCTGAGGGGGTCTCGCCACCCAGGCTCCCATCAGCTGGCATGGCAGGTTGACCCCTCCGGGAGGTTCAGTGTTTTTTACCCGGAGAGGGTCTCGCCACTCAGGCTCCCATCAGCTGGCATGGCAGGTTGACCCCTCCGGGAGGTTAAGTGTTTTTTACTCTGAGGGGGTCTCGCCACCCAGGCTCCCATCAGCTGGCATGGCATGTTGACTCCCCGGAGTGGCTAAGTATCTTTTCGACCGCGCAAGGAAATTACACTCAGGGAATACGTTGGGTTGGATGTTTCTTTCCGAGCTTGTACCAACCTCGAAAAGAGCGGGAATTGTGTACAACCCCGTATTCGCAGAGTGGGGTCCCCTCGGCAGGCGTGAGAGCAGCTTTGTATTTTTAAGCTTTTGTAGTGGTTTGCACTCTTGGTGGCCGATTTAGGCCTAGCCCTTGTAATATACAAGTATGGGGAGGAAAAATCTGCCTCCCCCAGTGGCCCCTTTTTGGGTGGATGCGACAAGTTGGCTGACACCCGCCCCCGGCCGGATAGGTGCGAGGAGGGAGCAGCAGGACCGGCCGGAGGCCGGGTTCTCGCCCCTGCCCCGCGGCCTGGCGGGGTAAGACAGGCCGGTGGCTGGGTTCTTGCCCCTGCCCCGCGGCCTGGCAGGGCGAGACCGGCCAGTGGACGGGTTCTCTCCCCTGCCCCGAGGCCTGGCGGGGCGAGACCAGCCCGTGGCCGGGTTCTCGCCCCTGCCCCGCGGCCTGGCGGGGCGAGACCGGCCAGGGGCCGGGTTCTCGACCCTGCCCCGCGGCCTGGCGGGGCGAGACCGGCCAGGGGCCGGTGTCTCTCCCCTGCTCCCCAGTTCTTCGGGATTCACCCGCTCGATCGGCCCCAAGGTGGAGGAGTGGGGTGATTTAACCCCCACTCACCTCAGGCGTCCGGGGAAGGTGAGGGGGATAGTTTAGCCTCCTTTTCCCCCGGACCTCTTTTGATCGTGTTTTTACCGTTATACCCTAGGGGTGGAATTACCTCTTTACCCCCCGGTGTGGATGTTTTCTATTGGCCCAAGGCCTATTTGGCGTAAGGGTATTGTTGACTTTTTGGTGCATGAGATTGGAAAAATTATAAATAGACCCTTAGGGGTGCCTTGAAGGGCATTGCATTTTGAGCCACAGAAATCTCTTTGCTTTCTTCCTCTAAGGCACCTAGCTCAGCATTAGCTAAGGAGAGGGAGACTTCAAAGGTCTTCCGGGTGTGAGGTGGGAGCTCCACGCTAGAGCCGAGGGTTTGTTCCTAGTTCCCCAAGTCTTTGGTCCGTGACGTTCCCCGAGTGTAGTAGGTGTGAGGTCACCCCCCTTTCAAAGGACCCCGAACTTCACGAGAGACCAAGTTTTTGGTTTTAACACCCGGTTCATGCTGTCGCAACCGCTTGACCGGTGAAAATAAGTTCCCCAAAACAGAGCCTAAATATGGCTAGGGTTTTGTGGGCTTTTTGACACTTTGCACCTCCGAAAGTGCAACTTTTGGCACTTTGCACCCTGAAAGTTTAAATATTGCGCTTTGCACCCCCGAAACTTCAATTCTTGGCACTTTGCACCCCAAGCATGTTAAATGAGGGGTAATTTCGTCCATACCTCATCAAAAGTGCTTATTTTTGCACTTTGCACCCTAAAATTTTTGGTTTTATACTTGCAGGCCAAATATACTTTAATGATTTTAGTCACCCAAATATACTTTAATGATTTGACCTGCAAGTATAAATCCGAAAATTTTAGGGTGCAAAGTGTAAAAATAAGCACTTTTGATGAGGTATGGACGAAATTACCCCTCGTTTAACATGCTTGGGGTGCAAAGTGCCAAGGATTGAAGTTTCGGGGGTGCAAATTGCAATATTTAAACTTTCAGGGTGCAAAGTACCAAAAGTTGAACTTTCAGGGGTGCAAAGTGCCAAAAAGCCGGGTTTTGTGATTCACACATTGCCTAGAGCAGAGAACCAGCTAGCAGCTGAAGTCGTAGATATGTAATTCAAAAAGCCCTAGTAGGAATGGGGAAAAGAATGTGTACAGAGTAATTGCTGGAGTCCTGCACAGGGGTCATCGTCAATCTAGTGCCACCGACAAATACAGAGCCGTAGATGACGTCGCCAACATATCTTGGACGGGTCCAACATGAACAAAAAAAACATGTCAAGATTAGTCACACGCCGCCTACCCAGACGGTCCACTCGTGTTTATAATAGGCCCCGCCTCTCCTATTCTTGACCCGGGTTTTGGAATACAAAATGGGTGCGGTGGTTTAACATGACATCAGAGTAAGGTTCACGCTGAGGAGGCGTGTTGGGCGGTCCAACATAAATAAAAAAAAGGCATGCCAAGATTAGTCCCACACCGCCTACCCAGAAGATCCACTCGTGCTTATAATAGGCTCCGCCTCTCGTATCCTTGACTCAAGTTTTGGAAAGAAAAATGAGTGTGGTGGTTTAACAACGTATACTCGACCAACATCTGTCGTCGATCTGTAGAAATGAGGAATGTGATGCCTCTCACGGTCGGTGGGAGGGAAGACCGCTATGATGTGGACTGGTTGTTGGGGTCCAGCCCCTAAAGACGAATCTCAGTGACTTGAAAGGACAATTAGATCTAGTTTGCTGCATATCGACTGGAGCATATCGACGAGATGACTAGCCTTGTCGACTCGATGTCTGCAGCGTGTTGACTAGAAAGAGTGGATATCGACTGGACGGGGTTGATGTCGGCTAGAAGCTGGTATCCTGTCAGCGAGAAGTTGGTATCCTATCGGTGAGGCGGACTGAAGCCATGTTGACGAGACTGGCTGAAGCATATCGATGAGACGGGCTTGACCATGTCGACGAGATATGGTTCATATGGAGGAGATGTGGTTTTCATGGGCGAGACGCACAATTCATGTCGACGAGACGGTTCCTGAGTGAAAATCTGCGTTTTTTTATTGTTTAATCTCTTGATTTCAAGCCGTTGGATCTCCGGATCTCAAATCTAATGGTTGCAAATGTTGCGCCTAAGTATTTTAATAGGGTTGTGACCCCCTATTTAAAGGCAGGTGTGGTTAAGCCCTAATTACACTCGATTTAAGCCGTCTACAGTTGTGAAATAGAGAAATCGCAAGTCGTTTGCGAAGGTCTTGCCATCATTCGCGAGTTCTTCAGGAGGTAGAACAGGTGTTTTCACAATCTGGTGGTTTTGTCTTTGTCGTAAGAGAAGTTCAACCTTATCTTTGCCGCTGGAGTACTTGAAGAGAGGTTGAGGTGACTTTTCTTTCTTGAACAGATTCCTTATTTCAGCGTGGGTTGTGAGGAGGGATTCGATTTCTGAATTCAAAAGGGGTTTTAGATTGGGCAAACCTAGAGGTTGAATTTGTAATCCTTATTATTGTGATCGTGGATTGCGTGTCCTGCCCCGCAGTTTTTCCCTCAGAAATTTTGAGAGGGTTTTTTCCACGTAAATTTCAGTGTCCTCTGTATTTGCAGCATTCATTTTTTCTTATGTGTTCCCAGATTCTGTGTAGATTCCCAACAAGTGGTATCAGAACTAGGTTCGTCTCGGACTGTCGGACTATTCTGATAAGATGGAGCCAGCAAATAAAATGGTCAACATGAACGGCAAGAATTGGAGTATATGGAAATCTCGGATGGAGGATCTCTTGTATTACAAGGATCTATATACTTGGTTAGTAGGGAGACCGTCTTCCATAACGGATGATGTAAAGTGGAAGAAAATGGATCGGAAGGCAGTGAGAATCATTCGACAGCGGCTTGATGATTTTGTCTTTCATCATGTGTCCACAGAGTCATCGACACAGGCTTTGTAGAAGAAGCTGGAAGCGCTATACGAGAGGAAGACAGTGGGGAACAAAACTTTCTTGATCAAAAAGCTTGTTAATCTGAAGTACAAGAAGGGATCTCAGATGACTAAGCATCTGAACCTTGCCCAAAACATTATAAATAAGTTGGAAGCTACACGAAGATCACATTGGCGAACGAGCTACATGCTTTGATGGTTCTTAGTTCCTTGCCAGAGAGTTGGGAGACTCTTGTGGTGTAGTTGAGCAATTCGGCACCTGATGACGTCGTGACAATGGAGATGGTGACGAGCTGTCTTCTGATTGAGGAACTGAGGAAGGACTCCAGATCGACTTCTACTTCTGATGCCCTTCTCATGGAGGGAAGATGCAAGTTGATGAAGGAGGGAAAAAAGGGTTAACTTTAGAAGCAAGTCCAGAGGCAAGTCCAAGACGGAGGATGAATGGTTCTAAGAATGGTCATTTCAAGAAGAACTGCTACAAGCTTCAGAGAGATCAGAAAGGGAAGGTGAATGAGATGAGAGAATCCAATAAGAGTGTAGGTGCGGCCTCGATTGCTGAAGATGAGTCGTCGTGCTTACATTGTAGTGGGCATGCATGCCAGGAGTGTGCAGACGCATACTGGGTTGTGGATGGCGGTGCATCTTATCACTGCACAACTCACAGTAATCAGGTTTTGAAAAACGGACCGGACCGGCCGGTTCAACCGGTCGGACCGCCGACCGGGAACCCAGGCAGTCCGGTCCAGCCCAAAGAACCCCTCCCGCCACGGACCGGCTAAGAACCGGGGAACCGGGCGGGCGGGCCGTAAAACCGGGGATTGGACCGGGTTATATTGAACCGCTCAGGCTCAACTCAAAAATTTTAAGTTTAATATCATAGGGGAGATTCGAACACTAATCCTTGGGTTCAAATTTGAAGAAATTGATCAACCAAGGAGCCAACTCTTGATGAAAATACGAATTTAAAATTTATAAATATACATATAATATTCTAAATTTGAAATATAATTACATAAACAATAATACATATATATAATTTACAATTTTAAGTTGTAGATTTTTTGAGAGTCCACTACAAATAAAAATATTAGATTTAAAATTAAAAATATTAAAAATATATATTTTTATGTTATATTTATATATTTACTATTTATATATTTGAGTGAACTTAAAAACTAATTTTTTGTAGAAATTGTGGATATTTTGCATTGTTTTAATTGATGTTTAACTCCAATATTTAGGTAAATATGAATATTAAGACATTTTGTATATTATACTTGAAGGTGTTTATTTTGTGTGATGATAAGAAAATATAATAATACTAAAAGTCTAAAATATGTTTTATAATATAACGTTATCACGGTTCAACCCCGATCAGACCGGTTCGATCTTGAACCTCTCCTTCCTCCGGTTCAATCCCCGGTCCGATTCTCAAAACCTTGAAAATTACTTTTATTCTTAATCTACCGGAGATCCCGGCATCATTCGGATGGCAAATGTTGGTGCGTCGAAGATCGTTCGTAGTGGAGATGTTCACCTGGAGGCTGATTTGGGGGAGGTTATCCTCAAAAATGTCAGATATATTCCTGATTTAAAGATGAACCTCATTTTTGTTGGTAGGTTTGATGATATTGGATTCACTATCATTGAAGGTAGGGGTGTCTGGAGGCTGGTGAAGGATTCCTTGGTGGTGGCCCAGGGCAAGAAGTGCAGTGATTTGTACCGAGCAAAGGGCAACATCTACAGTCTGAGTGTGAATGTAGCTGAAGACAACCTTATGGAGTTGTGTCATCGCAACTTGGTCACATCAACGAGAAAAAACTGAGAATCCTGGTGAAGAGCAAGGTTCTTCCAGAGCTATCAGGGGAGTTACCTGACACTTGTTCACTGCTTAGCTGGCAAAGAGAGAAGAATATCCTTTGCGGAGTCTGAACCAAGGAGGAAACCAGAGCTGCTGAACCTGATACACACAGATGTATGGTCTAATATAGCCCATGTCAGTGGGCGGTGCAGCTTACTTTGTCAAGTTTATTGATGATCACTCCAGGAAGGTATGAGCTTACTTCCTGAAGCAGAAGAGTGAAGTTCTGACAAAGTTTATGTAGTTCAGAGAGAAGATGTAGAAGATGGCCGGGAAGCAAATCAATAGTATGATCTGATAATTGGGGAGAATATGTTGGATCATTTGATGTCTACTGCAGGGAGCAGGACATCAAATTTAATCGTGCAACCTTCCACTCGACCCTTGTAACTCGTCAGTATAGGCGAGTAGCCCTTGTAACTTGTCAGTATGAGCGAGTATCCATTGTAACTCGCCAGCATTGGCGAGGTCTTTCCATAGTCGACAGAAGACAACCTCGCAGGGGCTGGATATTCTCTCCTACATATCCCCTCCCGATCCCCCCAAGTTCCATACTCGCCAAGTTCATACCTTCCTTGTACCTCGCTAAGCTTTTTGGTTGTAGAGGGGAAGTTTTTTATAACTTTCGGGTACGTGATGAGACCTCCCTGCTGAAGCACCTATGGCGTGCTTGTAGACATCGCTCTTTAACTCCAGCCATCCGAATTGTGGTGTTCGACTGCAGGATCAATAACTTTAGACTACATCTCGGTCCGAACATTTGGACTGTGTATTTTCCTAGCTTGAACAGTCTTCTCGCCTACTCCAACATGACGTTGCTGAAGAGTTTTGGTGATTTCCAAAAGATCTCACTAAAGCATCGAAATCTCCAATTCCACTTCAGGGAGCACGTGATGGTCGCCATCTGTAACGGCAATGCGCTTAGTGTGCGATTAAAAGTGAGATTTTGTTATTTATAGAAATTTATTTGTTGGTTAATAGCGATATTTATGGAGCTTTTAACAACGCTCTTATTTTAATAAGCACATGTGGGCAAATATATCTGCCCGACCCCGACCATCAAACCAGGTCACAAAAAGCCCAATTTCTGTGAATTTCGTGCATGTGTTTATCATCGAGATCCCACCAAACACACCATTCTGCTGTGATGGCGTTTTGTATTGCTGGATTGCAGGAAAAAAGTCCCGCCAAACGCATCCTAAATGTGCCATCATTTCATGAAGAGGATTTCCAACTAAATAAATTTGGTTTTCATTCATAATGGTTTGTTCCGTTCTATGGAGTTGGAATTAAGGAATAGAAATTCAGCCAATTTCAAAACTCACAAAGAATTAAAATTGAGCAGAAAATTTGCCAAAACTCACATAAATTTAAATTGAGCTAGAAAAAATTACAAAGGGTTGCATCCCACGGTAGGGAAGAAAGCATTAACAAATACTTTGTTGACCACTATAATTTAATAAATTAGGATATTGTTTAGCAAGATATGAGTTAAAGAATATTAACTAAAGAGGGGTGTGAAATTTTTAGAGCAATGTTATATGCAAATCGCTTTTGGTTTTATGCAGATCGCGAACATTGTTGAAAATTGTGAAGTAAAAGTGGATGTTGATCGGGCAGACCGCGCGGCCTGGGCGGACTGATGATACGGCCTGGGCAGACTGATGATGCGGCCTGGGCGGCCTGGTTATTTGCGACCTGGTGGTGGTGTTCTGTCAGTTCGGCCTGTGGTTCTGCAGTTGGCTGTTTCTTGAAGTAACTGGGCGGATAGGAGGTATATCCGCAGGAAGTGCGGACTCTTGTTTGAGTTCGCGGAGTCCGTTGTGGCGGACTGTGTTTGGAGATCGAGAGATCGGCATTGTTCCATACCCTTGATCTCTGATGGAGCAGTTGGTGATAACCATGTTCATGGTGGCGGACTGTCTTGGAGCTGGCGGTCTGGCTTCTTGTCCGCCGAGCTCGCGCCAAGTTTTTTGTGGGATGTTGGACTTGGTCGCATTCTGTGACAAGTCCAGGGTATTCACAGAGTCCGCCGAGTCTGCTGGTTAACCGGGCGATCTGTGTCTGTTGCTCGTGGACTTGTGTGGTGGGCTGGTGCGGTGTTCACGGGTTGTGCGGGCTGGTGATGTGTTCACATGTAGCGTGCAGACTGATGCAGTGTGTGGGCTGTTGTTTTGTCTGCGTGTTGTGCAGCGTGCAGACTGGTGCGGTGTCCGCCAGGTTGCGGACTGGCTTCCTGACTTGGTGCCTGGCGAATTGGCTGATGTCCGGCTTTGTCCTTGCGGACTAGGCGGACTGCTTTGTGCTAGCTGCGAGCTGTGGTGCTGACTCTATTCACTAGGGCGGTGACCAGCGGACTCGGCGGTCTCTAGGGCAGTCCGTTTGGCTTGAAATTTCTTGTTTGCTTGTATGCTTCTCTATTGTACTTGGCGAAATCATGTCTCGTCATGTATACCTAGCCTTGTAAAGAAGATAGTTAATAATACAAGATTTGTGGTTGCTCTCTGTTGTCTCTGATTACTTAGCTCTGTTTATGGTTGGAGTGTTCCTGCGCTTGGTTCCCGCATTTCGCTTGATCAAGTTGTCAGCTTGATAGCTCTGGAAATGTTTGCTTGATACCAGAACTACCGGTTGATCAATTTGTGATAATCTCAACATGGTATTAGAGGGAACAGTGGCTTAAGCAGTGATCAACCTCAGTTGTGCTCGGCGCTTCTGGAAGCTAGTGATCAGTGGTTGGTGCAATGAAAGGAGCTTACGCAAGGGGTCTTTGTATTGAACTTTGTACAACGACCAATTTCAAGAAGTGGAAGTCGTGTATGAAGAGCTATCTTCTGGGTGAGGAGTTGTGGGAAGTCGTCGGTGGTGACGACAAGCAAGAAGTGACTGTTGCAACTGGTTCTACTGAGCAGGTGAGAGTTTGGAGGAAGACTAATGCAAAGGCAGAGTTTGCTCTCAAACGGGCTGTCTCACCGGAGCTCTTTGATCACATCTTAGGATGTGAGTCTACTGCTGAGATATGGACAACCATTGATGGTTTGTTCAACAGAAAGAATGTAGCAAGGCTGCAGTTCTTAGAGAATGAGTTGGCTAGGGCAACTCAAGGAGATTTGTCCATCTCAAAGTTCTTTCTTAAGATAAAGAACTTGTGCGCTGAAATATCAGCATTGGATCCTGATGAGCCCATTTCTGAAGGAAATTTGAAGAGACACATAGTTCGCGGGTTGCGGAAGGAGTATGTGGCCTTCGTGACTTCCGTTCAAAGATGGACGACTCAGCCATCTTTACTAGAACTGGAAAATCTGCTGGCGTCACAGGATAGCTTGGCTAGGCAGATGGCCGTGATGACTATCTCTGAAGGAGGTAGTGAAGCTCTCTTCACTGATAAGAAGAAAAAGAAGAGATGAGAGAAGAATAAGAAGCCTGTTGTTGAGGATGGGCTTTCAACTTCCTATCAGCAAGAGAGGAGCGCTGCTCCTAAGAAGAACTAGAAGGAGTTGAAGTACTACATGTGTAATCAGCCGGGACACTTCAAGCGCGACTGCAAGGTCAAGCTGCACCTGGGGCATGTTGCAGACAAGGAGGGAGCTGGTTCTAGTGTTGAGGAAGTCGGGTGGGGAGGAGCCTGAAAGAACTAGTACCTAAACACCTAGAGGGGGGGGGGTGAATAGGTGCACTTAATCTTTTTAAACTTTAAAGTCAGAAACACAGAATTATATGCAATTCTTCACAGCAATACATCACAACAATCACAGAATAAAGCACACACAGAGAACACACAGATTTTATAGTGGTTCCCCAAGGTCTGGGTACATCCACTTTCCCCCTTCGCCTATCTAGTAGTGTACTAGATTCAGCCTAACTTCTCCACTACTTCTCAGATCCACAGATCTTATAGCTCAGAACCCCAAATAGGTTCCTACAACTCAGAGTGATCCCACTCCTACAACTCAGGCTCAAAAGCCCTACCACTCAGTCTTCACCAAGACCTACACTCAGCCTTCAACAAGGCCTACACTCAGCCTTCAACAAGGCCTACACTCAGAGAAATGTATCTCCTACACTCAGGCACACAAGCCCTACCACTCAGCATTTATAATTATAGGCTTACAACTCAGATCCCTAAGGATCCTACAGAAAATAAAAAGTACAAGGATTAATAACCACAACTCTGATTGAGAAAGTTGAGTTGACTGGCTTCTTGGTGAGTTCTTGAATGAACTTTGCTGAGATCAACCTCCCTTGGCTTTCTTCAAAGCTTCTTGAATTAGAATACAGTAGGGTTGAATCTCTAGGCAGATGATCTTCAATCAACTACTGACTTGTGAATCAGATCTCAATCTGAAACTTTCTTTATCAGCCTGATTCAATAGCTGTCTTCTTAGAAGGAGCTTTCTCTCTCCAACTTGTTAGATCTTCACTTGAAGGTCTTCTTCTTGTTGTCTTATACTTCAATGATTCATTGCTCTCTTCTGATTCTCTTCTTCATGTTGAAGGAATAAGCCTTTATATAGGCTTTCTTCATGGTGACCGGCTGATCCGGTTTCTAACGGTCTTCTGACAGTTATGACAGTAGCAGTTGACCGGTTGAAATGACAGCTGTCAAGTCATCCAGTGACTTCTTGAAAACTCAGTCACTGTCTGAAAGTGTCGAGACAGATAGTCTTTATGTGTCGACACAAATAGACTAGGTGTCGACACAAGTAAACTAAGTGTCGACACTAGCCTTCATGGTGTCGACACAACTCCTTGTGTTGTAGAAATTACTTCTCGACACTACTTCTTCAGAATGTGTCGACACTGATTATGTGTGTCGACACAAGTCCTTCTTCTTCAATACTTAGTTGATTTCTGCTAAGTGTCGACACAACTCCTTTGTGTCGACACATCTTCTTGTGTTGATACTTGCTAAGTGTCGACACATCTTCTTTGTGTCGACACATGCTTCATGTGTTGAGACTTTTGCTGAGTGTCGACACATCTCATTTGTGTCGACACTTGTACTTAGACTTTGTTGAAATTTGCTGAGTGTCGACACAGCCTCCTAGTGTCGACACTTTTGATGTCGACAAAGTTCCTCTGGGTGTCGACACTGCTTCTAAGTGTCGACACTGATTCTTTAGACATTTCTTCATTGTGTGTCGACACTTACTGTATGTGTCGACACTTTCCTTCTGGTGTCGACTCTGCATTCCTAGTGTCGACACAATTACTCCAAGTGTCGACACAGCTTCTCTGGGTGTCGACACAAGCCGTCTTAAGTGTCGACACTTTTCTTCTATGTGTCGACACATGGACTTAGAAACTTTTCTGCAAACTTGCAGTTACTTAACCTGCACAAAGAAACTCAAAACACATCAAATACATCTTGATGTATATCATTGAGTAGGGTGAGGCTTCTTCAAAACAGGTACATATATTCCAATGTACCCAACAATCTCCCCATATTTGGAGAAGTCATAACTCTTAGTCAATGATATACATCATACATAACAAATTCACAGTATGATGTAAAACAATAAAATATGACAGGGTAAGAACTTAAATATGTATAAACAAAACATGTATAACAATTATTTTAGAACAATTAATGTATATAGATTGAACATATGATATTGTTCTTACAAATTCCAACATTTTCATTAGTCAAAAGTTTACATAGAATTTTCAATACAAATGATTACAACTTGCAAACTAAAGAAAATGTTATCCTATTGCTGCTCTGGTTCCTTGATTACAATCCTTTTTCCAGATTGAATCTTTGCTTGAACTTGAGCTTCAGTATCATCAGCAGCAGCAGGCTTCTTCCCTTTAAGATCTTTCTTTTTCAAATCTTCAGCCTTTATCTTTTGCCTTTCAAAATAATGATAAGGCTTGGGAAAATACTTGCTAGGCTCATGTGCATTAGGAGGTAGCTTTCCCAGTTTATCCTTTCTTCTATACTGTACAATGACCTCTTGCCTATTCTCATGCTTCCTCCACTCCAGTTCAGAATACCACTTGCCTCTATCCTGGACATTGTCCTTAGCAGCCTTCCATGCAGTCAAGATGATATTCTTGGAAGTGGGGCTCCATTGTTCAAAATCAGGTCTCAATTTAGTTTGCTCTCTGAATCTTTTCTTAGACAATTGAGCATCTTGTTCTTTTAATAAGGCCTCTTGCTCTTTTAGTATAGCCTCTGGCACAGGCTGAACAACTTTCTCAAGTATAATGTTCTGATTTCCCTCAGGAGGACTATATATGGTCTGTATCTCTTGCTGTATCATGTCAAAGTCTGGTGGAGGGTATATTACCTGAGCTACTTCAGCTTGCTCTCCTCTAAGATATGCAGGATTAATACCAGACTCTGCAACATTGTCATCATCACATAAGGGTGGATATCCAAGGGTGGCTCTGATGGAATTTGAAATCCATTTGGCATGATCAGAGCCTGCCTTGACTAATACCCTCTCCCCCTTTATGACTTCTCTCTCTATGTGATCCCTCAGATCATCTTTCTGAAATCTTATCTGTACATTCAGATAGTTTACTCCATCCTTATAGAAAGGTTTCAACCTTTGGAGTTTTTCAGTTATTAGCTTCTGGGAATCCTGGAGTGCAGAAGTAACAACAGTGATACCTTCTTGTAATGCTTTATCAAATTCTGCCTTGGCTGTAGTCAGGGCTGCATTTTGACCAGAAGCTATATTCTTCATTTCAGTTACTATTGCATTATGAGAAGCTGTCAAATTATCATTCATTCTCAACTAATTCTCCAGGACATAGCCTTGTTTTAGTGCAATATCATCCACTTGTGTTTTGATCTTCTCCTGATGAGTGGCCAGATAGACTACTGCATTTCCTCCCTTATGGAAGCAGTCAGTCATTTCTTTCTTGTTCAGATTCACTTCAAATCTGATTGACTTGATGTCTTGGGCCAGATCAAATTGCAGTGACTTATGCCCTTCATCTATATACTTTTCTATAGCTTTCCTTTGCTCATCCATCTTTATCTACAAAGCCACCATCAATGAACTGTAGTCAGTAGATGCGGCAGGTTGTGAAGCAATTGTCTGTAGGGCTTTCTTATAGTTCTAGCTCCTTCTTTTGAAGACCTGGAACTTCCTCTTCTTAGCTCTCACAGCCTCTTCATCCTCTGAAGCAGATGTGCTGACTATATCCACTCTATCCTTAGGACTAGGATGTGAATCCTTCTCAGTCCTTGGTGGTTCTTCAGCATCCTTTGGTTTCTCAGTCTCTTGTGCAGCAGTTACCTCTACATTCTCCATATACTCTCCCTCAATATTGATCTTCTCCCCCTCAGCAGCAGCTTTCTCTTTCTCAAAATTAGTTTGTAGAAGATCAGGGAATAGTTCTTCTAATGTAAATTCCCGTTGAGGTAGGGCTGGAGAATCTCTTATCTCATCAACCACTTGATCAGCAACAGATGTGTCCTCCATGACAACATCTTGGGGTTGAGGTTGTATCTGTGTTTGCTGATGAATATCAGGTAATAAATCAGTTAAAACTTCTTCCTCAATAGTGAAATCTAATTGACTAATTTCAGTGATTACCTCTAGAATGGTTTGGGTAGCTTGTTCACTCTTTAGTGGAGTTGGCTCTTCCACAAGTAGAGGCTCCCACTGGAGTGGATCCATGTGAATTGGGCTTGCTGAGGGTAGCTCCCCCTGCCTTGGTGCATCTTCTTGTCCTGCTGGAGACTGGCCGGCATTTCCAGTTTCTTCATCATCAGGAGTGAACACTACTTGCTCTTCAGAGCTGCTAGAGGATTCTTGAGCCACAGTGGCTGTCTTCTTCTTCTTCTTTTAGGGTGTGTCCTTTACTGGAGATGGCAGTTCTTTGGTCAGTAATCTATCCCACCTAGAGAAGATTCTCATATCCATTTTCCTCATGTGGTTAATCTTTGAACCTGCATCTTAGTTCATTACCTCAGGTATACTACCAGCTAGGTATAGACTCAGTATTCTACCCAGATTGGGCCTCTTCATACTCTCTTTTATCTTTTCAAACATAACTGCAGACCAATCAGTATCTCATTTGAATATTATCCTTGTCATTAGACTAAACATATGGGCTGAAATTCTGTCATGCCCTCCAGGCTTGCACAGTATTACCTTGCTCACTATCTCAGATAAGAACTTGCCCTGCATGTTCATTCCTTTTCTGTTGAATACAGATCCTATCTTCAGGTTAGAATCAAGTTCACGCCATGTTAGTGTCTCTCTTGTCTTAGAAGCAGACACATCTTCATCTTCCTTTGTCCTTGGTAGTTGAAGAACTTTTCTTAGACTTTTAGGAGAGACCTTCACCTTTGCCCCATAAACTCTGGACTTAATCTTGAGTCCTGATTCATCTAGAGTTGCTCCATTCAGAAATTCGAGGACTTCCTTCTTCCATATCTTGATCGGTTCTGATACAAGAAATTCTAACCCAGTCTCTTCTATTAGGGTTACCACACCTTTGATTTCAGGTTCCGCGTCATCAAAGGCGTGTCGCACGAGTTCATATCCTTCATTAACATTCTCTTCTAGCTTGGACGCCATTAGGGTTTGAAGAAATTTGAATTTAGAGAAGAGAGATGTCGACACACAAGTTTGGTCTCGAAACTTTGGTGAGCGTGTCGACAAACAATGGCAAAAACCTATTTATACCTTTCTAGAATCGAAGATGAAAGGGCGCGTAAAAATACTTAAATTGTGTCGACACTGTGGATAAGTGTCGACACTTACTTATAATGTCTCGACAACTATGTGTCGACACAAGTATAGTCGACAGAATATATGTGTCGACACTTATATATGTGTCGACACCACTTAGCTTGACACTTAGTCGAGACTATACTAGTCTAATTTAGTGTAAATCCTAAGTGTCGACACCACTCTGGATGTGTCGACACCTACACTGCATGTGTCGACACTAATTCTCTAAAGTGTCGACACAGACTTCCTAGATGTGTCGACACTATTTCTCTGAAATGTCGACACCACATCTATGTGTCGACACAGGCAACTCTGTGTGTCGGCACCTTTTTACTTAGCCAATTTTTTTTGTAAACTATTCTAAGTTTATCATCCCTAATTCAATTTTGAACTTATTGAATTTCGTTTCATCTAAGGGCTTAGTATACATGTCAGCTAGCTGATTTTCTGTATTAATATACTCTAGTGAAATATCTCCTTTTTCCACATGTTCTCATAGAAAATGGTATTTTATTTCTATGTGCTTAGTCCTACTATGGGAGACAGGATTGTTTGCAATAAAAATAGCACTAGTAGAATCACAAAATAAATGTGTTCTACTTACTTGTATACCATAATCTTCTAGCTGGTGTTGTATCCATAGTAGTTGTGCACAGCAGCTCCCTGCAGCAACATACTCTGACTCAACTGTGGAGATAGCCACACTGGTATGCTTCTTGCTACTCCAAGACACCAGTCTTCCACCTAGAAACTGACAGGTACCTGTGGTACTCTTTCTATCTTCCTTGCAGCCTGCAAAATCTGCATCTGAATAACCTGTCAGTTCAAAGTCTCCATTCCTAGGGTACCAAAGGCCTATATAAGGAGTGCCCTTAAGATATCTCAAAATTCTTTTGACTGCTGTCAAATGAGATTCTTTAGGGCAAGCTTGGTACCTAGCACAGACACATGTAGCATACATGATATCTGGTCTACTTGCAGTCAAATATAGTAGGGAGCCAACTATCCCTCTATACAAAGTTTCATCTACAGGTTTTCCTGCATCATCTTTGCATAAAGACATTGTTGACCCCATAGGAGTTTTCATGGTAGTAGATGATTCCATACCATACTTCATTATCAATTCTAGGGTGAAATTAGACTGGCATATGGATAAACCATCCTCAGTCTGTCTAACTTTGAGACCCAAGAAGAACTTAAGTTCCCACATACTGCTCATTTCAAATTGTTCTTGCATAATTTTTGCAAACTTTTTGCAAAGACTACTTTCTGTAGACCCAAATATGATGTCATCTACATATATTTGGACTAAGATGATCTTGCCTCTGGATTCCCTAAGGAATAGAGTCTTGTCTATTTTCCCCCTTGTGAATTTATTCTCAATGAGGAAACTAGACAGGGTTTCATACCAAGCCCTAGGGGCTTGTTTTAACTCATACAAAGCCTTCCTAAGTCTATAAACATAATTAGGTTTAGTAGAATCAACAAAACCTGATGGATGTTCTACATAGACTTCTTCCTTCAGATTTCCATTCAGAAAAGCTAACTTAACATCCATTTGGTATACCTTAAATCCTTGGAATGTTGCATAGGCCAAGAACATCCTGATTGCCTCCAGTCTTGCTACTGGAGCAAAGGTTTGATCAAAATCAATACCTTCTTCTTGCCTATATCCTTTTGCAACTAGTCTAGCTTTATTCTTTATAATTACTCCATTCTCATCCAGCTTGTTCCTAAAGATCCACTTAGTTCCAATTATGTTGTGATCTTTTGGTTTAGGAACTAGCTCCCAGACTTTGCATCTTTTGAACTGGTTCAGCTCCTCTTGCATTGCCTCAATCCAATGAGGGTCTATGATTGTTTCTTCAAATTTCTTTGGCACTACTTGGGATAGAAAGCTGGAGTAGAGAACTGAACTTAGATTCCTGCTCCTTGTTTGTACCCCTTGTCTGAGATCTCCAATAATTTGATTTGCTGGATGATCTTTTAAATGTCTATTTGCTGGAGGCAGCCTGTTTTCTAGTTGTACACCTTCAGCTTCTTCATTCAGCAGCTCCTCTTGGTCTTCTTCAGTAACAGGAGTATCTTGTACTCCCCCTGGACAGCAGCCACTATCATCCACTTGCTGACTTGCAGTAGTATCTTCTTCAATAGTAAGCTTGTCCATCTTTTCAGTCACACTTGTAGAGCTGCAAACACTTCTAGACAATTCATTGTTAATGAGTCTAGCTTCATCAAACACTATATGTACTGACTCTTCTACAACTTGAGTAATCAAGTTGTAGATCCTATAAGCCTTACTGTTGTTGTTGTACCCAACAAAGATCCCCTCTTGGGATTTGACAGCAAACTTGGTTAAATAAGACTTACCATTGTTAAGTATATAACATTTACAACCAAAGATCCTGAAATATGATAGATTTGGTTTTCTGCCCTTCACAATCTCATAGGGGGTCTTATTGTGGCTCTTGGTGATAGTAGCTCTATTGATTACATGACATGCAGTATTAACTGCCTCAGCCCAGAAATATTCTGGGAGAGATGTGTCACTCAATAGAGTTCTACCAGCCTCTATCAAGGTTCTATTTTTCCTTTCAGCAATACCATTTTGCAGAGGTGTTCTTGGTGAGGAAAATTCCTGAAATATCCCAAACTCTTTACATAGCTTTGTCATGCTATCAGACTGGAATTCAGTACCATGGTCACTTCTCATTTTGACCACTGTACTGTCGAACTCATTCTGAATTTGTTTGACAAAACTATAAAAGATACTAGGTGTTTCAGATTTTTGTCTTAGGAAGAACACCCAGGAATACCTTGAGTAGTCATCAACTATCACAAATGTGTAGACCTTCCTACCTAGGCTGTGAACTGGCATAGGACCAAAAAGATCCATATGCAAGAGGTATAGGCACCTCACAGCATCTTTGTTCTCAATGCTATTAAAGGTGGATTTGGTCTGCTTGCCCTTTTGACAAGCTGAGCATATCTCATCCTTTATACACTTAACCTGAGGATCATTCCTCACTAACTTTTTGCTAAAGAGTTGACCAATTGTCTTGTAGTTAAGATGAGCCAGCCTCTTGTGCCATTTAACACAATGTGAGACTTTCTCATCAGCTACAAGACAAACAGGAGAACCAATGTTCTCACACATAATGTCTAGACAATAGACATTTCTCTTCCTATATCCTGTCAGAATGATCTTTTGATCACTTGACCTACTGATATGACAACCATCTTTGAGAAATGAGATGTCATATCCTACATCACTCAGCTGACTTATACTAATTAGGTTGTGTTTCAAACCTTTAACATAAGTCACTTGAGTAATTGTAATAAGGTTGCTAGAAATGTTACCAAAGCCTTTGATGATTCCTTTTTCAGAACCACCAAAGGTGACTTTAGGACCATCCTTGATTGGTGTATAGTCCTTCAGCAATCCCCTAGTTCCAGTCATGTGCCTGGAACATCCACTGTCCAAGTACCATATTGGGGCATGGCCACTTGGACTCACCTGCAAAACAGATTACTTAATCTTAGAACCCAAAAACTTATTGGGTCCTTGGTGCAAATTAGTCTGAATCTTAACAAAACTACCTGTAGCTTTTCTAGCAGGCAGTTTGCTACTCACTTTGGCACTTGAATTGTGCCAACAGTCTATGGCAAAGTGGTCTACCTTGACACAACACCAGCACTCAAATCTGTTGTACCTTTGTTTAGGTACAACCCTGACTGTTTTATCTACAACAGACTCCTTGTTGAGTACTGGGCTTTGCCCTTAGACTTGGACTTTACAGTCCTGGCAGGTTTTGTAAACCTCAATCTAGTTTTACCCTTTTGATGTACAAATTCATCTATCAAAGGTAAAATAGATTTTGGTTTAGAGAAACTTGCTACAATATCTCTCTCTTTCTGAAGACTAATCTCCAGATTTCTAATTTGATCATTCTTAAATGTTATAGTCCCCATCTGAATAACAATAATGTGCTTCAGTCTGGCTATTTCATTTAATTTCTGATCAAGCAACTTGTCAAAATCTGTTGCAGCAACTTTAAGACTGGCAATCTCCTTAGCCTGAGTTTTGGCCAAGAGTTGCTTTTCTTCAAAGCCTGCAACACTACTCTCTATTCATCAATCAACTGATGAATGTCTCCTTCAGATTCAGATCCACTAACATCACTTGATGCTGATGTATCTGAATCTGACTCAGTACTAGAAATTGAACTAGCAGAACAATTTTGTACCTAACTAGGTCCAGGCTGATCCTGAATTTTGTCTCCTTCTGATAAGGTCATCAGTCCCTGGCACTGATTGTCCTCATGTTCATATATTGAGTTCATTAATTGTATGAACTCATCTTCCTCTTCTTCAGCAAACAGTCCAATATAAGCTTCAGCTTCTGAATCAGTTTCTGAAGATGACATATCAGACAGACTTTTGTCCTTCTTAGCAACAAATGATCTTTCCTTTTTGCCCTTGAACTGAGTCTTCTTCTTGTCTGTTGACTCTTTCCTCTTTTCTGGACAATCAGCAACTACATGTCCTTGTCTATTGCAACAATAACATACTATCTTTGAGGATGTAGTTTTACTTGGCTTGGACTTTCTTCTTTAATTCTTTGATGACTTCTGTGAAGTGGATGGCTTAGACCTCCACTGTTTCTTCTTTAGAAACTTCTGAAAATGTCTGGTGATAGCTGCAAAGTCTTCATCACTCTCACTGCTTTCAGAATTCTTGCTTTCTGACTCATCTGTCTCAGCCTTAGCAACTTTTTGAGGTGGAGATGGAGACTTACTTTTATATTTCCTAGTGGCTTCTGTCTTGAAAGCCACAGCTCTTTCTTTGTGCTCAACTCTGGTAGTCTTCTCTTCCTCCTTCCTTACCATTAACTGCATCTCATAAGATAACAGTTTTCCAAACAATGTTGGAGGAGGAATATCTGCTAATTTGGCCATTTCCCTTATGGCACAAATCTTGGTATCCCAGTCCTTAGTCAGGGATCTCAAGAACTTATCATTCAATTCATAATTGCTGAACTCTCTTCCATAATACATCAACTTATTGACTATCCTATAGAATTTCTTGTAGCACTCAGTTATGCTATCAGACCTTCTTTGTCTGAAGCTTTCATATTCTTGATTCAATAAAGACTTCCTGTCTTGTCTTACCTCTTCTGAACCCTCCATATAGACTATCAGTGTATCCCACATTTCCTTTGATGTTTTACAATGAATCAGATTATGAAATGTGGCATCATCAATTGCACTTACAATTATATTCTGGGCCCTCTTGTCCATAGTGGCCAGAATAATTTCATCCTTGGTCATTTCAGAATAATCTTTTGGAGTTCTCTGATTTGCATCTAACATAGATACTTTCATTGGCACATATGGCCCTTCTTTAACAGTAATATAAATTCTGGGGTCAGAGGCTTCCATAAAAAGTCTAACCTTTTCTTTCCAAATGTCAAAGATCTCCTTTCTGCAGATTGGCAACTTCATGGATCCTAGTACTTTGTGATTCTCTGTTGAACTCATTTTCTTGATTCTTGATTATACTGATTCTGACTACAGGAACTTTACTCAGACTGTTATGTCCTTTTTGAGTAACCTGCCTCTGATACCACTTGAAATAACTAGTACCTAAACACCTAGAGGGGGGGTGAATAGGTGCACTTAATCTTTTAAAACTTTAAAGGCAGAAACACAGAATTATATGCAATTCTTCACAGCAATACAGCACAGCAATCACAGAATAAATCACACACAGAGAACACACATATTTTATAGTGGTTCCCCAAGGTCTGGGTACATCCACTTTCCCCCTTCGCCTATCTAGTAGTGTACTAGATTCGGCCTAACTTCTCCACTACTTCTCAGATCCACAGATCTTACAGCTCAGAACCCCAAATAGGTTCCTACAACTCAGAGTGATCTCACTCCTACAACTCAAGCTCAAAATCCCTACCACTCAGTCTTTACCAAGACCTACACTCAGCCTTCAACAAAGCCTACACTCAGCCTTCAACAAGGCCTACACTCAGAGAAATGTATCTCCTACACTCAGGCACACAAGCCCTACCACTCAGCTTTTATAATTATAGGCTTACAACTCAGATCCCTAAGGTTCCTACAGAAAATAAAAAGTACAAAGATTAATAACCACAACCCTGATTGAGAAAGTTGAGTTGACTGGCTTCTTGATGAGTTATTGAATGAACTTTGCTGAGATCAACCTCCCTTGGCTTTCTTCAAAGCTTCTTGAATTAGAACACAGTAGGGTTGAATCTCTAGGCAGATGATCTTCAATCAACTGCTGACTTGTGAATCAGATCTCAATCTGAAACTTTCTTTATCAGCCTGGTTCAATAGCTGTCTTCTTAGAAGGAGCTTTCTCTCTCCAACTTCTTAGATCTTCACTTGAAGGTCTTCTTCTTGTTGTCTTGTACTTCAATGATTCATTGCTCTCTTCTGATTCTCTTCTTCCTGTTGAAGGAATAAGCCTTTATATAGGCTTTCTTCATGGTGACCGGCTGATCCGGTTTCTAACGGTCTTCTGACAGTTCTGATAGTAACAGTTGACCGGTTGAAATGGCAGCTGTCAAGTCATCCAGTCACTTCTTGAAAACTCAGTCACTGTCTGAAAGTGTCGAGACAGATAGTCTTTATGTGTCGACACAAATAGACTAGGTGTCGACACAAGTAGACTAAGTGTCGACACTAGCCTTCATGGTGTCGACACAACTCCTTGTGTTGTAGAAATTACTTCTCGACACTGCTTCTTCAGAATGTGTCGACACTGATTATGTGTGTCGACACAAGTCCTTCTTCTTCAATACTTAGTTGATTTCTGCTAAGTGTCGACACAACTCCTTTGTGTCGACACATCTTCTTGTGTTGATACTTGCTAAGTGTCGACACATCTTCTTTGTGTCGACATATGCTTCATGTGTTGAGACTTTTGCTGAGTGTCGACACATCTCATTTGTGTCGATACTTGTACTTAGACTTTGTTGAAATTTGCTGAGTGTCGACACAGCCTCCTAGTGTCGACACTTTTGATGTCGACAAAGTTCCTCTGGGTGTCGACACTGCTTCTAAGTGTCGACACTGATTCTTTAGACATTTCTTCAATGTGTGTCGACACTTCTTGTATGTGTTGACACTTTCCTTCTGGTGTCGACTTTGCATTCCTAGTGTCGACACAATTACTCCAAGTGTCGACACAGCTTCTCTGGGTGTCGACACAAGCCGTCTTAAGTATCGACACTTTTCTTCTATGTGTCGACACATGGACTTAGAAACTTTTCTGCAAACTTGCAGTTACTTAACCTGCACAAAGAAACTCAAAACACATCAAATACATCTTGATGTATATCATTGAGTAGGGTGAGGCTTCTTCAAATCACGTACATATATTCCAATGTACCCAACGGAGCCTTCTTGACAAGCACGTGTGTTCGTGTTCTTTCCACCGTCGACTACCAAGATGACTGGATAGTTGACTCGGGGTGTGGTCATCACCTCACTGGAGACGAGTCGAAGTTCTCATCGCTGCAAACGTTCTCAGGTAACGAAGCTAATATTACAGCTAATGATTTTGTTCACACTGCAGAGAAGGAGGGCGTTGTTTCTTTGGATAGTGCACAGGGTCCGCTTACGTTAAGCAGTGTGTATCACGTGCTTGGCATGAAGAAGAACCTCTTCTCGGTGACCAATGCAGTTGACGCGGGCTATCATGTTCTGTTTGGCCCAACAGAAGTAAGGTTTCTCCGCAACGTATCAGCGGTAAAGGCTGATATTGCTTATGTAGGGAGAATAGTAAGAGACTTATTTGTCTTATCAACAAGCTCTTATGTTCATCGGATGAGGGTCAACGATAACGCGGCTATCTGACATGAAAAACTAGGACACGTTGGGATGGACAAGCTGAAAGCTATGGCGATGAGGAGTCCTGTGAAAGGCTTGCCGAAGTTGTCGTCCTACGGAGATGGCCACGTTTGCGCGGGGTGTCAGTACGGTAAGGCTCATCGCCTTTCGTTTGACAAGTCACAAACAAGGAGCAAGGCACCATTGGAATGCATTCATGGTGATCTGATGGGGCCAACTGTTACCGCTAGTCTTGGAGGCAGCAGATACATGCTCGTGTTGATTGATGAATACTCAAGAAACACTTGAATGCATTTCATGAATGAGAAGTCAGCAGCTTTCCAATTGTTTGTGGAGTTCAAGGAGCTGATGGAGGGCCGGCTTGGCCTTTAGATCAAGAAGTTCAGATCGGACAACGGTGGTGAGTTTGTTTCATCTGAGTTTTCTAACTTTTGCAGGAAGCATGGGATCCAGAGAGAGCTAACTTGTGTTCATACTCCACAACAAAATGGAGTAGCGGAGAGGAAGATCCGTCACTTGACGGAAACTTGTAAGTGTTGGCTATATACAAAGGGCATTCCCAGGTACTTTTGGGCGGAAGGAATGGTCTGTGCAACCTACGTCATCAATCAGATGCATCTGAATCTGATCAACATGAAGTCTCCCATTGAAATGATGTTCAAGGAAAAGCCGAGCGTGGAACACCTTCAGGTGTTTGGATCAACCTGCTATGTTCACATTCTGGATGCTCAAAGGACCAAGCTTGATGCAAAGGCGAGGAAGCTTGTCTTTGTGAGCTATGATGTGCGGAAGAAGAGATGTAAGTGCATGGATCCTGCGACAAGAAAGTTCTTTGTATCAAGAGGCGTTGTCTTTGATGAGCTGACGTCGTATGGAGGTGGCTCTGTTGAGTTGCAGGAGAGCAGGGTTGATGAAGGGAAGAAGGAAGTTGTTGAAGATCTTCAAGTGGAGCTGTCTGTGTCACTAGGAGCTCTAGGTGTTTCAAGCTCTAGAGCAGAAGCTTCTGGTTCGGGAAGTAGGGGAGCGACACTCCAAGTGTACCCGAGATTGGAGCTGGAGATGAAGAAGCAGCGGAGGTGGTGAGCAAGGAGTCCGCTGCTTCTTCGGAGATCGAAGAGGACCATCAAGCCACCAGCTCGCTATTGCGAAGGAAACAAGGCAAGCTTTGTCTCTTGTTTCTTCGCAGGCCCCCTAGATGAGCGGGAGCCTTCAAAGTTTGAAGAAGCCACTGAAGTCAAGGAGTGGGACAATGAAATGGATGAGGAGATGACTGCCCTCAAAAAGAATGAAACTTGGTACTTGGTGCCCAAGGTTGATGGCTCATGTAACTTGCAAGTGGGTCTACAAGCTGAAGAAAAAGGTGGATGAAAGCATCGAGCGATACAAGGCTCGCCTTGTAGCTCGAGGTTTTTCGCAACAGTACGGCGAGGGCTATGAACAGACGTTCAGTCCTGTGGCAAAGATGACTTCAGTGCGAGTGGTGATAGCTTTGACGGCTTGCCATGGCTGGAAGATGTGGCAGCTGGACGTAAAGAACGTCTTTCTTTATGGGGAGATCGACAAGGACATCTCCATGGATCAGCCGCTTGGTTACGTATATGAAGAACATCTGGACTACGTCTGCAAGCTCCGGAAAGCCCTTTATGGTTTGAAGCAGGCTCCTCGAGTCTGGTATGGGAAGATTGCAGAATACCTCCAGTTCTGCAACTATCTTGCTTCAAATTCAGACTCGAACATGTTCGTCAAGAAGAAGGGGGAGCTTCTAGTCTTGGTGTTATTGTACGTGGATGACATGATCATCACGGGGAACTCCAAGGAGGAGGTAGCTAGGCTTGGGGCAGAGCTAGCTATAAGATTCGAGATGAAGGACTTGAGTGAGCTCCACCACTTCCTTGGACTCGAGGTGGAGAGGAAAGAGAGCGGCATACTCGTGTCCCAGAAGGGCTATGCGGAACGGATCGTTCAGCGATTCGGAATGCAGGAGGGAAAGAGTAGCTCTACTCCTTTTGATTCGGGCATCAAACTTTGGCGGGATGTGGGGAGGATTCTTCTGGATCCTTTGTTGTTTCGGGCTCTAATTGGGAGTCTTATCCACTTGACGATTACAAGGCCTGACATTGCTTACGCGGTTGGCCGAGTAAGTCGGTATATGGCGGAACCCAGGAAGCCTCATCTGATGGCGGCAAGAAACATCCTGAAGTACGTGAAGACCACTTCTGATATGAGTCTCCTTTATAGGAGAGGCACAAGTTTTACTCTTCAAGGATACTTGAATGCTGATTATAGGGGAGATTCAGACGACCGGAAGTCATCATCCGGTTATGTCTTCACTTGTGGATCAGGCAGTATCTCTTGGTGCAGCAAGAAGAAAGACTCGGTGTCCATCTCTACTACGCAAGCAGAATACAAGGCTTCGGCCTTAGCAGCTCGGGAAGTCATCTAGCTCAGGAGACTAGTAGAGTACGTCTATGAAGAAGTGCGCGGTCCTACTCTGCTGTGCAGTGACAATGAAAGTGCCCTGAAACTGGTGAATAATCCAGTTTGTCATGAACAGACCAAACATATAGAGATTGAGCACCACTTCATTCGGGAGGTGTCGGGGGGATCTCTTATGGTGGAGCATGTGCGGAGTGAGGACAACATCGCGGACATCTTCACGAAGCCATTGTCGAAGGTGTTGTTTACACGGTTACGAGGACTGCTGGGCTTGATCACCACTTCTCACTTCAAGGGGGAGTGTTGAAAATTATGAAGTGAAAGTGGAGGTTGATCGGGCAGACTGCGCGGCCTGGGCGGACTGATGATACGGCCTGGGCAGACTGATGATGCGGCCTGGGCGACCTGGTTATTTGCACCCTGGTGGTGGTGTTCAGTCAGTTCGGTCTGTGGTTCTGCAGTTGTCTGTTCCTTGAAGTAACCGGGCGGATAGGAGGTATATCCGCAGAAAGTGGCAGACTCTTGTTTGAGTTCGTGAAGTCCGTTATGGCGGACTGTGTTTGGAGATCGCGAGATCGGCATTGGTCCATGCCCTTGATCTCTGATGGAGCGGTTGGTGATAACCGTGTTTATGGTGGCGGACTGTCTTGGAGCTGGCGGTCTGGCTTCTTCTACGCCGAGCTCGCGCCAAGTTTTTGGTGGGATGCTAGACTTGGTCGCATTCTGTGACAAGTACAGGATAGTCACAGAGTCCGCCGAGTCTGCTGGTTGACCGGGCGATCTGTGCCTGTTGGTTGTGGACTTGTATGGCGGGCTTATACGATGTTCGCGGGTTGTGTGGGTTGGTGCTGTGTTCGCATGTAGCGTGCAGACTGATGCAGTGTGTGGGTTGTTGTTGTGTCCGCGTGTTGTGCAGCGTGCGGACTGGTGTGGTGTCCGACAGGTTGCGGACTGGCTTCCTGACTTGGTGCCTGGGGAATTGGCTGATGTCCGGCTTTGTCCTTGCGGACTAGGCGGACTGTTACTGCTAGTTGGGAGCTGGGGTGTGTTGGATCTTACGATGCCCTTAGAGGAGGGGGGGGGGTGAATAAGGGTTGACAAAATTTATTTCTTAATCTTAATTTACTTGATGAAATAATTAAAGAAATCAAAACTAATTTTTCATAATAAAATTAAACACTTAGAAATAAATAAGAACAGAAATGATAATTTTTTATTTCATAAGTGATAAACCAATATACATGATATCTCTATGAAGCTAGAGATTAAGGCTTATGAAAAATATAGTTAAATTTGATTTCGTCGGTCCTTCTACCAAGATCCGGCAGGCTAAAGCGTATCTTTCCCAGATCTTGCTACTATCCTCCCCCTAGATCTAACCACGATCTAGACACTACACACAAGAAAGTGATTACTCCCTAAATCGCACAAGGACTTGGACGTCACACACAAGGCGGCGATTTTCCCCTAAGCCATCCAAGGACCTATGCGCCACACACAAGGCGGTGATTTCCTCCTAAGCCACGCAAGGACTTAGACGTCACGCACAAGGCGATGATTTCTTTACTAATTACAAAGATGATAAGATAAGTTACAAAATAGAAATTCAGAATAAAAACTCCCTCAAAATGAAGCTCTGAAGACGACGTCAAATCCTTGCAAAGATTGTCTGAGATGTTGCATACGAACCGTCTCTTCTTCGCTCTTGAACGTTCTTGGGAAAATGAGAGTTTTCTAAAGGCTGGAGCTCTCTGGATCAGTTGCACGGGAAGGAACACTCCAAGTTCTGCAATCCTTTATCTCCACGAAAAAACGAATCACTTTTATATATTATCGATATCGCCCGGCGACACTGGCTATCGCCAATCAGCGATATCCTATCTGGCTGCCACGTGTCTCTTGATTCTGAGGTTTCTGCGGGACGATTCGGTCGTGGAGCTATCGCAGGGCGACAGTCGCTATCGCCTGGCGATATATCCTTTTCACTTTTGTCATTAGAACTGTTACCAGAGTATAGATGACTTCGATCTCATTTCGGAATGGAGTGGCACGTTCTGTAACTCCTCTCGGATTGAAAGTTATGGCTGTTTGAAGTTTAGCACATAAAACGCATCATTTTGTTTTTATTCTAAAGTGTACACACCCTTGGATCATGTCATGACTGAGGATTTGTCTCCTCATTCAACCTGTACAACTTGTACACTATAAACAAATAAAAGAGTAGATCAAATACATCACGGTATTTATTATTCTCAAACCAAGAGATGATGAATGCATGCTCCAACAATCTCCCCCTTTTGATAATAACAAATACTTATATGAGAAATTCGTGAGTTTAAGACTATTTATGTTTATAGGCACGGGCGGACCCACCTGTAGACACGGTCGGGCACGTGCCCGACCATCTTTTTCACGTAATCCCGCCTCGGGCGTTCCCATTTCCTTATTTTTCTCCGTGCGGTCCTTTCTCCCTTACCATTTCCGGCGGCATCAACTACCGGTGAGCGGCACGAGCCCACTTCTGACTTCTGCAAGCGACGTCGGCTCTTCCTTTGTAAAGAATAGCAGCCAGTGTTTGGTCGCTCCTTCTGACGTCGTCGATCTAAGTCGAGGAGGAGAACCCGATCTTTATTTCTTTTCCTCGATCCATTGAGCTCAGACCTGCGTCTCTCTCCCTAACTGCAGTAGAAGTTCAGAACCAGATCTGCAAGGATCTGGATCGCTTCGCCCATTAAGCCTACTGGTTAAGGTAAAGAGGGCGGGACATCACCAGTTAACCACGACGAACACACATCACCCGCTTCCACCTCAATCTCGTTATCGTTAGTCTGCTAGGGTATTTCACCATCGCCGGTGAACCGCCGGCTGCCATGGAGTCGATGAGCCAATCGGGTGTTGGTTCTCGATTCAGTGCATTATTCAGTGGCCCCGACGCGAACTGGCCAGGAGCTTTGGTTCTAACAGAAATGGTAATTTCCTGTTTCTTTCTTCCCTCGTCGGGTCCTCCTCTGCTTAATTGGCGAATTTCCAAAGTATTACTCCTTGATGCTTGCCCCCCTGAAATGATTTCCACTCCAAATGATTTATTAATGTTGTGGTTTTGAAGAGTCATTCTTCCCACTTTTCTGGCTCTAACCGCTGGTAATTTGGGGTAAAACTTGCCTACGAGACTGTTTCGTGATGGTAGGATGCCTAATTTTGAATAATTAGATATAACGCAATAGAAATGATGCATTTTAGGTGTTTGATAGAATTCTTCTAAGTAATTTTATGTATCTATGTAATGGGAAATTTTTTTGAATGCAATAAAAACACCTCTTAATCGCGATCTAAATATCATGAATCTTGTATCAGTTACCATTGTTAGCCTTGGTGTGCTTTATATTTCTCAATACTATGGGTTGACAACTCATGGAAACTGCTTTCTATTTCTCATCCAATTGTTTCATGAGTTCTTTCAGCAGTCAAAAGACTGTCCAAGAGGATACAATTCACATCTTCTAGGAAAACCCTAAGTCAACCAAGTTTCATGAGAGTTCTTTCTCATCCAATTGTTTCATGAGAGTTCTTTCACAAGTCAACTTCATGATTGTTGGGTATATAAGGTTCTCCAATTGTCTAAATTCGACTAATTCATTGCAAGAGTTTTGTTCGATACTAGAAAAAAATCAACCAAGTTTCGTCACCGTATCAAAGAATTTTTTGTGCCCGGGCTTTGAGAAAATCCTAGTTCCGCCACTGTTTATAGGTAAGTGTGCTAAAATATATGCATAAATAATAAGTTTAGCACATGGTAGTTTTAAAGCAATGCATACTATTCTTATATGAAGGCTCTCCATACATAAGTGTTCCTTATATATATTTTGCTCCCCCTAAATATCAAATCCACTAGATTTCTCAATTATTCTTCCCCTTTTGTTATTAGCAAAAGTGAGTAGGGATGAATATATTCCTTTTAAGATTGATTAGGGAAAACTTATTGGAAGAATAACCATGATCGAGCAAAAGGATAATATATGCACTTCTTCTATAATTACTGCTGCTACATAGATATTTCCTATGAAATTTACAATGTACTCCCTCTAAAATTTTTAAGTTCATTCAAGTTATTCTCCACTTTTGATGGTATCAAAATGGGATAGAGGTGAGTGTATATCACTTGTTAAAAATAAGCACGGTGGAACCTAAAGTAGTAAAGAACATAAATGAAATGATAGTGTAAACATTTTTATTTCAAGATACCACTTGTTAAAAAAGAAATCATGAGTAAGCGCAAGTAGTAATCACATCGGAAAGTATAATAAGCATTCTTAAAAATAAACATCTTTTTAGAAATAGAGAATATATAAAAGCTAATGAGTTTTAAAACTGAAAATTAGATGTTTGAGTTAAAGTTCTAAGAAATGTTATTCCATTGAGATATAATTGCAAACATGATTTGAAAATATCAAGAAAAAAATATAAAACTACAATGTAATAAAATTTGCATTTCAAGTAAACAAAAACATTGAAGTGGTCATACTTTGCTATCTAGTGCATTTACTTAAGTTTGTAAAGAATTGTGTAGATATGCATTCGGATCCAATTCTCATGAGTAGAAGTTTTATATGTGATAATAATGTGTACAAAAGTGATTTGATAAAGTATACAAATGTATTAATCAAAACGAATGACATATATAATGAAATAATACAACATTAAAATACACAAATAAAATTACTTCCACGATATTTCAATGCACATACATAAAAAGTACAACTACCAAGGTGTTTCACACACATAATGCTCATTAAGACTTATCAGGGAGCGAAGTAGTGCTTGGAGGGGTCACTTTTATTCTTTTTAACTTTGTTTTTATTTTTGTGATTCAGTGTAATAAGAGAAGTGGTGAATATTTTTATTTGTTACAAGACACTTTACAATCCTTTCCAAGGTGCTCAACCTCACAATGCTAATTAAAACTTATTAGGAGGATGAGTAGTGCTTTGTAGAGTTTTACTTGTCATTTATGCTATGCTTTTTATGCTTGTGACCAAGGACTCCGAATTCACTTGTTTTACAAACAATATCATTTAAAATTTTTAAACCACTTTTCTCAAATAAATAAGTGCATGAAAAATAAAGAATTGAAATAAATAATTCAATGTAGTGTAGATAATCTATTTATGCATTTTAATTATTATGTTATTACACTACACAACCATGCAAGTATATGATTAAAAACACATGTAGGTTATCAAAATAAGTGTGTGTGTAAAGTCATTATCAAACACAAAACATTACTCATACTTAGAGGCATGCTAAATAATTCTACACATATTTTCTACAATCGATTTCATTGCACATAACAAGATAATAATCAAGACATGACATAAACAACATTGTTTTAAGAAACGTGAAAACTAAATTAAATATTGTATTTAATTTTAATTGATATAATTAATCATCCTTGACAATGACAATGAGTAGCAAGCAGTTTTTATAATTTTTGTTCTTTTGGATTCATTTTGTAATTTTGTATTTAATTTTCAAATATTTTAAAAACAAATTGTTTTCTAGAAAACATAGAAGTATATTAATAACACATCAGTAAAATGACCTTATATGCCAGAGAAAATGTAAAAAAAAAGATAAAATAATAATTTTATGTTACTGCCAGCATTAGTACTAACGCATGCGCTAGCCACAAAAATATGTTATATTGTATAGAAAACATGATTTTTAATAATTTTTCATTCTAGTTTATCTTGATTCATGTTTTCTAATATAAGTGACACCAAGTACCGCGAAAATTTTTGAATAATAATGAAAATATTGCGGATATAATTTTTGACATATGGTGAAAAAAATATTATTTTTCAAAATACTTATGTTGTTCAAAATCATGAATGCCCAAATTCTATATAATATGGAAAAACACAAGATAACATATTCGAAAAAAAGATATAATATGCATGACATAAATAAAAATATAATTTATAATAATGTTCATTCAGTGATAGTGATGTAGTATGTCCTAGATTAAATACTCTAACTATATGTCTACACCCTAGCCCCGTATTAAGTGACAGATGAACATGAGGAGTTGCACACATGTCGTAGGTTGGGATGTTAATCTCATATGCATACAAAAGATGACTCTCTACCTAGCACTCTTTCCCCCTAGTGCCTCGCAAGGCCCCACTGGAACCGTCCCCGGTTAAGGACAAGACATGACTTAGAGGTTAGTACTCTAATGCAAACAATCATACGCCCTCGCTAATGTGAGACACAAACTAGTTGTAAATAATTATGGATATACTAAGCATTTAGGTCTATGGATGAATTCATAAACTATGACTTTTATGTAAAAATGTTTTTTAATTATAGTTTATTTTAAAGTCACATAGTTATAATGAATTTAACTTTTAATCTTTCAACTTTTTAAAATTCTTTTTAAGTTATTAATTTTAAGGTTTAGATAAAAATGAGAAGCATGCAAATAATAGTGAAACATACCAATACACCAAACATAATACCAATATCCAAACATATGAGTCATAATTCCTAAGTGTGTTTGAAATAATCAATTTTAGATTAAATCTTGATATATCATGAATTTTGATTTATGAATAGAATGAATTTAAGAATAGGATATTAGCTACTCATAATCGATCATAATGGTGTACATGAAGTTCATATTCATCCTTTTTAACTAATTTTAAGTGAAAACTTGTAAGGTGAATAATATATATAATTTTTTTTAACTCAATTAAATCCATTTTGAAAATAATTTCATTAATATATATTGATAATATCACTTAAGAGATTCAAAGTTAAATTAATAATGATATTATAAGATAATTATAGACAATGAATTTAATAAGTATGTATACTAGAGACATATGATAGTTAAACCACTTAAACATAATATGACTTTTTATTCAATTTCATTTAATTTGATTCATTTAAGAATTTAGGCTCCATAAGTTAAAGTCATATATCAAAATATATAAAGTGATCATAATACGTGTTGGTTCAAAGGAAAATCCAAAATAAAAAATGAAAATAAAATAAAATAGATATTAAGCAAATCATGAAGTAGAATTTTGTTTATTTCATTTTGATTTATTTCTACTTCACGTATTTGATTGGATACTAATAAATAAGTGATTTTGGAATCCAAAGGGGACCAAGTGTGACAATTTCTTTGGGTACCCAAATATAGCGTGTTGTCTTATGGGGAGACAAGTATGAATTGGCCCTTTCAAGTGTAGTTGACGCGTCATTCTTAAATTTGGGCCTCCATTCATACTTTGGATATTTAATATTCTTATATTTCAAATTTCCATAATTATTTTCAAAATTATTATTTGTAGGAAATTTTTGAATATTTAAACTTATATTTGGAGCAGTTAAATTATGAATGAGATTTATCATGGTTTTAAAATTAAATAATCTACTAGGTGTATGTTCAATATGATTTAATATTCTAGTAGAAGTCTCATATAGTTTTGAAGAGAAATTAGAGATAAAAGATTTTTTTTATTATTTAAAAATTTTTCAATAAATAATTTTAATGATTCTAGTTTAATAAACAAAGTAAAATTTTCATTAATCAATTTTTTATTACGCTCTTTAGAAATATTCAGCTCTATTTCAAAAACCTTGAATTTATCTTTAAATTCTTTGCAATCAAAACAAGGTATAATATTTTCAACTACAGAGCTAGATGAAAAATGAGATACATCAAGTTTTGTTTCTACATTTAGTTGTGCTTTTAAATTTTTATTTTCTAAATGCAATTCTGAAATAATATTTTTCAATTTCTTAATTCTACGTTTAGCCGCATCTAGCAAATGCAATGTAGAAATAGAATTACAAACAATAAGGGAATTTGATTTTCTTACAGCGCTCTTGGATGAGATATGATTTGAACACAAAGTTCCTTTGTCATCTTCCTCTTGTCGTTCCTCTTCCAACGATATATTTTCATCTTCCTTTTCGCTTGATGTGTTCTCTTCTTCAATTACATTTGATGTGTATTCAACAGATCCTTCAATGGAAGAGATTTCTTGAATACTTAAGCAAGCATTCATATTCTTCATGTTTTGTACTTGTTTTGATCATGTAGATGGAGAATCATAAGTTTCTTCAAGAAATTTCCAAATTTCCATGAGCAGTAGGAAACAAATATATAAGTTCAAATATATTTTGATTTAGTACACAAAATAAACTATTTATAGATTTAGTATTTAAAACCATTTCATTTTTATTTAACGAACTTGGGGGCTTTTCAATAGTAATATTCCAAACTTTTTCATCTAAAGATTTAAGAAAACTTTCCATTAGAATTTTTCACCCTTTATAGTTTTCACACATAAACAATGGTGGTGCTAAAGATTTTTCATTTATTAAAATTTCATCTCCTCTAGTGGTTGCGAGATCATGAAGTGTCATTATTCCTGATTGTGAAGCTATTTTGGAATAACCTGCTCTGATACCAAGTGTTGGATCTTACGACGCCCTTAGAGGGGGGGGGGGGGTGAATAAGGGTTGACAAAATTTATTTCTTAATCTTAATTTACTTGATGAAATAATTAAAGAAATCAAAACTAATTTTTCATAATAAAATTAAACACTTAGAAATAAATAAGAACAGAAATGATAATCTTTTATTTCATAAGTGATAAACCAATATACATGATATCTCTATGAAGCTAGAGATTAAGGCTTATGAAAAATATAGTTAACTTTGATTTCGCCGGTCCTTCTACCAAGATACGACAGGCTAAAACGTATCTCTCCCTAGATCTTGCTACTAGCCTCCCCCTAGATCTAACCACGATCTAGACACTGCACACAAGGCAGTGATTACTCTCTAAGCCGCACAAGGACTTGGATGTCACACACAAGGCGGTGATTTTCCCCTAAGCCATCCAAGGACCTAGGCGCCACGCATAAGGCGGTGATTTCCTCCTAAGCCACGCAAGAACTTAGACGTCACGCACAAGGCGGCAATTTCTCTACTAATTACAAAGATGATAAGATAAGTTACAAAATAGAAATTCAGAATAAAAACTCCCTCAAAATGAAGCTCTGAAGATGACGTCGAATCCTTGCAAAGATTGCCTGAGATGCTGCATACGAACCGTCTCTTCTTCGCTCTTGAACGTTCTTGGAAAAATGAGAGTTTTCTAAAGGCTGGAGCTCTCTGGATCAGTTGCACGGGAAGGAACACTCCAAATTCTGCAATCTTTTATCTCCGCGAAAAAACGAATCACTTTTATATATAATCGATATCGCCCGGCGACACTGGCTATTGCCAATCAGCGATATCCTATCTGGCTGTCACGTGTCCCATGATTCTGAGGTTTCTGCGGGACGATTCGATCGTGGAGTTATCGCCGGGCGACAGTCGCTATCTCCTGGAGATATCTCCTTTTCACTTTTGTCATTAGAACCGTTACCAGAGTGTAGATGACTTCGATCTCATTCCGGAATGGAGTGGCACGTTCCGTAACTCCTCTCGGATTGAAAGTTATGGTTGTTTGAAGTTTAGCACACAAAACACATCATTTTGTTTTTATTCTAAAGTGTACACACTCTTGGATCATGCCATGACTGAGGACTTGTCTCCTCATTCAACTTGTACAACCTGCACATTATAAACACACAAAAGAGTAGATCAAATACATCACGGTATTTGTTATTCTCAAACCAAGAGATGAGGAATGCATGCTCCAACAGGGTGATGACTCTATTCACTAGGGCGGTGACCACACTACTCACACCGCCTAAAGTCACTTCTTCAATTCGCACGAAGATCTCATTCTTTTTCCTCTCGCTGTTGCTCTCCAATGGAAGTCCTTTCAAACCCTAGATGGTGCTCTCCTCTTAGATCCCAAATTAATCTCTAATTTTCAATTCTCCAAGAGGTTGGGCCGGTTCCTGCCATAAAAACGTCCACCCTCCTGAAGAGATGTCTACATCCATAATTGAAAACGGCGGCAATTTGAAATTAGAAATTTGAATTCTGGGGAGACGACTGTTGCAGTTTCAGAATTAGTTGTTGCAACAACAGACTTAGGCCGAAAATCAGGATTCAGCATTACTCCTCCAAGTTGATTTCCTCGTCGAATCTTGCATAGAAATAATGGAATATGATCAACTTAATACCATAAACATTAAATCAATAATTAATCATATTTTGTTATCATTTAAGCTCATTTATTCTCATTTTCACTAAGCAAGAAGTAGAATTATTTGGCGTAGATAACTTCATGTGAGAAGTTATCAGCAGCTCGGGAAGCCATCTGGCTCAGGAGGTTAGTAGAGGACGTCTATGAAGAAGTGTGTGGTCCTACTCTGCTGTGCGGTGACAATGAGAGTGCTCTAAAACTGGTAAATAATCCAGTTTGTCACGCACGGACCAAGCACATCGAGATTGAACACCACTTCATACGGGAGAAGGTGTTGGAGGGATCTCTGTGGTGGAGCATGTGCGGAGTGAGGACAACATCGCGGACATCTTCACGAAGTCGTTGTCGAAGATGCCTTTTACACGGTTACGTGGACTGTTGGGCTTGATCATCACTTCTCACTTCAAGGGGGAGTGTTGAAAATTATGAAGTAAAAGTGGTTGATTGAGCAAACCGAGCAGACTGGGCAGTCTAAGTTAGCGGTCTAGGAGGACTGAAGGTGCGGCCTGGGTGGTCAGTGACCAGAGTAGACTTGGCGGCTTGGGTGGCTATTGGAGCGGCCTGGGCGGGCAAGGCCCCGGCCTGGGTGGTCAGTGGCCGGAGTAGACTTGACGGTTTGGGTGTCTATTGGAGCGGCCTGGGCGGACTGACGGTGCGGCCTGGGTGGTCCGTGGCCAGAGTAGACTTGGCGGCTTGGGTGTCTTTTGGAGCAGCCTGGGCGGTCTGTCTTGGCGATCTAGTGGCGGTGCTCAGCTCAGTCTGCGGTTCTGCAGATAGCCCATTATTTGAAGTAACCGGGCGGATTGGTGGTTAATCTGCGGAGATATGGCGGACTCAGTTCTGAGTTTGCGGAGTCCGCTATGGCGGACTGGTTTTGTAGATTGCGAGATCAGCATTGGTCCTTGTTGTGATCTCTGGTGATGCGGTGGGTGATAGCCACATTCATGGTGGCGGACTGTCCATGAAGCTGGCGGTCTGGCTTCGTGTCCGCTGAGCTCGCGCCAGTTTGGTGGATTGCTGGACTTGGTTTTTGTGACAAGTCCAGGTTGTTCGCAGTATCCACAGAGTCCGCTGTTGATCGGGCGATCTGCCTGTAGGTCATTGACTTATGTGACGGACTGATGACGTGTTCGCAAGTTGTGCGGACTGGTGTCGTGTCCGCGTGTAGCATACAGATTGATGCAGTATATGGATGTGACTGTGTCCGGGTGCTGTACAGTATGGCGGACGGACGCGGTGTTTGCGGGTAGGGCGGACTAATGCCATGTCCGCATGTAGCGTGCAGACTGTCGCAGTGATTGGGATGTTGTTGTGTCCGCATGCTGCAATAGGTACGGACTGATGCGGTGTCCGCCTGGTGGCGGACTGGCTTCTTGATTTGATGTCTAGAAAGTTGGTTGGTGTCCGGCTTACTCCTTGCGGACTCGGCGGACTGGATTATGCTAGCTGCGAGCTGGGGTGATGACTCTATTTACTAGGGCGGTGAGCACACTTCTCACCCCGCCTATAAATAGACACCCCCCACCCGACACTTCTACAGTAACTGAGTGAACAGTAAGTTGAGCGTAGATCAATTGTTGCGGACTCGTGATTTCATGTCGCGCGGTTTGAGAAGTATTAACTGGTTGTTGTTTGCAGGTTGTGCGGCTAACACTGTTATGTCGGGTGTCTGGTTCTGATCAAGGTCAAGAAGCAGTGAAGCTTGCGGTTTACAATCAGCGATTGCAGCAGGTCGCATGTGGCGGCCAACCAGTCTTCTCTCCATCAATTGAAGTCTAAGTTCAATAACCAAGTCGCGGTCTCGGCGGGCTTGGCGGTCTGTTCATCCAGTTCGGCGGCGGCTTGTAGAGCGTGCGTCAGCAGAAGAATGGGTTGTCTGCAGTTTGTGCGGACTCTGTAGATCAGTGATAGCAGCAGCGGCTTGGCGGTCTTGGCGGTCTCGGCGGACTCAGCGGTCTCTGAGAGAGTCCGCCAGGCTTGAAGATTACGTTTGTTTGTTTAGTTCTCATTTGTACTTGGCGAAATCTTGTCTTGCCATGTATACTTGGACCTGAAAAGATTGATAGTTGATTAATGAAAGATCTGTGTGTGCTCTTCATTGTTACTGATACATAGCTCAGTTTATGGTTGGAGTGTTCCTACGCCTAGTTCTCATTTTCCGCTTGATCAAGTGATCGGCTTGATAGCTCTGGAAGTGTTTGCTTGATACCAAAACTACCAGTTGATCATCTTGAGAAATTTCAACACGATCCTCCATGTCATACTCCCAGATCTGTCAACAACTTTTCTCTCTCTAGCCTTATACTTTCGGTATCTGACGAATCTATTGTGGGTAGGGCTCTTTTTTGTCAGTAGTAATGTTCTAACTCTTTAAAGTGAACATTCATGCTTACAAAACACCTTTTCTCCATCGGACTCCAGCACATGTACCCCCTTCTGCGTACGAGAGTAGCCCACAAAAATACACTTGACTGCCCTTGCATCAAGCTTATCGACACCCGGTCTGTTGTCCTTCACGAAGCATGCGCACCCAAATACATTCAAGGGAAGTATCCCCCTATTATAACCATGCAATTACTGACACAGAGACTTCTACCCCAAAACATGTAATGGCATTCTGTTGATTAGTTGTGTCGCTATTAACACCGCATATCCCCACAGACTCCGAGGCACCTTCATGTTGAGCATCAAACTCCTTGCCAGCTCTAGAAGGTGTCTGTTCTTCCTTTCCGCTACTCCGTTGTGTCGGTGTGTAGGCAAAGATGGTCTGGTGTAATATCTCATGAGTTGATAAGTATTCCTTCATTGTCTTGTTAATGTATTCTGTCTCATTATATGATCTTAGTACCGTAATCACCGCAGCGTATTGTGTCTGAACAAGCTTATGGAAATTTCGGAAGCGGTAAGTACATCACTCTTAGTTTTCATCAGATATAGCCAAGTAACACGAGATGCACAATCAATAAATGTAACAAAATTCTTATAATCTTTCAAAAAACTTACAGTACAAGATTTCCAGACATCAGAATGAATAACATCAAAAATAGAAGAGCTTCTTTGGCTCGTACTCGCATACGAACTCCTGGTAAGTTTGTCTAAATCACAAGCATTACACACCAATTTTGTTTTATTTGTTGTTTCAAACAAAACAGGAAATAATCTAGCTACAATCCTAAAAGATGGGTCCCCAAACCGTATGTGATGGAGTATCATCATATCCTCTGCACTCATCATCTGTCCTTTAACTCTCGTCTTCTCTATCACAGAAACAAGAGCCGTATCCAATCCTTCCCGGTCCAGATACTACAGCCCATCATGTCAAGTCTCAGTCTCAAGTATCTTACTCGTCCCTTTCTCTTGGAGGTTGTCTTGGGAATATCAAAAGAAACAATACATCTCGGTTGAATGATTACGGAACTAATGGATAAGACTAATTGGGAAGGAAGAAGCATGCAAACTATTAGATAGTTTTACTGAACCTAAACAATTAACAGTACTCTTACCGACCACTGGTTGGAACGTACCGTCTGCTGTCTGAATGCTATCTGCAGTAGTTAGACGAGTGTAGGAGGAGAACTCACCTGCATTTCCTGTCACATGACGTGATGCGCCTAAGTCAATGATTCAATCTGATGCCCTGAAGGAAGATATAGATGTCAGAGCGAGAGATCCGTCAGTTGGGTGGGCATACATAGCGACCCCCCCCCCCCCCCCCCCCCCCCCCGCCCCCAACTCCATCTTTACTCCCCCACGCCCGTCTGTTTACTCTTGATGCCTTTCATCATGCTCAGTAGGGTCTGCTCCTCTGTTGTATAGATAACACCAAGTTCTTCCGCACTCTCAGTCAAGCCCAAATTGGCTCGATGGCCTCCTCTACCACCACGAGCACGACCACGTCCACGACCACATCCCCGTCCACCGCCCAAATCTCCTTCCTTGGGCAGCTTGGGGCATGTTTGCCTCAGATGGCCCACCTCGCTACAGTTGTAGCACTGTATGGTTTATTCCCTCTGTCCTGTAACACCAGGGGCAGCAACTGTTGAAACCGAAAATTCGGTCTCTCGTAGAGTTCACCCGTGGGGAAGGGGTGATCGCGCACCTACATCTCTCCTGCAAGCAAAATGACAGGAAAACTGGCACAAGGGCTCCGCGTGCAGGACCCACCACACACCCGGAAGATCTTAGAGCGCTTCCTCTCCTTAGACAAAGGCCGAGCTAAGGCTACCCCAGAAAGCGCTAAAAGATTAGGGAGTAAGTGAGCATAAAAGCGTGCTTTCTGAGCTGTCCCTTGGGTCCTATTTATATATTTCTGAAAACGGCCTGCAATTAGCCATCATCCGCTGTTTTGAACAGCTATGTGCAGCCCAACCAGGTCTGCCAACAGCGTAACTCCGCTGTTCTGAAAGGCTATGAGCAGGCCAGCGGGGACAAAATGGTAAAAATACCTCACAGATTAATAGGCGAGTAGCCCTCAGCAACCTCTACTCGGCAAGGGCGGCGAGCACGGGTCCGGGATGCCCTGCTCGCATGCTGCGAGTTCGCTCAGCAGTCAAGACTCGGCGAGCAGCCTGGGAATCGACGAAAGGCCCAGAGCTCGACGAACTCCGAGTTCCGTTTGACGAACGCCGGGCTCAGTTCGTCGAACGCCGAGCTCCGTTCGACGAACATCGAGCTCGGCGAGTGCGGGCCTAGCCGGCCCTACTCGCGTGACACTAGTCGGGCTCGACTGGGCGAGTTGGAGGCTGTCGAGCTCTGACCCCCTTGGTGCTCGCCCGAGACTTGAGAAAAGAGAGCCAGCCGGTCTGGCTCCTGGCGATCCCACTCGCCGGATACGAGGTTGTACACAATCCCCGCTCTTTTTGAGCTTGACAAAGCTCGGAAAGAATCATCCAACCCCAAGTGTTCGGCGAGTGCGGGAGTAGCCAGAGAGAATCTTCGGGTGGGGTCCACCTGCGGCTATATATATACGCTTGTATGTCTGGGTGACTCTTGTCATTCTCTTTGCTCCAACTCTACCGAGATGTCGATCCCTAAGGAGATCCAAGAGAGGCTCGCCCGAGTTCGCGAGGCTTCTTCTGCTCGCGTCGCCAACCTAACCGCGGTTCCGCTTGTTGTCCCGCAGAGCGGCTCTGCCGAGCCCAATCCCGCCAAGAGGGCGAAACCGTTTCCCCGGGAGGCCGAGCCCATATTTGATGACCTGAAGACGACCCTGAAGCACGGGACCGGCTCCTCCAATCTGCCTGCCCTTAAAAGGGGAAAAAATGTTGTTGACCTCTGCGACGACCCGGACGGCCAACGGGATGGTGCCGAAGATTCCACGCCGCGAGCCAAAAACACCCTTGGCGACTCGTGGTTTAGGACTCGAGAGAATCGCCCCCGGGACCCATCACCCCCCTTCGGGACCCTGGGGATGGACTCGTAGAGGCCGAACTCGTCGGTTCGCGTCCCTTCCCCTCAACGACCTCCCGGGACTGCGGGGGGGTGGTGTGACTGGTGTCGAAGCCATCCCTGTTCCGGGCTTCAACCTCCTCTTGCCAGAAAAAACGCTGCCCAGGTCGTGGTAAGAACCTGAGATTGGTCCCTCCCCACACTTTCTTGGAGGTGTCGAGCTCGTCAGGTAAGACGGGCTCTGATTCTTGTCCAATGATTTTTCGAGACACTCGCCCCCCCCCCCCCATACTGATGCTTCTGTCTTTGCAGCTCTTCCCAGCCAATCCGCGGCCGAAGAATCTTCGCGGACAACTCACTATTCCCCCCTCCCCGAGCTCGCTAGACTCCTATCTGGGCTCTGAAGTGGAGAACGGGGAGCTGACGAGGAGGGGGATCAGGCTCTTTAAGAAGCTCGTGCGCGGCCTGCGCGAGGTGCAAGAGGTCAACGAGGCGCTGCAGCACGACAACGTGCGGCTCGCGGACGAGGTGAGGGGCAACCCGGCCAGCGAGGCGATGTCCCCCTCCCGGCTTCTGGACGAGATCGACGAAGGCCTCTCGGTAGCGTGGATAAACTCGGGGCGGATTAGCGAGCTCCTTCGCTCGCGGCAATCCGGGGGGCGGGGGATGCGAGGCCGGGGTAGATAGAAACGGCTCCATTTGCCGAGCCAACCGGTACTCACCTCCTGACCCCCTCTGCTCGCGAATCTTGTTTCCCTTCTTTTCTTCCGTATCTGATTTCTTCAGTATTCATTCCTTGGGCGTGCTTCCTTTTTCTTCAGGATGCCAAGGCTGTTGGGGAGTTGCGGGCTCGCGTCGCCGGGCTGGAGGAGGAGAATGTACAGTTGCGCGCCCGCCTCGCCGGGCTGGAGGGGGAGAACGCGACGCTGAAGGAGGAGAACACGGGCCTCCATCGCGAGGTCCGTCGCCAAGCGGAGATCTTCTTCCCCTCGGGCGACATTGAGCCCACCTTCTCATACAAGAGCCCGAGGATCTTCAGCGAGGCCGACGTCGCTGAGAGGCTGCGAGCCAACTCAATCGAGGCCGCCGAATGCACCCTCCAGATGATGAAGGACTCGGGCGTGCTGGTGGAGGGCTGCGAGGAGATCACAGCTCGGGACCTTATGCTGATTCTGTTCCCGACGACGCCTCCTAGCGAGAAGGAGGACAGCCTCGACCTTATCTTCGAGAAGGGCTTCCGGGATGACCTGTCCGCGGGAGGGGGCGACGACCGCCAGTCCGGCCGGGGGGGGGGGGTGCGGGAGTTGATTTTTTCTTTTTCTCTTTTGTAATCTCGCCCAGGCGAGCTCCCATTGTAATCAACATTAAATACAACTGAAAAATGATTTTGATATGGATTTCGTTTACTTTTTCTCTTTTTTTCCTGAGTTTTCCAGCGGTGACATGCCTGCTCGCGAGCTCTACCCCTCGGGCGACCTCGCGAAGATAGATCTTGCCATTAGGATGGTCGTTAGGACTCGCACCCGAGAGTAGACCATGAGCTTGCCAACCCCAGACGATCCGGGGATGGACTACTCGTCGTACTGGGCGCACCACCCCCCAGCTCGCTCGCGAGCTGCCTACCTTTTCACCAATGTAAAACTAAAATCACAAAAAATGTCACAAGTAAAACTGAAGGGGGGTGAAGTGCCCTGCCGGAGCCTGCCTTCCTCGGCGAGAGCCAAGCATGGCTTGCCACCCCTCTGCCGAGTTGGGGTCGCGAGTCCCGACTCGCCTGTGACGATTCTTCTCTTCCTGTTTTTAAAAAGGCCAAACTTCTTAATATCTGGAGAGTATAGGACTTCCCCGAGTGACATCCAGCCCTGCCAGCCAGATGAGAGCCTGACAGTGGGATCTGCTCGGGGTCCGGGCAGACACCGTCGAGTGACATCCAGCCCTGCCAACTAGGTGAGAGCCTGACAGCGGGATCTGCTCGGGGTCCGGGTAGACATCGTCGAGTGACATCCAACCCTGTCAGCTAAGTGAGAGTCTGACAGCGGGATCTGCTCAGGGTCCGGGTAGACATCGTCAAGTGACATCCAGCCCTGGCAGCGAGATCTGCTCGGGGTCCGAGTAGACATCGTCGAGTGACATCCAACACTGCCAGCTAAGTGAGAGCCTGGTAGCGGGATCTTCTCGGGGTCCGGGTAGACACCGTCGAGTGACATCCAGCCCTGTCAGCTAAGAGAGAGCCTGACAGCAGGATCTGCTCGGGGTCTAGGTAGATGTCATCGAGTGACATGCAGCCATGTCAGCTAAGTGAGAGTCTGGCAGCGGGATCTGCTCGGGGTCTATCAAATGAACACTTTACCCTTTCGTGTGAGTTACTGCAGCATGATTAGCACATCACAAAGCTTTATAATGAACAAGACATCACTTACATATTTCAAGGATAAAAACGTTTCAAGTCGTCACCGGTCCAGGTGAGACTTAGGGTCTCGCCGTCCACATTTTGGAGACGATACCCTCCTGATCTTAACGTTTCTTTTACAATGTACGGACCTTCCCGATTGGGGTTGAGCTTCCCCACGGTTGCCGATTTTCCTGCTGCATCCACCTTTTCAGGACCAAGTCCCCCTCCGCAAATTGTTTGACTCTGACGTGTTTGTCAAAGTACTTAGTCATTCTCCTCTTCACTTCTTCTTGTCGGATGGTGGAGAGGTCATGCAGCTCCCCCACCATATCAAGGGAGAGTCGCAGCTCATCCTCGTTCTTGGTCTGCCATTCTTCCATGCCTTCCTCTGTCGTGACAACCTGAGGCGTTTGAACTTCAAATTCTACTGGGAGTACTGCCTCACATCCATGGGAGAGCTTGAAAGGGGTCTCCCCTGTGGCTGTGTTGGGGGTGGTCCTCCGGGCCCAGAGGACCGAGGGAAGCTGCTCCACCCAGATCCCTTTCAGGTTCTCTACCTTCTTCTTCAGAAGGTTCACAATAATCTTATTCGCGGCCTCCACCTGCTCGTTGCTCCTGGGGTGGTAGGCCAAGGTAAACCTGAGGTCAATCCCGAGTTGCTCGCAGAAGCTAGTGAATTATGCGTTGGCGAACTGAGGCTCGTTGTCCGTGACAACGGCCTGGGGCAGCCCATGGCGGCAGATGATCTCCCCCCAAACAAAGTTTTTGATGACTTGGGAGGTCACTTTGGCCAGCATCTTCACCTCCAACCACTTAGAGAAATAATCTATCATTACTAACAGAAACCTCCTCTGCCCACTGGCCTGGGGGAATGGTTCGACCAAATCCATTCCCCAAATTGCAAAGGGCCAGGGGGCCGTGATGCTCTTGAGGCGTGGGGCAAGTTGCAGTTGGAGGGGGGCAAACAGCTAGCATTTGTGGCACCTCTTCATGAATTCTGCAGCATCGCGGCCCAATGTTGACCAAAAGTACCCTTGACTGAGAATTCTCCCATCCAGGGTCCGACTCCCGGAATGGCTCCCACACTCCCTGAAGTGGATTTCTTCCAAGATCCTTTGCACTTCCCTCTCGGCCACGCAACAGGCCAACATCCCTGAGAGAGTCTTTTTATATAATTGTCCGTCCCGGAGGAGATAATATGTTGACTTGTACCTGAGCTTTTTCTTGTCCACCCCCTCCGGATACTCTCCTGTGGAGAGGAAAGTCGTGACCAAGTCCATCCACGAGGGATGTTGATCTACTTCCATTACCTCACCCTCTCCAATGGAAGGGCGAAACAGATCATTGATGGTGCCCCCCACTCGGGGGCCGTGCTTTGTCAGCTGATCGACTTGCTCGTTCTCTTCACGGGGCACGTGTCAGATGGAGAAGTTTTGGAACGTGTCGATGACCCCCTTTACTTTGGCTAAGTATAGTAGTAAGGTAGGCTCTCTCGCCTCAAACTCCTCGTTGATCTGGGAGGCCGCCACCATAGAGTCAGTGAGGATCTCTATGTCCAGCACCCCCAGTTCCCTGGCCAGGCGCAGCCCTGCTATTACGGTCTCGTACTCGGCCTGTTTGTTAGTGATGGGGAAGTGCACGACCACCATTTGTTCGATTCTAGTTTCATGCGGGCTCTCCAAGATCACCCTCACCCCTAGGGAATGCCTCCCTGAAGCGCCATCTACCTTCACCTTCAATGGAGTCGGACGAGTGAGCTCTTCCTCCACCACCTCGATCACGTAATCGGCCAAAAAGTCGGCCATTGCTTGGGCCTTGATCGAGAGGCGGTGGACGAAGAAGATGTCGAACTCGCTCAGCTCCACCGACCACTTGGCCAGCCTACCCGAATGCTCCACCCCCTCGAAGATGTTGCGGAGGGGATGGTCAGTCACCACTCGGATGGAGTGTGCCTGGAAGTAGGGCCGCAGCCTTCGGGCCGAGATGATTGGGGCGAAGACCAGCTTTTCCAAGATCGGATATCAGAGCTCGGCCTTCATCAGGACCCAGCTCACATAATATATGAGGAGCTTCTTCTTCCCTTCTTCCCGGACCAGGACGGAGCTCAAGGCCTCTGCTCCGACCCCGAGATACAAAAATAGGTCCTCCTCTTTAGGCCCCTGGAGCAATGGAGCATGCGTCAACTGCATCTTTAGGGCTTGGAATGCCTCCTCGCACTCATTGTTCCACTCAAATTTTTGCCCCCCCCTAGTGTTTTGAAGAAAGGGGAGCACTTCTCCCCGGCCCAGGAGAGAAACCTGTTTGATCCTGCCAGCTTCCCTGTCAATCGTTGCACCTCCTTAGCATTCTGCGGTGACCCCAGCTCCATGATAGCCCTGACCTTATCCGGATTTGGTTCGACCCCTGCGGGGACGAGGAGATGCCCCAAGAACTTTCCCCTGCTGGCCCCGAAGACACACTTTAGGGGGTTCAACCGCATCTTATACTTGTGCATGGTGGAGAAGGTTTCTTCCAAGTCCCGAAGGTGAGAGTCCACGTCCTGACTCTTGATCATGCGGTCGTCCACGTACACCTTCAGGTTCCTCCCCTTCTGTTCCGGGAAGACCCTGTCCATCATCTTTTGGTATGTCGCTCCTGCATTCTTCAGCCCAAAGGGCATCATTTTGTAGCAGTAACACCCATCCCCCGTGATGAATGAGACGTCCTTGATGTCCGGGGGGTGCATCCTGATCTGGTGGTAACCTGAAAACGCATCTAAGAAACTCATTACAGAAAAATCGACGGCTGAGTCAACCAGCGCGTCGATCCGAGACAAGGGATAACAGTCCTTAGGGCATGCTTTATTAAGCAAAGAAAAGTCAACACACATACGCCACCGACCGTCTCTTTTTTTAACCATAACAACATTGGAGACTCAGCCGGGGTATTGTATTTCGGATACAAAGCCGGCTTTGAGAAGTTTGGCCACCTCCTCTCTGATGGGCTCGGTCAGCTTGTCCGCGGTGGACCTCTTCTTCTGCTGGACGGGGCGTGCTCCTGGGTCCAGGTTGAGGCGGTGGCAAGCCACGTCCGCGTCAACCCCCGGCATCTTCGCGGCGCTCCATGCGAAGATGCCCACATTCTTCTGGATGCATGTCAGCATCCTGCCCTGAGCCTCCGAGGTCAGCCCCCCGCTGACGCGAACCTTCTCCACCCTGCCTCCAAGGGTGAGAACCTCCATCTCCACCACCTCTTCTGCAGCCTCCAGCCTGGACTGTTCCCCCCACTCTCTGACGTCCCTCTCCTCCGGGACAAGAACCTCCTCTTCCACTTCCTCCACGGCCATTGCTTCAGTCAACTCCTCCTACCCTCCTCCTGCCACCTCTACCTTCTCCACCTCCATCTCCTCCCTGCCAGCCTCCCGCTTCGCCTCCTCCATTCTTCGTTCCATCTCCTCGGCCCCCTCCTGTCAGGAGATGGAGTTTACAGCGGTGACGTAGCACTCCCTTGCTACTTTGGGGTCACCTCGCACCCGGACCTGGATCCCCTCGGCATTAAACTTCAGGCATTGGTGGAACGACGAGGGGACGCAGCGGAAGGCGCTGATGAGGGGCCTTCCAAATATGGCGTTGTAGCTACTGGGGGAATCCACGATAACAAACCGGCAGTTCCGGGACTGCCCCTCCAGGGCGACATGGAGCCCCACTCCTCCTTCTACCTCCTGCCTCTCCCCTGAGAACCCAAACAAGGGGTCATCTGAAGCCAGCACCCTCTTTGCCTCCACCTTCATTGTGTCGAACGCATTCTTGAAGATGACGTTGACGGAGCTTCCGTTGTCAATGAGGATCCGGGAGACGGTAAAATTCTCGATGGCCGTCTAGATGACCAGCGCATCGTAGAAGGGATCCTCATGATCCGGCATATCACTCCTTGAGAAGGTAATCTTCTCTTCCGGGTGTGGGGTCTGGGATGTGGAGCCAACGCTCCGACGGTACATGGTGTGGAGACTCGCGTTTCGAGAGGCCTCAACCCCCACCGCCCCATGGATCACTCTGATCCCTCCTCGGGTCCCGACGTCCACCCGATCTTCACATCGATCCTCCTCTGCTCGAGGCAGGACCTCCTCGATTCTCACCTCCTAGCGTCCCTGTTGTTGATGTTGCTCCCTATTTCCTCTCATCTCGAGGAACTCTGGGCACTTGGTTGTGGCGTGTCCTTTCTCTTGGTGGAAGTCGCAGTAGGGCAACTCCACCCTGACTTCTCTTCTCCTCCTTCGCGCTGCTCTCATCCTCTCCCTCATGACTATGGTCATAGCCTGATCTTGATTGGGGAGTGGAGTTCTTTGCGCTTGCCTCCAACCCGGGGGGGTGGAACTGATCCTAGCCGCCCTGGTGGTGGTCCCTTCCCTGATGTCCCCTTCGTGGCCCTTGGTCTTGCCACTAGGACCTCCAGCCCAACCGACGGTCAGGCTCCTGACGCCCCCACCTGGGCTGCTACTGTCCCTGAAGCTACCTCTGTTCCCTCTGCCGGGGTTCGGCTCTCCTCTCCTCCTGCCCCATGCCGCGTCTCGGCTCATTCTCTTCCTCTATGGCTCACCTGGCCAACTTCCGGGCAAACTCCGGATTCGACGCTTCTCCGTCGACTTCTCTTGACGCCCTCTCCATCAACTCCTCGCAGGAGAGGGGCGGCACTCTCTTCAGCTCCATCCTAAAGAAACCATGTTGTAGCCCCAGGCTGAAAGTCATCACCAGACTATGTCCCAACATCTCTTGGACCTGAGTGACCTCCTCCTGGAACCGATCGACGTAACTCTCCAACGTCTCATTCACTCCCTGCTTGATGTGGAACAGGGACTCCAATTCATTCCTCCTCTTCGAGGTGGTGAACCTTAGCATGAATCCTAGGCGCAGGTCCTTGAAGCAGTAAATGGAGCTGGCCGGCAACTGGTGAAACCACTCCCTCGCCTTCCCCTTGAGGGTGATGGCGAAGAGTCGGCACTTGAAGCCATCTGACATCTGCCGGATCGAAACCACGTCCTCGAACCACTGGACGTGTTGGACCGGGTCTCCCTTCCCGGTGTAGTAGGACATCTCTGGCTCTCTGAACCCCTCTGGAACTGGGGTAGAGGAAACCAACTCGCTGAAGGGGCTTCCTCCCCCTGCCGGGCGAGCTGGAGCGTCTCGCGCACCCATCTTGCCGATGCCACCTCCGCTTGCCGAGTCGGGGAAGAGCTCGTGCACGGGGAGCTCGCATCCCCTTCCTTCCTCGGCGACCTCCTTCCCAGCTCGCCTGCCGGGAGCGTCCTCGTACAGAGACGGGGTGGCAGCAATTTGGGTAGCTGGAGTCGAGCACTCGGCCCGCACGCCAAGTGCGAACTTGACGAGGCTGGGTACCTCGTGCCTGAAGTCTTCAAACATCCCCACCGTGGCTAGAGGTGGCGGGGGCGGCGAGTCGGACCTATCTGAGCCTTTTCCTCCCGTCATCGAGTCTGCTGAAGATTTTCTGTGCTGACCACTCTCCACGCTCACCGCACCAAAATGTTGAAACCGAAAATTCGGTCTCTCGTAAAGTTCACCCTTGGGGAAGGGGTGATCGCGCACCTACTTCTCTCATGCAGGCAAAATGACAGGAAAACTGACCCAAGTGCTCGACGTGCAGGACCCACCACACACCCGGAAGATCTTAGAGTGCTTTCCCTCCTTAGCCAAAGGCCGAGCTAAGGCTACCCCAGAAAGTGCTAAAAGATTAGGGAGCAAGTGAGCATAAAAGTGTGCTTTCTGAGGTGCCCCTTGAGTCCTATTTATAGATTTCTGAAAACGGCATGCAAATAGTCAACCTCCGCTGTTTTGAACAGCTATGTGCAGCCCAACCAGGTCTGCCAACAGCGTAACTCCGCTGTTCTGAAAGGCTATGGGCAGGCCAGCGGGAGCAAAATGGTAAAAATACCACACAGAATAATGGGCGAGTAGCCCTCAGCAACCTCTACTCGGCAAGGGCGGCGAGCACGGGTCCGGGCTGCCATGCTCGCATGCTGCGAGTTCGCTCAGCAGTGAGGACTCGACGAGCAGCCTGGGAATCGACGAAAGTCCCAGAGCTCGACGAACTCTGAGTTCCGTTCAACGAACGTCGGGCTCAGTTCGTCGAACGCCGAACTCCGTTCGACGAACGCCAAGCTCGGCGAGTGCGGGCCTGGCTGGCCCTACTCACGTGCCACTAGCCGGGCTCGACTGGGCGAGCTGGAGGCTGCCGAGCTCTGACCCCCTTGGTGCTCGCCCGAGACTTGATAAAAGAGAGCCGGCCGGTCTGGCTCCTAGCGATCCCACTCGTCGGATACGGGGTAGCACATCAACCACTAGAGCTGACTTCACAGTCGTGGAACCTCTTATCCCTGCCTGAAGTTTGAGACGTGTCTCCTCATGATTCATAGCAGAGATGGCCTCGGTGAGCGTAGGGATCGTCGTACCAGAAAGAAATAGGGTTCTTTGTTGATTGAACTTGTCATCTAATCCCTTCAGGAACTTCATCGTCATTTCCTCCACGATGATCTTGGAAGCCCGACATTGTGACTCACTGCAGCACATCCCGCCAGAGGTGTGATCGTAATCCACTCATAGCCGCTCCAACTCGGAGGCGTACTCCTGCCACATAAACACGGTCATATTGGTCGACACCCACTCATCTCCAGCCAAGTTCCCCGGTTTCTTCAACGCCCCTGTCAAGAAGCCACCAACTTGTTTCGCTGCAAGGATCTTCTTCACATGGCGTGACCAACTCAGGTAGGTGTCGGTCCATCAATCTTTAGATCAATCGATGGAAGTTTCAACTTCGTCGGCCGTTGCAATGAACCCAACACCCTCAACAATGTGGTCAAACTCATCCAAGCCCAACATCTTGAAGACGTCTGTCATCGTTGCTTCATTTGGCTCTATGGATCAACTTCCTCACCAATCATTGTGTCCTGTTCGGTATCACCAAATGCATCTGCCTGCCCTGGATCCAATCACCGCATCCTGAGAGACGCGAGGAGGCGTTGAAGGCCCGCTAGATGCGGTTGTAAGGACGTGACGGCGGCAGGCGTTCTCTGGAGGCTTCCTGTATTGACAGCCGATGGTGTTCACAGCAGCGGGATGCGGTGGCATCCTCTAGAGATGGTGGCAGGTGTTCTTCCCACAGCCTCTGGATGCGGCGGCGGTGGCCTCCGGAGACTGCGGGAGCATCATTCCCGTAGCCCTAGAGGCGGGTGCCCCCCGTCGGGAGACGACCAAACACTACTCGTGTTTGTTAAGGTATATTTATATAATTTGTAACGAGTCCTTATAGGGTTTGGTTAGGATCCGGTGGGAATCCATTAACCCATCGGGAATTTAGTGTTAGCCCTATAAATACCTCTCATGGAGGCAACATGGAGGTCGTTCCAAACTTGACAACCACACAGAATACTTGGAGCACTCTAACAGTGTTTCCCATTGCTTTTTCCCAAGCGTACACCACTCTGGCAAACCAAGATAGATGAACTGCAGCAGTGTGCTGCTGTTCAGAACTGCTATGCCATCTGTGGAATTTCAACAATCAAGTTCAATTTTATCTCTCATTGAATTTGGCCACATATCTGTTGGGTGTGGCCCGCCATCCAGGTGTTGGATGGGATGCCTCCCGGGCGCACCCGGGTTGGCTCCTGGCATGGGTGCAGAGAAATTCCATGGTACGGTTTAGTGCAAGGGAGTCGGGTTGGCTCCGGGCATGAGTACATGGGAGTTCAGGGCACGGTTTAAGTGAGAGGGAGCCATGCGAACAGTTTGACCAATACTGCTAAATTAATATAAAGTAATTGGTAGCGTCTTTCCTAACACTCCGGGGTTTTGGGAGAGTTGGTAGGCGCCATTTGTAACAATGGTATCAGAGCGAGGGGGAGGTCATGGGTTCGATCCCCCTGGATGGCGTTCCAGGGGGAGTTTGTTGGGTGTGGCCCGCCATCCAGGTGTTGGATGTGATGCCTCTCGGGCGCACCCGGGTTGGCTCCTGGCATGGGTGCAGAGAAACTCCATGGTACGGTTTAGTGCAAGGGAGTCAGGTTGGCTCCGGGCATGAGTACATGGGAGTTCGGGGCACGGTTTAAGTGCGAGGGAGCCATGCGAACAATTTGACCAGTCCTGCTAAATTAATATAAAGTAATTGGTAGCGCCCTTCCTAACACTCCGGGGTTTTGAGAGAGTTGGTAGGCGTCATTCCTAACACATATCAAGTTCAATTTCAACAAAAAAAACATCGATAGTTTTTATTCATGTACTAATCCATAAGAAATTATGAACCTGTGGATAGTTGCATAAAGCCTCATCAGCTCCTCTCATTTCTCCCTTAGTAAAGCCATAAATCCTAGGCCGAAAAAGACTGTGACGACTGTCTAAGTACATCCAAAGAACAGTTGGGGATTCAGCTCCACAAACTAACACTAATTTGATAAGAATTGGGTGTACGTAAAAAAAGAAAACTGTCCATATTGCCCTTTCCAACTCCATCCCCAATTCCTATCATCTGAACAGCCTAAAAATGAATTATTTAAACTCAATTCCAATTTTGACCGGCCACGGACCCTCAATTAAAGCTATTTGTTCGGGCGTAACCCTCCATTTCTCGGAACGGGATCCTCTCCAGTTCGCATGAACTGGATAGTATCCAGTTCACAGTCACGATTTCATCTCCCAAATCCAACGGCGAGCACTTGCTGAGTTGGCGAGTGCAGTTGCTGAGTTGGCGAGCTGACTTTTGAGAGATAAAATCGGGACCGTTGGATCATGAACTGGATACTATCCAGTTCATGCGAACTGGAGAGGATCCTTGTCCCCATTTCTCACCCCTTTTCAATGTCAATGCTCTCGTTCCCCCGCTCCAATTTTCACCATCATCGGAACAAAATAGACCATAAGATTCTAATACTCACCACAATGATTGCTTCCATACCAAACTCTTTGGGCTTTCTCCCAACCTCCGCAATTTCTTTTGAATAATAACTTAATTTAAATTTAAAATTCAAGCAATTGGGATCGTTGACAGGTACAGCAACTGCCAAGAAGGTTCCTCTCAGCATCTTCGTCCTCCACGGCAGTTTCAGATTCCATTCTATCCGCACTGCTTTGGGCGATCTCCCCCTTTTTTTTTAAAGCATTTCCCGAACAAACCCGCCCCCGGGCTAACGTTTTCACGAAGGCGACGTTTCACTCATTCTATTATCCTTCCTGTTTCCCATCTCCAAGACAGCTAGCTACAAATACTCCATTAAAAAGAGATCTGGAAGAAATTAAAGAACAGGCGGCGGATCATGGAAGAAGAAAGGCGGTGGGAAGATTTGTCTTACGATTGCTTGGTTCGCATCTTCTGCGATCTGGGAATGGAGGATCTCGTCCTCGGTCTTCCCTTCGTCTGCAAATCCTGGCGCGAGGCCTCTGCGGATCCACAATGCTGGAAGAATCTGAACTTCAGGGAAGTTGATTTGGGGGCCGGAAGCAGATTCGCGCGGGCGTTTCAGGAAGCGTATTGCGTGGAGAGATTCAGTCTCTCTTCTTTCATGAGGATCTGCGTCGCCCGCAGCCATGGAGCAGCGGTTGAGCTCTCCATCCCGTATATTGTTGGGGCTTCGTTTCTCCCGGATTTGATCTATGCTTCAATCGAGTAAGAATGCACCAAGTGAATAGTAAGAATTTTTTGTCAATGACGAAATGGAGTACATTCATTTTCCCGTCTAGATTTTTCTGGGAGGATCAAATGAATTCATTAATTTTCAATCTTTTATTTTTTAAAAAAATCAAAACATTCTGTACTTTTAGATATTTTGGAGAAAAATCTTGTCTATTGGATGGACAAATGAATCGGTTTAGGGTAGGGCTGTAAGTTGAGTCTAGCCTCCTCGAGAGCTCGATGATCCGGCTCGAAAAAAAACTAAACTCGAGCTCGAAAATTTTGAGCTCGAGCTCGTCAAGCTCGAGCTTTTTTTTGAGCAGAGCTCGAGCTTTATTCTCTCTGTTCATGAGCTCGCGAGCTTTTAGAAGATAATAAATTAATTAATTCTTTAATACATCTATTACAGTATTATTATATTATATAACATATTTAAATTATAAAATAAATCTCATTTTAGGACTTTACCAATTAACCTGAGGTCTATTACCTATTAACATATATATCATCATTAGGCTATTCATAGAATCATAATATTTTAATTTAAAAATAGCTGTGTTTTGTTCTATTCATAATATTTTAATTCATATATCGAGCTTGTCGAGCTCTGGCGAGCTCGATCTCGAGCCTGTTGAACACAGGCTCGTCGTGCTCGAGCTCGAGCTCAAAAAAGTGCGAGCTCGAGCTCGAGCCGGCTATTTTTGATGAGCTCGACTCGAGCTCGACTCGTTTGCAGCCCTAGTTTAGGATGCACCGCGGGCCCACCAACTCCTACTCAACCCTACAGTTCAGTTGGTCCTGGGCACCAGCTGACACTTGGGACCCGAATACAAAAATTCTTCTCATTTAACGATTACGAATTTACTAATCTTATCATTTTATATTTCTTATTTATCATAAAAATTATGCATATTTAAATAAAATCGGAATCAATCCTCACCATAAAATGGAACTGGGTAATTGACAAGTTGCACCCTCGAATTACATGGTTTTGGGAAGATGCACTCTAAATTGTTAAATATTGCAAAGTTCACCCTTGAAAAAGGGGTGATCGTGCACCTACTTCTCTCCTGCAAGCCAAATAGCAAAAGAAATGGGGACTGACCCAAGGGCTCGGCGTGGAGGTCTCATCACACACCCGCAAGATCTTAGAGCGCTTCCCCTATTTAGCCAAAAGCCGAGCTAAGTATTAAAAAATTATGCCACAATCAGTGGAAACTTTTAAAAGAAATGTCATGTCACCAAACTTCCGTAAAATTCGTAAAGACTAGACTAGCCGATTCGTAATTATTTCTAAGGTGTCCGGGAGCATCCGTTCAGGGGTGAGACAAGCCAAAACCAAATCAATCACATAACGGTGGGAGACTTTCAGACACAAACTCGCAAGTAAATTAAAGGACGCATTTTGATGGATTAAAAGGATAAGAATGCGCCTAATTAACTTAAAATCATGTGGGGTGAACCCATGTGCAACTTGACTAGAATTAATAGTAGAAAATAACGGAACTATGTCAGGTGGCACGGGTTCTTATCAATTGAATGAACTCATGGCACATGGTTGATAAGGACAAGGCTGAAGTGGAGGAGTGGCTTGCAACTCAGGAGGGAGCGAGGCGCCCAGCTGACGGAGACGGGGTTACTTCTCCCGGAGTGCCCATAACGCGGGCCGAGGAGCGGCTCAGGCATGCCACGGAGCAAGTCGGTCTGGACCAGCAGGAGCTGGTGGCGGTTCGCGAGTACCATTATCCTCGCGTGCCGCCCCGATCTGGGACGCGGAGGCGGGGCAGGTGGAAGTGGATCCAGTACTGCGCCGTCTGCCCCCTCCCCGCTATTGGTCGCTGGGCCAGGACCGCATCCGCACTCTAAACCAATTCGCTTAGGAGGGTTATCCATCTTGAAACATTTTTAATGTCTGTAATAATTTGAGACTTCTCCCGCCCGCCAATGGGCTTAATGCTTATTGCACGCTGCTTTTATTATGTTGCTGCTTGGTTTTCTCGGGGTGAATGCGGATGAAGCCCTCTTGCTCGCTCACCACTTCTTTAAGTGGACGCGAGATCGTTGAGTCGACTCGCCCAGCCCGCCTGTCTTGTCTTAGCGGGAGCGAGCTGGGAACTTCGTAGATTGCGAGTCTGTGCGACCCGCCTACCGTTCTAGGCGGGCGCAAGTCGCAGCTTGCTCGCGCTTTGGGCGGACGCGGGCAAACGCTGTCTACTGCCGAATAGTTTTTGTGGCGCTGCTGCGAGTCGGGAAGTCGAAACGTCAGGGCATATTTTTCTATCCACACTTTTCCCGCTGGCGGAAGATTTTCCCGCCCTTTTTTTCTTTCTATAAATAGGTTTTGTCGGCTCTTTCTCACCCATCGCATTTAAGATTTCCCTTTCTCCTTTGCTTCCTGCGACCCTTGACTCACCCGCTTCCTGCGAGAACAACCTCGTTTCGCTTAGCGAACTTCCTGCGAGATGGGCGGAGGTAGCGGCGATGCTGATGGGCGGAGCAAGTGTGCCTGGACCTTCTCTGAGCACAACTTCCCCCATGCCTCCATCTCCGAAGGTGAGTTATTCGACGCCATAGACGACTACATACCGCCAGGCTTTGCGGCGAGGTGACCTGGGGAGGGAGAGAAGATCAATGATCTCTCGGAGGAAGAGCTCGCCATCCCCATGGCGTATTTTGAGGCGGGTCTCCGGCTTCCCCTATGGCTGGAGGTCCGCCAAATATTGAAATACTACGGGGTCGTCCCCGGGCAGATGACCCTCAACTCCATTGCAGTGGTGATCGGGTTTGCGTGCTTACTGCGGGAAGAGCGGGTCGAGTTCAGTCTTGCGGTCTTCTGCAAGCTGTTCTCCTTCCGGGCGAATAAGGACGGGACCGCCTACTTCTCCAGCGGCCACGTATAGGTGCGGGAGACCATTAACAAGAGCCATAACTGGCTAAAGAAATTTGTCTTCGTCAAGGGGGACTTCCGCAACGTCCCCTTCTCGCCGGTCCAACTCAGCGAGGCGAACTACCGCCCCCTAGCCTGGGGGGCCATGAAGCGGAGCTGTTCGGGTTCTTCGCCGGGAAGAATTTTGAAGTCGCCTTCCTGCGCCGGAATCTAGACAACCTCGCCCTCGTCACGCCCGGGGGAGGTAAGCTACTCGCACTTCTCCTTTTTATTGTCATTATCTTTCTTGCTTTTAACTTTCCTTACCTGCAGTTGAGAGGGACATCCCTTTGCACCCTCCTTATGAGAGTGCGCGACTCGCTTCCTGCGAGCTCGCTCGCGCCGAGGCTAGTACCGTCGTGCGCCGCGAGACCCTGGCATCTGCTCCCCCGAAGCGGCCTAGCCGCGGATCACTTTCTCCGCCGCCATCACCCAAGAAATCGAAGACCGTGAGCGGCGCACCTCCCGCAGCTCGCGATAAAGGCAAGGCCCCAGCGGTCCAACCTGTTGGGGATCTTGCCCCCACGGCCGCCTCGGCCGGCAGGTCCCACGGCGGGGCGACTGACACCTCCAGGCCGCAAGAAGAGGTGTCGCCCACCGTGAAGCCAGTGCCGAGAGGGCACCACAATTTTGTCTACGATGAGAAGAGCCTAGATGAGCTCGGCATCTCCCTCCTCCCGTGGGACAAGGAATTGAATAGGGCCATCATCTCCACCCTGCTGTCGAGCTGGTTAGAGCAGGGGACCATCGGCGGGGAGTCCTACAACTTTTCCATCGGCCTCTACTCGCGGGAGGACGTCGCCATCTACGACGAGGAGGCACGCGGGTGCTGATCCATGAGAGTGCGCGGGCCCAGCCCCGCAGCCTGGAGTTGGCCCACATGGTCGGCCGGCGGTGCACCCAGATGGAGAAGAACGCCCCCTCGCTCAAGAGGTTGGTGGACGAGAAGGAGGAGGCCCGCCGTCTCACCCAGGAGGAGGCGGAGCGACAGAGAGAGAGGGCAGACGCGGCCGACACCATCGTCGCTACCTTGGAGGAATAAAAGGAGGCGCTACAGGCGCGGGTACGAGAGCTAGAGGCCGCGGTATCTGTCCCGCCGCCCTCCAGCAGTGGCTATCATCTTGCACATTATACCGAGTACAAGCTGGAGGAAATGATGCAGAAGAACGCTGCTTGCGCGACGAAATATACCCTCCAGACGTTACTGCGGGCGGACCTTATCAAGAACGAGGGCGTGGGCCTTTCCGCGAGCGACGTGGTACCGGCATTATTCCTTCCAGTACCGAAGCCGGGAGACAAGTCCTACCAGCCCCTCTAGGACTTGTCGCCCGAGAGCTCACCTCGTCGAATCCCCGCGCCTCGCCTCTATTGTATTTTTTGTTCTTGAATGTAAGCGCGGGTTGAGCCCCAAAACTTGTAATTCCTTGTCCAATCAATGATATATATACATGTGTTCTATTCTGATGTGATGTCGTCTCTCTCCCTCTTTACTTCATACTCGCGGCCTGGCCCGATTCTCCCGCTCGCTGCCTCCAGGCCCGGGCCCTGTTAGCGAGGTCGCGTGTCCCCAAAGGACTTAGCTTAGGAAGCACAGGGGGCCCTAGTTAGCCGAACCGCGAATTGTGACTCGCCTCTTTAGCTTGGATCCTCTTCGCTATCTGTGAGATAGAGGGAGTGTTCGGCTCGCCCCGCGCCCGGGTCTCCAGCTTTTACACGAGCTGTCCCCACCCTCACCCCCCACCCCCCTGAGGTCGCGACGCGGCTTGAGTTCTCGCGACCTCTGCGACTGTTTTGGGTGTCGGGCGAAAATGTTGGGTCCCGAGAGCTTGCGTCATCGGGCCATAGTCCTGTGCTCGTCGGCCCGCCAGAGCCTCGACTCGGCACTCCTGGCTTGCCGGCCACATTTCGTTCATCGAGGTCTGTCCCGCTGGCCGGTTGGGGATCTGCGTAGACTCACGAGTGACATCCAACACTGCCAGCTAAGTGAGAGTCTGGAAGCGGGATCTGCTCAGGGTCCGGGTAGACACACACAATGACATCCAGCCCTGCCAGCTAGGAGAGAGCCTAACAGCGGGATCTGCTCGGGGTCCGGGTAGACACACACGAGTGACATCCAGCCCTGCCAACTAGGTGAGAGCCTGTCAGCGAGATCTGCTCGGGGTCCGGGTAGACACACACGAGGGACATCCAGCCCTGTCAGCCAGGTGAGAGCATGTCAGCAAGATATGCTCGGGGTCCGGGTAGACACACACGAGGGACATCCAGCCCTGTCAGCCAGGTGAGAGCCTGACAGCGGGAACTGCTCGGGGTCCGGGTAGACACACACGAGTGACATCTAGCCCTGTCAGCGAGGTGAGAGCCTGGCGGCCGGATCTGCTCGGGGTCCGGTTTGACACACACGAGTGACATCCAGCCCTGCCAGCTAGGTGAGAGCCTGAAAGCGGGATCTGCTTGGGATCCGGGTTGACACGTACGAGTGACATCCAACCCTGTCAGATAGGTGAGAGCCTGGCAGCGGGATCTGCTCGGGGCCCGGGTAGACAATACGAGTGACATCCAGCCCTGCCAGCTAGGTGAGAGCCTGACAGCGGGATCTGTTCGGGGTCCGGGTTGACACACACGAGTGACATCCAGCCCTGCCAGCTAGGTGAGATCCTGACAGCGGGATCTGCTCGTGGTCCGGGTAGACACACACGAGCGACATCCTGTCCTACCATCTAGGTGAGAACCTGGCAGCGGGATCTGCTCAGGGTCCGGGTAGACACACACGAGTGGCATCCAGCTCTGTCAGCTACGTGAGAGCCTGACAGCGGGATCTGGTCGGGGTCCGAGTAGACACACATGAGTGGCATCCAGCACTGCTAGCTAGGTGAGAGCTTGACAGCGAGATCTGTTCGGGGTCCGGGTAAACACACACGAGTGACATCCAGCCCTGCCAGCTAGGTGAGTGCCTGACAGCGGGATCTGCTCGGGGTCTGCTAGGTGAGATCCAACCTACTCATATGAATCATTGCAGGAGACTTGGCACATGAAGAAGCTTTATTAGAAAAAAAGACGTTTCATATCTTATGGGTAAAAGCGCTTCGAGTCATCACCACTCCAGGTGAGACTCAAGGTCTCGCCCTCCATATTCTGAAGGCGATACCCCACTGATTTCAATGCTTTTTTCACAATGTATGGACCCTCCCAGTTAGGGTTGAGCTTTCCCACAGCTGCTGATCTTCCCGCTACATCCACCTTTTTCAAGACCAAGTCCCCCTCTGCAAATTGTTTGACTCTGATGTGCTTGTCAAAGTACTTTGTCATTCTCCTCTTCACTTCTTCCTGTCGGATGGCTGAGAGGTCACGCAACTCCTCCACCATGTTGAGGGATAGCCGCAGTTCCTCCTCGTTTCCAGCCGACCAATCCTCCCTTCCTTCCCGGGCCTCCGCCACCCGAGGTGTCTGTACCTACAATTATATGGGAAGTACAGCTTCGCACCCACGAGAGAGCTTGAAGGGGGTCTCCCATGTAGCTGTATTGGGGGTGGTCCTCAGGGCCCAGAGGACCAAGGGAAGCTGCTCTACCCAGCTCCCCTTCAGGTTCTCAACCTTCTTTTTTAGGAGGTTCACAATGATCTTGTTCGCCGCCTCCACCTGTCCGTTGCTCCTGTGGTGGTGGACCGAGGAGAATCTGAGGTCAATTCCGAGCTGCTCGCAGAAGCTGATAGAATTTCGCACTAGCGAACTGAGGCATGTTGTCCGTGACGATGGCCTGCGACAACCCATGGCGGCAGATGATCTCCCCCAAACAAAATTTCTGATGACCTGGGAGGTCACCTTGGCCAGCGCCTTCACCTCCAACCACTTAGAAAAATAATCTATCATTACTAACAGGAACCTCCTTTGCTAGCTGGCCTGGGGAAACGGCCCTACCAAATCCACCCCCCAGATGGCGAAGGGTCATGGGGCTGTGCTGCTTCTACGACGCTGGGTCGGTTATAGTTGGAGGGGGCGAACAACTAGCATTTGTGGCATCTTCTTGTGAACTCCACAACGTCGTGGCCTAGGGTAGGCCAGAAGTACACTTATTAGACAATCATCCCTTCCAGGGTCTGACTCCTGGAGTAGCTCTCACATTCCCCGGAGTGGACTTCTTCCAAGATCCTTTGCACTTCCCTCCCGGCCACGCAACGGGCCAGCATCCCCGAGAGAGTCTTCCGATACAACTGCCCGTCCCGGAGGAGGTAGTATGTCGACTTGTATCTGCACTTCTTTTTGTCCATCCCCTCCAGATACTCTCCTTGTGGAAAGGAAGGCCATGAATGGGTCCATCCACGATGGGTGTTGATCCACCTCCATCAGCTCTCCCTCTTCAATGGAAGGGCGAAAGATCAGCGGTGGTACCCCCCACCTGGGGATCGTGCTTCGCTAGCTGATCGACCTGCTAGTTCTCCTCCCTGGGCACGTGTCGGATGGAGAAGGTCTGGAACATCCTGATAACTCCCTTTACTTTCACTAAGTATAACCGGAGTGTGGGCACTCTCGCCTCGAAGTCTCCGTTGATCTGGGAAGTCACCACCATGGATTCAGTGAGGACCTCCGCGTCAAGCACCCCCAGCTCTTTTGCCAAGCGCAGCCCGACGATCACCACTTCGTACTCGGCCTGATTGTTAGTGATGGGAAAGTGCACCACCACTATTTGCTGGATTCTCGTCCCTTTGGGGCTTTCCAAGATTACCCCTACCCCCAAGGAATGTCTCCCCGAAGCACAGTCTACCTTCACCTTCCACGAAGCCGGATGAGTGAGTTCTTCCCCCGCCACCTCGACCACGTAGTCAGCCAGAAAGTCGGTCATTGCTTGGGCCTTGATTGAGAGGCGTGGGATGAAGGAGATATCGAACTCGCTCAGTTCCACTGACCACTTAACCGACCTGCTCGAATGCTTCATCCCCTCAAAGATGTTGCGGAGGGGATGGTTAGTCACCACTCGGATGGAGTGTGCCTGGAAGTATGGCCGTAACCTTCGAGCCGAGATGACTAGAGCGAAGGCCAGCTTTTCCAATATAGGATATTGAAGCTCGGCCTTCCTCAGGACCTGACTCACGTAATATATGGGGAGTTGCTTATTCCCCTCTTCGCGAACCAGGACAGACCTCAAGACCTCTGCTCCGACCCCGAGATACAAATATACGTCCTCCCCCTCCTTCGGCCCTTGGAGCAGGGGAGCCTAAGTCAACTGCTTCTTAAGGTCTTGTAATGCCTCCTCACATTCCTTTGTCCACTCGAACCTTTGGCCCCCCTCAATGTATTGAAGAAAGGTGAGCACTTCTCCCCGGCCCGGGAGAGGAACCTGCTCAATCCTGCCAGCTTCCCTGTCAACCGCTGCACCTCTTTGGTATTCCGAGCCGACCCCAGCTCCATGATGGCTTTGACCTTGTCAGGATTTGGCTCGACCCTCGCGGGGGTGAGGAGATGTCCCAGGAACTTCCCCTTGCTGGCCCCGAAACACACTTCAGGGGGTTCAGCCGCATCTTGTATTTGCGCAGGGTGGCGAAGGTTTCCTCCAGGTCCTGGAGGTGGGAGTCCACGTCTCGACTCTTGATCATGAGATTCTCTACATACACCTCCAGGTTCTTCCCCTTTTGTTCCCGGAATACTCTGTCCATCATCTTCTAGTACGTCGCCCTTGCGTTCTTCAGCACAAAGGGCATCATCTTGTAGTAGTAGCACCCATCCCGTGTGATGAATGAGACATCTTTGATGTTTGGGGGGTGCATCCTAATGTGGCGATAACCTGAAAACGCATCTAAGAAGCTCATTACAAGAAAACTGACTGCTGAGTCAACCAGCGCGTCGATCCGACACAAAGGATAACAGTCCTTAGGGCATGATTTATTAAGCAAAGAAAAATCAACACACATACGCCACCAGCCATCTCCTTTTTTAACCATTACTACGTTGGAGACCCAGACATGGTATTGTATTTCGGATCCAAAGCCGGCCTTGAGGAGTTTGGCCACCTCTTCTCTGATGGGCACGACCAGCTTGTCAGCGGTGGACCTCTTCTTCTACTGGATGGGGCGAGCTCCCGGATCCAAGTTGAGGCGGTGGTAGGCCACGTCCACGTCAATCCTCAGCATCTCCGTTGCGCTCCACGTGAAGATGCCCACGTTCTTCTGGATGTATGTCAGCATCCTGCCCTGGGCCTCTGGGGTCACCCCCCCCCCCCCCCTCCGCTAATGCGAACCTTCTCTACCCTGCATCTGAGGGTGAGAACCTCCATCTCCACGACCTCCTACGCAGCCTCTAGCCTGGACTGCTCCCCCCACTATCCGACGTCCCTCTCCTCCGGTACAATAACTTCCTCAGCTTCCACCTCTTCCTCCACGGCCATCGCCTCGGCCACCTCCTCCTGACCTCCACATGTCACCACTTGGGTGCAGCTCCCTTCTATCTCCATCTCCTCTTCGCCAGCCTCCTGCTCGGCCTCCTCCATTCTCCGCTCCATCTCCTCGGCCCCCTCCTGCCAAGAGATAGAGTTTACATCGGTGACGTAGCACTCCATTGCCACCTTGGGGTCCCCCCGAACTCGGACCTGGATCCCTTCGGCATTAAACTTTAAGCATTGGTGGAAGGACGAGGGGATGCAACGGAAGGCGCTGATGAGGGGCCTTCCGAAGATGGCGTTGTAGCTACTTCTAACTCATTCCTCTCCCCCCGAAAACCCAAACAGGGGCCCATCTGAAGCCAACACCCTCTTTGCCTCCACCTTCATTGCATCGAACGCCTTCTTGAAAATGACGTTGACGGATATCTCGTTGCCAATGAGGATCCTAGAGATGGTGAAATTCTCGATTGCTGTATGGATGACCAATGCATCGCAGAAGAGATCCTCATGATCCGGCATATCCTTCCTCGAGAAGGTGATCTTCTCTTCTGGGGGTGGGCTCTGGGATGTAAACGCTCTGGTGGTATATGGTGTGGAGGCTCGCCTTCCGGGAAGCCTCGATCCCCACCCATGGATCACTCTGATCCCTCCCCGGGTCCCGACGTCTGCCCGGTCTTCACATCTATCCTCCTCCGCCCGAGGCAGGACATCCTCGATCCTCACCTCCTGGCGACCCTGTTGCTGATACAGCTCCTTGTTTTCTCTCATATCAAGGAACTCCGGGCACGTGGCCGTGGCATGTCCTTCCTCTTTGTGGAAGTCGCAGTAGCGCAGCTCCACCCTGACTTCTCTCATCCTCCTCCCTACTGCTCTCCTCCTCTCCCCCATGGCTATGGTCATAGCCTGATTTTGATCGGGGAGGGGAGGTCTTTGGGCCTGCCTCCAACCTGGGGGATGGAACTGATCCTGGCTCCCTGACGGTTGTCCCTTCCTTGGTAACCTATTCGTGGCCCCTGGTCTTGCCACTCGGGCTTCCAGCCCAGTCGGCGGTCCGGCTCCTGACGCCCTCACCTGGGTTGTTGCTGCTGCTGCAGTTGTCGCTTGTTCCCTCTGTCGGGGTTCAGCTCTCCTTTCCTCCTGACCTCGGCCACCCCTTGGTTCCTTCTCCTCCTTCATGGCCCACCTGGCCAGCTTCCGGGCAAACTCCGGATTCGACACCTCCCTGTCAACTTCCCTTGCCTCCCTCTCCATCAGTTCTTCGTAGGAGAGGGGCAGCACTCCCTTCAGTTCCATCCTGAAGAAACCCGGTTGCAGCCCTTGGGTGAAGGCCATCATCAGGCTATGGTCTGTTATCTCCTGGACTTGGGTGACCTCCTCCTGAAACCGGTCAACGTAACTCCCCAAAGTCTCGTTCACCTCCTGCTTGATGTGGAACAGAGACTCTGACTTCTTATTCCTCCTCTTGGAGGTGGTGAACCTCAACATGAACCCTCGATGTAGGTCCTCGAAGCAGTAAATGGAGTTGGCCGGTAGTTGGTGAAACCACTCTCTCGCCTTCTCCTTGAGGGTGATGGCGAAGAGCCGACACTTGAAACCATCCGACATCTGCCGGATCGAGACCACGTCCTCGAACCACTGGACGTGTTGGACCGGATCCCCCTTCCCGGTATAGTAAGACATTTTGTGTTCCTTGAACCCCTTTGGAACTGGAGCTGAGGATACCACCTCGTTGAAGGGGCTGCCTCCCCCTACTGGGCGAGCCGGAGGATCTTGCGCCCCCATCTCGCCGAACCGGCCCCCGCTTCCCGAGCCGGGGAAGAGCACCCGCCCAAGGAGCTCGCAGTCTCGGCCGAGTGCGAACTTGACGAGGTTGAGCACCTCCTGCCTGAAGTCTTCGAACATCCCCACCGTGACCAGAGGTGGTGGGGGTGGCGAGTCAAACCTATCAGAGCCCTGTCCTTCTCCTCCTGCTATCTAGTCTGCTGAAGGTTTTCTGTGCTGACCACTCTCCACGCTCACCGCATCAAAATGTTGAAACCGAAAACTCTGTTTCTTATGGAGTTCACCCGTGGGGAAGGGGTGATCGCGCACCTACTTTTCTCCTGCAAGCCAAATAGCAAAAGAAATGGGGACTGACCCAAGGGCTCGACGTGAAGATCCCACCACACACCCGAAAGATCTTAGAGCACTTCCCCTCCTTAGCCAAAAGCTGAGCTAAGGCTACCTCAGAAAGCACAAGAAGATCTGAAAACTAGTGAGTCTGCCTTCTGAGATGCCCCTTGGGTCTTATTTGTAGTTTTCTGAAGACGGTCTGCAAATAGCCAACCTCCGCTGTTTTGAACAGCTATATGCAGCCCAACTGGGTCTGTCAACAGCATAACTCCGCTGTTTTAACAGGCTATAGGCAGACCAACAGGGGTAAAAGGGCAAAAAATACCTCACAGGAGACTGGGCGAGTGGAGCAGCGTCACTCAACGTCATTGCCAGGAGGGCGCCGAGAGCGTCGGGTGGAGCAACGTCACTCAACGCCAAAGCCAGGAGGGCGCCGAGAGCGTCGAGTGGAGCAATGTCACTCAACGCCAAAGCCAGGAGGGCGTCGAGAGCATCGAGTTGAGCAACGTCACTCAACGCCAAAGCCAGGAGGGCGTCGAGAGCGTCGAGTGGAGCAACGTCACTCAACGCCAAAGCCAGGAGGGTGCCAGCGGGGGTAAAGTCCAAGTGAAGCCTCATAAAGCAGCTGGGCGAGTAGACCTCTGATACCTTCACTCGCCCGGGGTGGTCTGAGACTTACTACAGAAGGAATTCCAGAAGAATTGAGTTCGACGAGCTTTGTACGACGAATCTAGGATTCTAACTCACGAGGTTAGCTCGAAGAAGACCGAGCTCCGCTCGACGAACGACGAGCTCCCTTCAACGAACACCGAGCCCCGCTCGACGAACGACGAGCTCTGTTCGACAAACGCCGAGCTCCGTTTGACGAACGCCGAGCCCTGCTCGACAAACGTCGGGCTCCGTTCGACGAACGTCGAGCCCTGCTCGACGAACGTCCGTCTCAACCCGAGCTCGGTTCATCGAAAACCCGACTCGATTTGACGAACCCCGGGCGGACGCGGGCTGGCTGAGCCGCCTCACGCAGCTCGCCCGCCTAGCTTTGGCGGGAGCGAGCTGGTCATTCTGAGTTCGCCCGTATGCTGCTCTGGCGCGGACAGGTCGCCTTGGTCCGCTCGCCTTGTCTGGTGGACCCACTCGGCGAACACGGGGGTTGTACACACCCCAATTAGAAAAAGACTGACAAAATATACCCCCACTAGGGTGCAAAGTGTCAACTTTTTTCTAATTGGGAGGGGGGTGCATTTTGCAATATTTAACAATTTAGGATGTATTTTGTCAAATCCCTACATTTTGAGGGTGCAACTTATCAATTACCCAATGAAACTTCATTTGGGATCCCAAATGGAGAAGATCCCGATTCTTGGACCAGACCCAACATAGAATTGGATTTGACTTGAACTTATTAGGCCCTACTTTTGGGCGAGTCAATTAAAGCTCTGTTTGGCAGGAGGTGGTGGTTAGGGACACTATTGTTATGAATGATAGTTCGTAAACGTCCTATCTCACTTAAATAACTTCATCCATTTTTATGTTCAAAACTAGTTTTAATTTCTTAGAGGTGGTCATAACCGTTGTCTAACCAAGCATAAAGTCCAATGAATTTAAATATTTTTTAGGACTACAAGTAACTGTTTTAGGTATTTTTAGAACTCCAAATAACAGTCGTAGGACTGTTAATAACATCGCCCTTTTCTTAATAACTTGCATCCTACAACTATTTCCTTTTCACCCTACAACTATTTTTTGATCGTGTCTTACGACTTTTTGCTACTCCCACAACATTTTTTTAATCATCCACAGATATTTTTGTCGTCCTGCAACTACTTTTGGATAGGCGAGTACTTATTTTCGCTCTATGACAACTTGTGTTTGTTCTTCAATCACTTTTCATCATTCTATGATCATTTTCAGGGCACATCTGGTTGTCATATGACCATATTTTAGTCATTTTACGATCAACCGCTAGGCTCACCGACACCGCACTCAATAATTTCTCGTAACATCCAATTTTGCGAAATTACTGCGCTCAATGGAGTCGTTATCAAATTGGAGGGCTGATTGGGGTTCAATTTGTATACATACAGGTGTCCAAAATTAAAGGTACTTGCGCTGCCAAGCCTAGTTCAAAAGGATGAGAAGCAATTGCCGCTGTTAATAAGCAGGTGGAGAGAGCTGGAAGTATTGGAAATAGCATGGAAGCCCAGCTCATTCCTGGAAATACTTGAACAGATCAGGGTGAACTGCCCCAACTTCATGGGGCTGCATCTGTGCGGCTTCTTTGATTTCTCGGACGCACTCGCCATCGTCCGGTGCGCGCCGAGACTAAAGATTCTCGTGATGAGCGCGTCGTTTCTTCGGAAGCGAGATCTGGTTGAGATACTGGACGGGTGCGCGGAACTGGAGGTGGTCGATGTCTCCGAGTGCAGGGGGTTCGCGGCCGATCACGAGATACTGAAGAAGGCGTCGCGGATCAACAAGTTCGAGTGCGGAGGCTGTAGGTTGGAAGAGAATTATGATAGTCTGTTATATGGCTATGATGACGATTCCATGATTTTTGCTTGGTAAATTTGATGCTGGCACATGTAAATTGAGTTCATATTTGAATTATATATATGTATAATTAGTTTCTTGTGTTTTGTGAAAATTGAACCGTCAGTGTCCACCTATATAATTGCACTTAAGCTTCGTTTGAGAGGACTTATTTTCATCGGTCAAGCGATTACGACTGCATGAATCAGACCTTAATTATGGCCTGATTCATGCGGTCGTAACGGCTTGACCGGTGAAATTAAGGCTCCGTTTGGGGGGACTTATTTTCACCGGTCAAACGGTTACGGCCGCATGAACCGGACCTTAATTAAGGCCCGGTTCATGCGGTCGTAACCGCTTGACCGGTGAAAATAAGTCCCCCCAAACGGAGCCTAAGTCCCCCCAAACGGAGCCTTAGATTCCTATTTCTTGGGTTATAGAAAAATATTTAGGGTCCGTTCAGCTCGTAAGAATTGACTTTTTGGAATTAATTTTGGCCAGAAAACAAATATCCGCAGGAATTGGTTTTGTGCAAAAAACAAATTCTACAGTTTGGCTGCAAGATGAAATTAAGTGAACAAAATTTGAATTGATACATAAAAGCTGTTCGGCTGGATTTGTGAAATTAAAATTTTATAAAATCATAATTCTTAAAATTTAACCATTTAAAAAATTCAAATTTCTAATTATTCTCAATTGGAGGCTGGAGCACTAAAATGCAAGATTAATTTTGATCTCTACAATGAAGAATGAAAAGCACAAATTCATGAATTCGAAAATACCATAAAACAAAAATTAAACACATACACACATGTCTTGGTCTGTGAAAATCAAAGTATTAGCAAATCTCTCTACATGTGCATATGTGATTTAAGCATGAAAATTAAACTACATTCAAGAGAATTTATGAAGTTTATCAGTAAATTGGGATACCTTTATGAGAAATTGGAAAAACCCGGGAAGAGTTTATTGATTTTTGATTACACAGAGAAAACAAAAGTAATATTGATCAAACAAGACTTATTATTTCAGTCTTACTATTACATTGATATTTATAGGCAAACAAGTTTTGTCTATATCATAACTGCAGCTTTTGGCTTTATAAGGCAGCCCCTTTCATTGACTATTTGTACATGATTTTGATATATATCCTTCTGATAAGATATAATACAGAATATCATGATTATTACAGCTCAGCACAGTTTATAACTTAATATTTCTTACACTCCCCCCTAAACTGAGATTTGCTGTAACCCCTAATTTTTTTCGGAGTTCGACGAAACGCTCTCTTGGCAGCAGTTTGGTGAGAACATCGGCAATTTGTGCTTCGCTGCTGCAATACTCCACCTTGATTCTTCCTTGCTCAATCTTCTCTCGTATAAAATGAAGTCGTAAATCAATATGTTTTGATTTATGTTGAGTGAGTGAATTTTTCGATAGGGCTATGGCAGAAGTATTATCGCACTTGAGAACAGTAGCTTCTTCTTCTTCTTTTCCTTTTATTTCTTTTAAGATAGCACGCAACCATGTTGCTTCACAGCTTGTCGCACTGAGCGCCATATATTCAGCCTCGGCGGTTGATAGTGTCACTGTTGGCTGCTTACGTGAGCTCCAAGTGACAGGTCTGTGTCCTAACATGAACACATAGCCGCTGGTACTTTTCTGATCCTGCTGATCTCCACCCCAATCGGAATCACTGAAACCATGCAGCCTGAAATTACTGTCTTTGCCGTAAAACAGTCCATACGTGAGAGTTTCCTGGATGTATCGTCGAATGCGTTTAAGGGCTGCAAAATGATGTTTTGTCGGGCAGCTTACAAATCTGGAAACGATATTAACGACATTCTCTATATCTGGGCGTGTATTGGATAAATAAATTAAAGATCCGATCATTGAACGATATAGATCTTCTGTCATTCTTTCCTCTTCTAATCCTTTGCTTAATTTCTCACCTTTACCCATTGGAGTGATAAAAGGGTTGCACTCAGCCATATTGAATTTTTGTAGAAGTTCTTTGGCGTATTTGGTTTGTGAGATGAAAATACCTTCTGGTAGTTGCACAATTTGAAGACCAAGAAAGTAGTTCATTTTTCCCAAATTTGTCATCTCATATTTGCTTTCCATTTCAGTTTGAAATTGATGAAATAGCTGAGTAGAATTTCCTGTAAGCAACAGATCATCAACATACAAACCTAGGAGAAGGAATTTATCTGCACTCCTTCTGGTATACAAAGTAGGTTTACTTTGACATTTAAGAAATTTATTTGCTTGCAAATATGCATCTATATTTGCATTCCATGCTCTAGGGGCCTGTTTAAGGCCATAAAGAGCTTTGTTCAATTTATATGCCTTCGCTTCTTGTGCTGGTTGGATAAATCCTTGAGGCTGCTCAACATAAATATCCTCTGTAATTATACCATTAAGAAATGCAGATTTAACATCATAATGATACACTGGCAACTGGAATTGTGCTGCATAGGCTAACAACAAGCGGATTGTATTCATACGGATAACATGTGCATATGTTTCTTCATAGTCTTTTCCATATTTTTGGGCATAGCCCTTTGCTACTAGACGGGGTTTATGCTTTGAAATAGATCCATCTTCATTATATTTGATTCTATAAACCCACTTTAGTCCTACTATTGATGTGTTCAGAGGTTTAGTGACTAAATTCCAAGTGTGGTGTTTATTAATCATATGAAGTTCTTCAGTCATAGCTTGTTGCCATTCTGGTATATCTTTAGCTTCAGCAAATGTATTTGGGGCTGTACAAGCTAGAGCTATTTCACTCGTCTAATAAATATCTTCTAAACTGCGCATTTTCCGGGGTGATGATGAGTCGGAGCTTGCAGAAGAGGATGACTCCTCAATTTGTTGTGGTTGGATTGTATCAAGAGGTTGGATGGTTTCATTTTCAATAAATGATTCAACCACTCTTCTTACAGGTGACATTTGTTGCTCGATTGAATCCCAATTCCACATTGATGTCTCATCAAATAAAACATCTCGTGATATCATTAGTTTTTTGGTGTTGGGATCATATAATCGGTATGCTTTGGAAACTTCACTAATCCTATAAAAATACAGGTTGTACTTTTCTTATCCAACTTTTCTTTCCTTCCTTTCTATAATAACATATAGGCTGGACATCCAAATATTCTTAGATGAGTTATTGATGGTTTTCTGTGAAACATCTGTTCATATGGCGTGGAATTGAAGAGAGCTTTTGAAGGTGCTCTATTCAGTATATGAACAGCTGTATTTACAACTTCAACCCAATATTCTTTTGGTATTCCTTTTGTTAACATCATTGTTCTTGTCATTTCACCTATTGTCCTGTTTCTCCTCTCTACAATACCATTCTGTTGAGGAGAATAGGGTGATGTGAGCTGTCTTCTTATACCATGTGCAGCACAATAGGTGTTAAAGTCATTGGAAGTGAACTCGCCTCCCCTATCAGTTCTCAAGTTCTTGATTGAGTAATTGAATTAATTTTCCACTTCTTTTTTAAAACTTTGGAATATTGGGAAGGCTTCAGATTTAGTTTTTAGGAAATACATCCACATGTATTTACTAAAATCATCTACTATTAAGAAATAATAGTACTTACTACCAATAGATTTTGTTACTGTTGGTCCCCATAAATCTCCATGTAGTAATTCTAATGACTGAGTTGATCTTACTTTGGTAGATAAAGGATATGGTAGCTTGTGTGCTTTTCCTTCTGCACAGTGGGAACAAAAAAATTTTTCCTTTGTAATGTTTGGTAGGCCAACAACTAATTCTTTATGCTTCATTGAATAGATGGCTTCATTATGTAGATGGCCCAGTCGATGATGCCATAATTTATTCATGCTCACTTGCTGTGTACAAATGAGAGATGTTGATAATGGTGGAGATATGGACAAGTCTAAGGGAAACACTCTGTTTTTTCCCATTACAGCTGAGACTATAAGGGCACCAGATTTTGCTTCAAGTATTTTACAGATATTGTTTTGGAATGATACATCATATCTTTTTTGAAGCAATTGTCCAACACTCAATAAGTTTTGTGCTAAGTGAGGCACATATTGAACATCATCAATTTGTTTTGTTTTTCCAGATGGTGTAAGAATTCGGATTGAACCTTTGCCTTCTATTTTAGATGCTTTGCCATTTCCTAGGTATACTTCTGATTTATGGGTTTCATCAAGGGTTGCAAAATGAGTTTTTGTATATGTCATATGAGCTGAACACCCACTATCTATATACCAAAGATTTGATTGGGTTGATTCTGTCTTTAAACATGAGTAAAATAAGTTATCTACTCCTTCTTTGGCTTCTTCTGCTCTTTTTCTACAAAATGTGAAGCTTCTTTATGCCAACAATTCTTATCAGAGTGATTAAGAATTTTACACCTTTTGCATCTTGCATAACAATCTCGTGAATTATGAGTTGTTTTATTGCAAATTATGCAATAGGTAGAGGATTGGCCAATAACAAACTCTTGTGGATGTACTGGTCCTCTCCCTCTACCTCTTCCTCTTGTAGGTTTACTCCAGATTTGAGTGTTTTTTGTAGTCTTCCCAGCTTGTTTCATTCCATTTTGTTGATGAAACCCTGCTCTACTGGCCTCTGACACAGGTTTAGTAAGCTTTACTTTCATTTGTAGCACTTGATGTACTTGTTGAGTATCACGTCTCAATGGATCTTCATGTGATTTTAAAGAAGCTACAAGTTCTGTTAGTGGCAACTTATAGATGTCTTTTGACTCCTCTATTGCTGTTACAGCTGGATTAAATGAACTTGGCAAACTTCTTAATAATTTTGGAACAATATGCTTATCTTCTACAGTGTCGCCAAGGGATCTAATTTGATTAATTAAATTAATTACCTTTGCAAGAAAATCTTGCACCGGTTCTCCTGCCTTCATTGATACTGAATCCAATTCAGTCTATAAGGATTGAAGTTTCATTGCCACAACTTTTGGTGATCCCTTATATTCCTCACTGAGAATATCCCAAGCTTCTTTTGCAGTTTCTGCACTCATAATTCTTGGGAACACTACTTCTGCGACACCCTGTTGAATTGACATAAGTGTCTTGGCATCTTTCATAAATACATCTTCTCTTTTGGCTACAGTTATTTCTTCATCTTTTAATCTTGTTAATATTGCCCCAGGTCCAAGCTGTACCAGTTCCCATAAGCCCTGTGATTTGAACACCGTGCGCATTTGTACCCACCAGTGTTGATATTTTTCACCATAAAACACATGAACGGAAGAGTGGGATTGGGAGGAAGATTGTGAGGTAGAGGATGAAGCCATATTGAAAATGGATTAGAGTTGGCAAGAACTCTATGTCAAAGAACAAAGGCTCTGATACTAGTATTGGTTTTTGATTACACAGAGAAAACAAAAGTAATATTGATCAAACAAGACTTATTATTTCAGTCTTACTATTACATTGATATTTATAGGCAAACAGGTTTTGTCTATATCATAACTGCAACTTTTGGCTTTATAAGGCAGCCCCTTTCATTGACTAACTGTACATGATTTTGATATATATCCTTCTGATAAGATATAATACAGAATATCATGATTATTACAGCTCAGCATGTCGACAGCGGAGATCCAAATGAAATAAAGAGCCGAAGTAGGCTTCGCAGGAGCGGGGAGGAGGTTTGTTAACAGGATTCTATGGTAGGAAGGACGGGTGGAAGGGCCACTTCTTGAGGGGAAGAAGAGGAGGAGGAAGAAGAAGAACGAGGAGGAGGAAGTTGGAGCGGTGGGGAAGCCAATTCCGTTACAGTTCCGTCCCGCCAAACAGCGGAATGTTAATTCCAAAAAATTAATTTCAGAAATTCAATTCATGCGCACCGAACAGACCGTTAAAAGAAAGCTGGAGACCTGATTCCTAAAATCATAAAGGCAGCTCATTAATTGTAATAAATAAGAAAAAATGAGGCAGATTTAATAGACGCGGATCCTCTCTAGTTTGGGCGAACTGGAGGGGATCCAGTTTGCGGCCCTGATTTCACTTGGGAAATCGGACGACGGAACTCCACTCGTAGCTGATCTGGCGAGCGGGCCCCGCGAGTGGAGTTAACTTCTTCTTCGCCGCCCGATTTTGGAGGCGAGATCAGGGCCGCGAACTGGACCCCTCCAGTTCGCCCCAAATGGAGACGACCCCGGTCCAAAAATATAAGATGAGGATAAATATCCAAACATCATTCATTTATATATGGCACATGAAATTAATAAAAAAAACGTTAGCATTGGTTATTATAGGGTATGTAAAACATAATTCTGTGATTTTATGAATACGGAGGTGACTGGAAACTTCTATTTCTTAAAATGATGGAAAGTTAATGTTAATATCTATCCTATTATGACCAATATGACCCGTGATTTACTCACAATTCAAGTTAGTACGGTAGCTTCGGAGTTCGGAGTCTGTCTTTTCTCTTAGTGACAGAGTTTTTAACAAGCGGAAGAGTCGTCTCAATGAAGAAACACTAGAAATATGCACCAGCTACAAAAATCACCTCGACGCTACGAAGAGTAAATATCACATTTCAACGATAGAGGATAGCTCGTCGGACATAGAAGACGAGATAGAATGCAATAAATTTAGAAGATGATTAAGCACGTCATACATTCGTCTACCACACCCAATAATATAGTATTTTGTTAAGTTAATAAATTTTGTAATTTTTATTTAAAATTAATAATAATAATTCATATTTTCATTTTCTTGTACTTTAAATTTTTTCCAATTTTGATATAAAATGTAATTTATCTTTTTTCTAATATTAATAAAAATTAATATTTGTTGTCCTCTCAATTCATTTCACTTATCGTATAGTTTTTTTTTTTAAAATAAATAAATAAAAGGTTGGGGCCGACCCAACCTTGGGGGCCTTAGCAGGCCCCTTGTCGTGGCGGGTGCATGAGCCTGGCCCGAGCCTGGCCCAAGCCTAACTGGTTAAAAGAAGGCCCGAGCCTGGGTGACAAAAGCCCGAGCTCGTCATGCCCGGTATCGGCCCACCGATCGGACTTTTTGGACAGGACTGAATAAAATGGGGCCTGCCTGAGCCCACAAAATCGGGCCAGGTCACGCCCAACATTAAATGTCGGGCGTGCGTCCAAAAATAAATAAATTGTTTGACGTGCGCCCAACAATAAATAAATTGACAGGCATGCCCCATTATTAAATTGCTAGGGCAACGCCCAACAACTTAATGTTGGGCATGCACCCAACATAAAATTGTTAGGCGAGCTTAGACCCGAGCAAACTCGCACCGGGCAACCGGTCCGAGCCAACTTTGCACATCTACTGCAGTGTTTATCATTCCTTGACATTCCAATCATTTCATCGAAGAAGCGATCACAGAGCCACTAGCACCATTGTAGATAAATGTAGTCCTCTCTCAATTTTTGCGCAAATCAATTATGTATGTGTAGAGAAATTTTAAGTGAACATGAATTTGTTTCGGGGGATGTGCAAAAATAATCAAAAAAAATGAGAATTGGTTTGGGTCGGTTTCAAATAGGCTTGGGTCTGGTTCCTATAATACTAGAACCGATAAGATAGTAGAGAAGTAGATCTAGTCAACTACTCTCTCCCCACTATAGGCTACGTTTGGCGCGGCTTATCGCGACTTATTTGTTCCGGTGAGGTTGGACAAAAACGTCATTGTCATAAAATGTATGTTTGGTATGACAAATGTTACTACTGTTATAAAAAAAAGAAACTAGTTTGGGGCATAAGATTTTGATATGACAATGACATTTTTGTCCAATCTCAACAGAGCAAATAAGCAGTGATAAGCCGTGCCAAACACAGCTAAGATAGTGAGAGAAGTGGATGTATTAGCACACCCATGCTAATCCCAGCCGTTTTTCCTTATAAATGAAAGGCAGCTCATCAATAGTCATCTAATATTATATATTGACAAGCAAAATAAACATGAAATTTTGATTGACACAAAAACTAAAAGTAAGGTCATAAGGTCATTCATCTTTGCTGAGATAATGAATAAGAGAATTGATATTAGCAGTCCATAAATGGCTATTCGCAGTCCATTTTTATTCGCAGTCCATAGATTATAATCGTAGTCCAAAATAAAACTCGCAGTCCAAACAAAGTTCTTAGGTCGAATAAAAATAAATAAAAGTCCAATTAAATACAAAATTTTTAAAATGAGCAAAAGTGTTGATATAAGGCTTCATGAGTTTTTGGGAGGACATTTGCTGCAGAGAACAAGCAAGAGCAGTCACGATGCTAGCATGAGGATGACAAATTTTGGTATGATTAAGCATGAACATGAAGATCGCAAGCAAAAGATATCGGGAGAGAAACATGACTACTAAACCATAAAAAACTTGAGCACAAGCAGAACTTGTCCATACCAAAAAAGTTTAGATCGCTAGCAAAAGAAGCTTTGGAGCCGGTGAATGAGAATTAACGGGAGAGGAATAGCACACGTTAATGAAGATGATTCTTCATTTTGTCTGTGCTCTGCTGCCGCCAAATCACTACATATACAAAGATTTTTTAATGCTTCCGGCCAAGCTCTATCGGAGGACGCCGTTGTAACAGCCCAAAGTTCTGAAACAGGCAAATTTGGGTGACACGGCCTGGGACACGGGCGTGTCCCAGGGCGTGTCGGGTGACACGGCCTGCGACACGGGCGTGTCGCAGGGCGTGTCGAAGTTGTGTCGACGATTGGGCTTTGTCTCGACGATTTTGTCTCGACGATCGTCGAGTGTCGAGACCTTAGTGTCGAGTGTCGAGAGTTTGAACACGGCCTGTGACACGGGCGTGTCACAGGGCGTGTCAAATCAGGCGACGAACTCAGCCCGCCGATAATTCGACAGGGCGTGTCTGGGTGCCGTGTCTGGGCACACGGCCGGGGACACGGGCGTGTCCCAGGCCGTGTGAAGTCTCGGGATGAATTGGGATTTTTTTCACCCAGGTACACGGCCACAGACACGGGCGTGTCTGAAGGCGTGTTGGTGACACGGCCCATGACACGGGCGTGTCCCGTGGGCGTGTCACTGGTTTGGATAAGTCGGTTGACCGCCGCTTGAGGCACACGGCCAGGCACACGGCCGTGTTCGAGGCCGTGTCGGGTCAAATTATGTGTTTTTGGCAGAATCGTGGCCGTCCATTTCTTCAGTCTGGATCCAAGGGCTGAAAGCTCTTCTTCTTTTTCCTTAAGGGCCGAAGTCAGAGATTGATTTCTCATTTACTTTGGCCTTAACCTTTCTTCAAGAGAGAGAAAGAGAGAAATAAAGGAGGAGGAAGAAGGGAAGAGGGCTGATGTTGGTGGTGCTGCGGTTTACCGGCGAGAGATCCGAAGCCAGCGTTGCGGAGGAAACGATCTTGCGCGTCTTGCAAGCTATCTTGGAATCCATGGCACCGAAGCGATCGTCAAGGGTAACGACCTTTCTTCCTAAGCCATGTGAAGGCTTCCTTTTAGCATATCTTTGTGAGTTCCCCCACCAAGAGGTGGCTGGTTTTGGGACTCTTTGGGTGGATGTGTGAAATCCCCCTTGTTAGCATATAGATCCGGAAATGGAGTACGGAATAGGCATGCTGTGTGAAGCCCATCTGGATAGGTTGGTCTAGATTGGTGATGTTGCATACGAACCGGAGAAACTCCGTGAAAAACATGTAGTGTACGGAGTCTACGGGTTAGGCCTGCGAAAAGGAGTAGCAGGAAGTACTGGGGTGGTAGCCCAGGAAAATAGCCTTGTGATGGTTTTGGGTCCAACCTGTGAATGATGCACAGGTAGTCCTGGTGGGACCAGGAAAGGCCCTTTTTGTGATGCTTGATGTCATAGGGTGTCCACCTGTGGAGCGAGTCACAGGAAGTACTGGTGTGCCCAGGAAAGACCCCTGACATTTGTGCTTATGCGGTGTCCACCTGTGGAGAGAGAGTCACAGGAAGTACTGGTGTGCCCAGGAAAGACCCGCTGTTGTTGTGAGAATTGGGTATCGAGAAGTACCCAGGCTTGAATGCCAGGAACAGGATTGGTGAGACCGACCCGTGCCTTTGATATAGCCATGAGTACGCTGCACGCGGAAAGGGCAAGGCGATTTGAGCAACGGGGGGGTGGAGGATCCGACCTGCGCTATGTCCGTCTGACGTGAGACCAAAAGTGCGGTCTGTTGGAGCGCATAGCAAGAGTCTTCGGCCTGCGCGCCATGACACAAAGGGGGGCTACGGGCCATCCCGGTGTCCGAGGACTAACTCCGGCTGCACGCCATGGAGTAATGCTCAAGAGTGTTACCGTTGGGTGTTAACCCTGATACGGTGGTGGGCAAGAGGTTGCCAGAACACCAAGAATGTGCCCTGAGTGCACGGACCGTTGGGCCGGGCGGCGAACGGTTGTGATGGCTTGTGTGCGTGAAAGCACCTTTGATGATTGCCATACTTGTGATATGATATGCCTGCAGGGAAAATACCGCTGCCCCGAGAGGAGGGGTAGGGTCGTTATAATTTGGTCAGCTGAACGCTGACCGTTGCTTTTGTTTGCCACCGTTGGGTGGCTTGTCCTTCAACAGGTGCTGGAGAGCCGAGCGGGTCGCATAGAGGTTGATGCTCCTGCTGGTGCTGCTGCTGCTGCTAGCCCTCGAAGGCTAATGTTCTTTTGAGTGTTTTCTTTTTGTGGCCGGCCTGCGCGCCAATTTGTTTAGGCCACTGTATGAAAGCCCTGTAAGGCCATAAGGCCAATACCTTTGTTGTTGTAAGACATTCCTATATGTATATAAAATATGGAGTTTTATATTTGGACATTCATGAGGAGTTCAAGTAGTTTAGGCTTCCGCTAGAATGCTTGTGATAGGTGCGTTGCGCTACTCTGGTATCATCATGTACCTTCACCGACTGTTTTGTGGTATATCCTGTGGGGCCCCGGCCGGACCTTCTAGAATATATCATATGAACGGATGGGGTTGTTACATTTTTGGTATCGGTTGTCTTGGTCTTTCCCTCTCGAAGTCGTGGCCGCCTTCTTTTGTGGGGTGGCGAGCACGTGGTTGTGCAAACCAAAGTCTACGATTGAACTCCTGAATGTCCATGCTAGGAATGCATTTTGTATGTTTGAGGAACCTGCGTGTTCTTATTTTGTGTTGTTTGTTTGGGTACGACCGCTTATATGTGTGTCTTGTCCCCTTTTAGGTGACACGAAGTGGAGCTGGGCCGTCTGCGTCCCAGCATTCTGATGAGAGTACGGCACCAGCCGCGGTGCCTACACCTCCACCGTCTACGGAACATGTCCGTTTAGTTGCGGAGGCCTTGTTTACCATGATCCAAGGTCAGCCACTTAGGCAGGAGCAAGCGGCTGTGGGGCCAGAACAGGTGGCGGCAAGGCCTGAACCTGTCGTGGAAGTGGTTCCTCGAGCGGCTGAGAAGCAGCTAATACGGTTTATGAGTTTCCATCCGCCTACGTTCTCGGGAGCGGGTACTCCGACGCAGGCAGAGGATTGGTTATCGCGCGTCAAGAGAGTTATGACGGCGATTGGCACGGCGGAACGTCAGAAGGTTACCTTAGCTACATTCTTGCTTGAAGGAGAAGCTCGATTGTGGTGGGATGAGATAGAGTTACATCATTTGGCGGGTCGTCCGTTAACCCAAGTGTCGATGGAAGAATTTTCCCGGCTCTTCCTAGCGAAGCACCTTCCTGTGGCTCAACGGATAGCCATGGAAAATGAATTCCAACGGTTGACTCAAGGTGATGACAGTGTTGACTCGTACCTGCATGAGTTTACTCGCTTGGGGCGGTATGCGGGTTCGATTTTTGCTGATGAGCAGAGGAAAACTAATAGGTTCTATGAAGGATTGAGGGACGAGCTGAGGTTCCTTGTGTCCAGCTCTGTGAACCAAGGTTTCCAAGCGTTGGTTGACACTGCGACCGCGTTGGAAAAAGATATGAAGAGGGTGCAGGGGAAGAGAGCATTGGTGATGGCGCAACCAGAGTGGAAGGCGCCCCGATCGGGAAAGTCATTTTATAAGAAGAGATGGGGCAAGAAGTCCAAGCCTAGTGGACAAGCTCCTTCATCAGTTGCGTCGGGAGCAACTCCAGGGGCAACCTCCAAGCCAGAAACTCGTACCTGCTTTAATTGTGGTAGGATGGGGCATATTGCGCGAGATTGCCGGATGCCGCCAAAGAGTGAAAAGAAGACGGGAGCATCTTATGCGGAGAAAGGAAAAGCGGTGGTGGATTCTTCTGCCTCGCAAGCGCAACCCGGGTCTACAATCTTGGCCTGCAGGAGGCCATCAAGCAGAGTGACGTGGTCACAGGTATGAGTTTCGTTTTGCTTATGCTACTGTTTGTATGCTTAGCTTAGTACCCTTGTTTGTGGTTTGTGTGTGTGACATGGTTGTCATAGGTTTTGTAATGATTCGGGACACGCTGGCGCGAGCACTGTTTGACACAGGTGCATCGCATTCTTTTCTGTCTCGTGACTTTATAACGCGGCTTGGGATATCCAGTCGTGCAAAGGCAGATAGCGTCAGAGTGGTGTTGTCGAATGGTTGTTGGATGCTTGCGGATCAAGCTTGCGATGTGGCGGTTCAAGTAGGAAGTCGGGATTTTTGTTTAACCGCATTTGTTTTGCCAATTTCGGAATTCGATGTGATTTTTGGGATGGATTGGCTTGCGGAGCAACATGCTATGATTGATTGCCAGTCCAAAGAAATCACGTTGGGCCAGAATACCGAACAGGAGACCAAGTTCGCGGGTATGCGAGGAGTAGGCGGGACGTTGATGTCTGCACTCCAGGTAGTCAAAGCTGTTCGGAAGGGTGCGGAGTGTTACTTTGCACTAATTCAGGTTGTTGAGCCTAAGGCCACTTTGTGCGAGGTTCCGATTGTGGTAGAATTTGCTGATGTGTTTCCCGCAGATCTCCCTGGGCTACCACCCCAGCGGGAGATTGACTTCACAATTGAGCTGGTGCCAGGTGCGAAACCAGTGGCCCGTTCGCCATATCGCGTTGCGCCTAAAGAGATGGCTGAGTTGAAGGTTCAACTACAAGAAATGCTAGAGCAAGGCTATATCCGCCCAAGTATGTCACCTTGGAGCGCGCCTGTGCTTTTTGTAAAGAAGAAAGATGGTGGGTTACGGTTGTGTATAGACTACCGTGAATTGAATAAGCTGACTGAGAAGAATAAGTATCTGATACCTCGGATTGATGAATTATTTGATCAGCTAGTGGGCTCGACCGTCTATTCAAAGTTGGACCTGAAGTCTGGTTATTACCAGTTAAGGATTCGGGAAGGTGACATTCCCAAAACCGCATTTGGAACGCGTTATGGACACTATGAGTTCACAGTCATGCCCTTTGGATTGTGTAATGCGCCCTCGGTGTTTATGGATTTGATGCACCGTATTTTTCGTGAGTACCTGGATCTGTTTGTGATAGTGTTCATTGATGATATCCTGGTGTACTCGAAGTCCAAAACTGAGCATGAGATTCGTTTGCGGTTGGTGTTGAATACGTTGAGGCAAAATCAGCTTTATGCCAAGTTCTCGAAGTGCGAGTTTTGGCTATCGTCAGTGGCATTTTTGGGCCATGTGGTGAGTGGAGCGGGCATTGCAGTGGATCCAGCGAAGATAAGAGCCATACAAGAATGACCAATATTGTCTTCCGTGGCCGAAGTTAGGAGTTTCCTTGGACTTGCGGGCTACTATAGAAGATTTGTGGAAAACTTCTCGCGGATCGCTTTGCCGCTAACCACACTGACGCGAAAGGATCAGAAGTTCGTTTGGACGCCAGAGTGCGCACGAGCTTTTGAAGAGCTGAAAGTTCGGTTGACCACGGCGCCGGTGTTGTCTTCGCCATGTGGAACCGATGGCTTTGTGATTTATAGTGATGCCTCAGGGAGCGGCTTAGGCTGCGTTCTTCTGCAGAGCGGAAAGGTGATTGCTTATGGCTCACGCCAGCTGAAGGTGCACGAGCGGAACTATCCCGTCCATGATTTGGAATTAGCGGCGGTGATTTTTGCACTCAAGTTGTGGCGACACTACCTTTATGGTGTGAAGGTGGAGATCTATACTGATCATAAGAGCCTTAAGTATCTGTTGGAGCAGAAAGAGTTGAACATGCGACAACGAAGGTGGTTGGAGTTCCTTGGGGACTACACTTTCGAGATTCACTATACACCCGGAAGGGGAATGTTGTCGCGGATGCTTTGAGTCGGCGAGTTCCGGCGAGAGCGAATTGGTTACAAAGGCATGATGAACGTCTTATCCAGGAATTGGAGGCATTGGAGATCTCTTGTGTTGACAAGAATTCCACTACCAGTGCATGTTTGAACTGGACCGAGGTGCAATGTGACCTTGCGGACCGAGTTCGACGGGCAACGGAGTTGGATGAAGATCTCTTGCGCTATGTGACTGAAGGGCCAGAAGGCAAATTCACCTGGAATGACGGTCTTTGCGAAAAGAGAGCCGTTTGTGCGTCCCAAATGTGGGGAAGTTGAGGGAAGAACTGATGTATGAAGCACATTATACAAAGTATTCCATTCACCCCGGGAGCACAAAGATGTTCAACGATATGAAAAAGCTATTTTGGTGGCCAGGGCTCAAGAAAGATATTGCCCTTTATATGGCCAAATGCCAAACATGTGCGATGGTAAAGTCTGAATGCCAAAAGCCGGGCGGTTATTTGAAGTCACTACCGATCCCAGTGTGGAAATTTGATGATATTTCCATGGATTTTGTGCATGGATTGCCAAGATCGCAGCGAGGAAATGATTCCATTTGGGTGATAGTTGACCGGTTAACAAAAGTAGCACATTTTCTCCCGAACAGACGGGATGATTCAGTTGAATATTTGGCAAAGTTATACGTTGATCAGATTGTGCGGCTTCACGGTGTTCCTCGGAGCATCGTAAGTGATAGAGATGGGCGATTCACGTCAAATGATTGGAGGCTAGTTCATCGACTGTTGGGCACAAAGTTGACTTTCAGTACGGCCTTTCATCCCCAAACGGATGGCCAAACTGAACGTACCAACAGAACAATGGAGGACATGCTCCGAATGTGCGCCCTTGATTTCGGAAAGAGATGGGAAGATCATCTCTATATGGTAGAGTTTGCTTATAATAACAGCTACCAGGCAAGTATTGGGATGGCACCATATGAAGCCCTATACGGAAGGAAGTGTCGTACTCCCTTGGCTTGGGTAGAAGCGGGTGAAGCTCGGATTGTTAAACCAAATGAGGTGGATGAAGCAAACTCAACCATTCGGACTATTCGAGAGAGATTGCTAGTTGCTCAAGATCGACAAGCGAAGTACTACAACGCCAAGCACCGGAACGTTGAATTTGCGGTTGGCGATTGGGTCTACTTGAAGATCAAGCCATTCAAAGGTGTCTCCAGGATTCGACGATTGAAAAAGTTGAGTCCAAGATATTTGGGTCCTTTCGAAGTGGTTGAGCGAATTGGCGAAGCGGCTTATCGGCTAGCTCTATCGGCGGACTTGGGTGGGTTACATGATGTCTTTCACATCTCGGTGCTTCGGAAGGCCGTGAAAGATCCAGCTCAAGTGATCACGAGTGATCGTGTACCGGTGGAGTATGGGCTAACGACGAGAGTTAGACCCATTCGGATCGAAGATCGAGCCGAGAAACAGTTGCGGAACAAGACGGTCGGTATGGTGAAAGTCCGGTGGGACAACTGCGGCCGTGAAGAACTGACATGGGAGCGTGAGCAGACCATGCGAGAAGAGTTCCCTGAGCTGTTTGTGTAATTTGTAGCGAAAAAGTTGTAACATTAAATTTTATACGTGGTAACCTTTTTCTTGCTGGTTTCTGTTGCTTTCCTGTCTCCAAATTTCGAGGACGAAATTTCTTGTAGGAGGGGAGGATTGTAACAGCCCAAAGTTCTGAAACAGGCAAATTTGGGTGACACGGCCTGGGACACGGGCGTGTCCCAGGGCGTGTCGGGTGACACGGCCTGCGACACGGGCGTGTCGCAGGGCGTGTCGAAGTTGTGTCGACGATTGGGCTTTGTCTCGACGATTTTGTCTCGACGATCGTCGAGTGTCGAGACCTTAGTGTCGAGTGTCGAGAGTTTGAACACGGCCTGTGACACGGGCGTGTCACAGGGCGTGTCAAATCAGGCGACGAACTCAGCCCGCCGAGAATTCGACAAGGCGTGTCTGGGTGCCGTGTCTGGGCACACGGCCGGGGACACGGGCGTGTCCCAGGCCGTGTGAAGTCTCGGGATGAATTGGGATTTTTTTCACCCAGGTACACGGCCACAGACACGGGCGTGTCTGAAGGCGTGTTGGTGACACGGCCCATGACACGGGCGTGTCCCGTGGGCGTGTCACTGGTTTGGATAAGTCGGTTGACCACCGCTTGAGGCACACGGCCGTGTTCGAGGCCGTGTCGGGTCAAATTATGTGTTTTTGGCAGAATCGTGGCCGTCCATTTCTTCAGTCTGGATCCAAGGGCTGAAAGCTCTTCTTCTTTTTCCTTAAGGGCCGAAGTCAGAGATTGATTTCTCATTTACTTTGGCCTTAACCTTTCTTCAAGAGAGAGAAAGAGAGAAAGAAAGGAGGAGGAAGAAGGGAAGGGGGCTGCTGTTGGTGGTGCTGCGGTTTACCGGCGAGAGATCCGAAGCCAGCGTTGCGGAGGAAACGATCTTGCGCGTCTTGCAAGCTATCTTGGAATCCATGGCACCGAAGCGATCGTCAAGGGTAACGACCTTTCTTCCTAAGCCATGTGAAGGCTTCCTTTTAGCATATCTTTGTGAGTTCCCCCACCAAGAGGTGGCTGGTTTTGGGACTCTTTGGGTGGATGTGTGAAATCCCCTTGTTAGCATATAGATCCGGAAATGGAGTACGGAATAGGCATGCTGTGTGAAGCCCATCTGGATAGGTTGGTCTAGATTGGTGATGTTGCATACGAACCGGAGAAAACTCCGTGAAAAACGTGTAGTGTACGGAGTCTACGGGTTAGGCCTGCGAAAAGGAGTAGCAGGAAGTACTGGGGTGGTAGCCCAGGAAAATAGCCTTGTGATGGTTTTGGGTCCAACCTGTGAATGATGCACAGGTAGTCCTGGTGGGACCAGGAAAGGCCCTTTTTGTGATGCTTGATGTCATAGGGTGTCCACCTGTGGAGCGAGTCACAGGAAGTACTGGTGTGCCCAGGAAAGACCCCTGACATTTGTGCTTATGCGGTGTCCACCTGTGGAGAGAGAGTCACAGGAAGTACTGGTGTGCCCAGGAAAGACCCGCTGTTGTTGTGAGAATTGAGTATCGAGAAGTACCCAGGCTTGAATGTCAGGAACAGGATTGGTGAGACCGACCCGTGCTTTTGATATAACCATGAGTACGCTGCACGCGGAAAGGGCAAGGCGATTTGAGCAACGGGGGGTGGAGGATCCGACCTGCGCTATGTCCGTCTGACGTGAGACCAAAAGTGCGGTCTGTTGGAGCGCATAGCAAGAGTCTTCGGCCTGCGCGCCATGACACAAAGGGGGGCTACGGGCCATCCCGGTGTCCGAGGACTAACTCCGGCTGCACGCCATGGAGTAATGCTCAAGAGTGTTACCGTTGGGTGTTAACCCTGATACGGTGGTGGGCAAGAGGTTGCCAGAACACCAAGAATGTGCCCTGAGTGCACGGACCGTTGGGCCGGGCGGCGAACGGTTGTGATGGCTTGTGTGCGTGAAAGCACCTTTGATGATTGCCATACTTGTGATATGATATGCCTGCAGGGAAAATACCGCTGCCCCGAGAGGAGGGGTAGGGTCGTTATAATTTGGTCAGCTGAACGCTGACCGTTGCTTTTGTTTGCCACCGTTGGGTGGCTTGTCCTTCAACAGGTGCTGGAGAGCCGAGCGGGTCGCATAGAGGTTGATGCTCCTGCTGGTGCTGCTGCTGCTGCTAGCCCTCGAAGGCTAATGTTCTTTTGAGTGTTTTCTTTTTGTGGCCGGCCTGCGCGCCAATTTGTTTAGGCCACTGTATGAAAGCCCTGTAAGGCCATAAGGCCAATACCTTTGTTGTTGTAAGACATTCCTATATGTATATAAAATATGGAGTTTTATATTTGGACATTCATGAGGAGTTCAAGTAGTTTAGGCTTCCGCTAGAATGCTTGTGATAGGTGCGTTGCGCTACTCTGGTATCATCCTGTACCTTCACCGACTGTTTTGTGGTATATCCTGTGGGGCCCCGGCCGGACCTTCTAGAATATATCATATGAACGGATGGGGTTGTTACAGCCGTTCGGGGAAGAAGAGGACGCAGGGGCGACGACGTACATGTGGAAAGACGTCCGACATTTCAGCAGGGGCGACGGCGTACATGAGGACTTTTCATTTCATTTTGGACTGTGAATATCCATTTAAGCACTGCGAGCTAAATAATAAGTGGTTTAGAAATGGGCTGCGAATAGCTATTTATGCACTGCTAATATCAATTCTCATGAATAATCGTATACAGACAAAATAAATATATATTAAATTAAATTAAAAACATTAAATAAGTCACACCTTCGGCTTCCGTGTCCGACATCGCTGGTTGATTGGATCAATGCGTGCTTTACCCTCACGGTCCGACCAACCCGCATCGAACGGTCCCCATATATTCCTGACCTGCAGGCAGCAGGGCATCTGGCAAATCCGTGTAGCCATGGTGTGGCCAGCCTCCTGCCTTCCACCGCTACACCTACGCCACACCTGACCTGTTCTCCTCCCACGCAAACACGGATTTCGATTTTCGCCAGCCAAAAGAGGGAGAGAGCCTCCCGCCGCCGTCGTCGTCTCGTCTCCAGATCTCACCTGGAAAAACGATTCATCCAACTTCCGATAATCTCCCCTCCTTCTCATCTCCTTCATGGAGCTCATTTCCGGAGATTCATACATCAATCTCCGCCACTTCCCCGACACCAACCAACCCGTCAACGCCGATGCCGATGCCGATGCCGATGCCACACATTCCCTCCTCTCGATCCACCCCCACCAGCGACCAGCCTTCCCTTATTCCGAATGCGTCCGTCGCCGCGCCTACCAGTTTGATGGCCGCGGGGGATTTTTCCCCCGCGATTGGGATCTCGCCGAGGCCAGCGCCTCTCCCCCGGGATTCAATTGGTTCCACATCGAACTTCCCAAGGGGAATCACAAGCTTTCCTATCGGCACAGCTCCTAATCGATGCCCTTTGCCCCCCTCTCAAGCTACAGGACATCCTCTCCCTCGTCTCCAACGGACCATTCTGCGCCCACGTCGACGGCGCTCTCATCTTCCGCGTCAACTCTCCAGGACCGGCCACCTCCGACTTCACCCTCCGCCTCGCCGCCCGCGTCACCGAAACCGCCGTCATTACAGTATCGCTCGGCCGAGTCCCGAGATTAGGATTTTCCCCCGCCGGGCAGTCTTTGCTATCCGAGATCCCCGTTGTGGAGAAGACCGCGGCTGATAAGGATGACGAGGAAGGCGTCGGCGGCCACGGCATGGTTATTCGCGAGCACGTCCTCGAGTTCTTGCTCACCATGAATCACTCCGAGGAGGCGGATAATCCCGTGCCCAGAAGCGTTTCCGATTTGGTCGTGCACGTGATCGACACCCATGTGGATCATGTACAGGATATCGTCACCCGGCTCGAGATGGAGCTCGACTCCGTCGAACTCGAGATGGATAAAGGTGAGGAAGACACTACTGGCTAACATTATGATTTTTTTTTGATAATTTCTCAGTAAATGTAACTTAAATAAGAATGTTGGTAAAACATAGTGCTGTTTATTTATGACGCATGATAGCAACGCCATAGTGTATAATGATAATTGCCCTTTGATTTCTTTCAAAATATTTAAGAAGGCTTAGGCTCTGTTTGGCATAGCTTTTTTGAATTGAAGGCATGTTTGGCATAGCTTTTTTGAATTGAAGGCATGTTTGGCAAGGCAATGGTTATGACCTCTACCAAGAAAAGATAACTAGTTTAAAAATCAAAAGTGAATAAAGATAACGACTGTTCATAATCACCACGTTTGTCACATTTGGGTAAAATTTCAATTGGGGTTGCTAAGTTATTATCCTTGCCCCACTGGGAGGTAAAAATAATCATATTGGAATTAGATGATGTTTCTTAGAAAATATTTCCTGGACTCCTATGTATGGAGCATTTATGGACATACTACAGTCTTAACATAGGACTTAATAAATTTATGCATTTAGGGCATTTTTACCCACAGGAAGGTTAAAATTTACTAATGGAATTAACATTGCTTATTTCATTGTGTTAGTCTCGTCGAATTTTGACTATTTACACTTAAAGAACCGTGGTTGGAGGAAGATGATGTCTGCCTTTGGATTCGCTCCTGGCTATAAGGACCTTGACATGACCTTCCCTCAGAACCTCTATTTAATTCAGGAAACTCCCATTGAATTCAGGACACTCCCATGGAGTTTAGCGCAGTAGATAATAGTATAAGGATTTAGTGGTTATATTCCTCAGTGTGATTAACCTAAAGGAGTTTATAAAGGATGTTGAGTAACATTTTGAAACTTCTGCTAAAGCATTAGCCATTATCCTCATGAAAAAGCTTCCAAGCATGATGCTTAACAATTTTAAGGAGTGTGTAATCATTTTTTGGGGGATAGAGAGATATACTAGCTTATCTCATGTATTTAGCAGAGTTTTCTCACCCTTTCTAGACCATTATTTTTGAATTTTTTACTTGAAAAGATGTCCCTTTTTAGATTTCTATAATTTAGGACTGTTCAAGAGAAGTAGAGACTAAAGCCTACTCGAGATCATTACAGCAAAGCAAAAGGTGTCTTGAATGTAAGAATGGTAAAAGTCCACTTGAAGAATGGCCAGCACAATGCAGGAAAAATGGATTCAAATAATACTTGATTGATTGATTATGGTTATTGTTGGTCGCTCGAGGTGCTCGTGAACTGGTCAAAAACGAACCGTCCTAGTTTGTGAGCGGGTTGAGCGCGCAAACAGTCACAAAAAAGCTGACGGCTGGCAAGGAGATTTTTATGTGGAAAGGCCCCAGAAAGGGTAAAAATCACGGGGTCGTGTCTGTGCCGGCCAAATTTCACTATATGTTTGATGATTACAAAAATATTTGATCCCGAGGATGACGTACCACTGCTCGTTACAATTGTTCTTCCAGAATGCTAGAGTCGGCAAAAAATATAATGGTGGAGGATGTGCTCGGAAGTTATCGGAAACGGTGGAATCAGTAACCAGTGCTCTGGACCCAATGACAGAGTCTGGAGCAATGTGCTCGGGGCAACCTGGAATGACGGAAGTAGCATATAGTGCTCTGGACCTGAACGACTTCGACTGCGAGATGTGGAACACGTCGTGGATCCGGATATTGGAAGTGGGTTGGAGATGGTACGCCACCTCTCTGATGCGGTCTGAAATCATGAACGACCCGTAGAACTTGGGCCCCAGCTTTTTGTATGAACTTTGAGATATGGTCATATGATGGTAAGAGTGGCATTTAAGCCACACCCAATCTCCTGGGGCGAAGAACAACTTGTGGTGTCCCCGGTTGTAGGCGGTCTCCATACGAGCCTAAGCCTGAAGCAGTCGCTCACGGACTAAAGCAAGGATCTGATCACGAGTGGATAGCTCTGTATCGTTAGTGGGTGAGCGGGTGAAGGCGATGGCATATGTAAGGAGGCAAGGTGGATCTCGGTCATAGGCTAGTCGAAAAGGCGTGGTTTGCAGGACTAAACAGTTGGATGTGTTGTGACAATACTCCACCTATGGAAGCCACCTTGCCCAATCCTTGGTGCGGTCCCCAGCAATACAACACGGGTACATCTCTAGTGTCTGATTGACAACCTCCGTCTACCCGTCCGACTGCGGGTGGTATGCCGAAGAAAGTGAAAGCTTGGTGCCACATAATGCGAATAGCTCTTGCCAAAATAGGGAGGTGAAAATCTCGTACCTATCAGACACTATACTCTCCAGAATGCCGTGTAAATTGAACACCTAGTCAAAGAAGATGCGGCCACCACATCCCCTACAATATGGCAACTCATCGCCATGAAGTGCGTGACCTTGGACAAACGATCGACCACCACAAAGATGACGGATCGACCCCTCAAAGTGGGTAACCCCTCATTGAAATTCATAGATATGTCGGCCCATATATGTGTGGGGATGGAAAAAGGCTGGAGTAGACCGGCTAGTAGGAGGTGGTCGGTCATGCTGCACTCACAGTCAAGACAAGAGGGCGATGAAGTCTTGGATCCCCCGTTTGAATCCCTTCCAAACGAACTCAGCCCGAATCCGCTGAAGGGTCTTTATGAACCCCTTCATGGGTGGTGTCGTGGAACCTGGTCAGAATATTCAGAATCAAGGGAGAAGTAGCCGAAAGATACATGCGATCCTTGTATTGGATGAGGCCGTCCCGAACTGTCCAATACATGGGCAAACTCCCCTCCTCAATTCGGTGAAGTAGCTCGCGTAGAAACGGAGTGTCCTGAATCTCCATCTGCAGGCGGCGGTGAATGGTCGAGGTTGGGTGAGAAATGACCAACAAATACCCCTCTTGGTCGCGGAGGGAGAGGGCATCTGCAACCCGGTTCAAGACACCAACCTTATACTTTACACGAAAGTCAAAGCCCAGAAGTTTACTGATCCAACACTGCTGCGATGCAGTGTTGAGGCGCTACTCTAATAGGTATCTGAGACTGAAATGATCTGTGCGAATAAGGAAAGGACACCCCTATTAGTACGGTCTCCAATGTTGAATGGCTTTGGCCATCCCAATCAACTCTTGCCAGTAAGCCTGAAGCTTCTGATGATGAAGAGCGGTCCGGCGGCTAAAATATGTGATTGGATGGCTCCCTAGGGTGAGCACTTCATTGTACCCATGTTCGGATGAGTCACACTCTACCTGGAACTCCTTATTAAAGCCCGGTAGATGCAGCACTGGGGCCGACACCGAAGCCCACTGAAGAGCATGAAAAACAGCCGTCGCTGAGTCCCCCACTCGAAGGACTGTCTCTTCAATAGGGCAAACAATGGTGCTGCTTTGACGTTGTACCCCTGTATAAAATACCGATAATGGCCTGCCAGGCCAAGAAAATCCCGGAGTTCCTGCTGGGACTGGGGATGGGGCCAATCAGTCACGCCCTGGATCTTGAGGGGGTCAGCGGACACCCTTGCACTATCAATAACATGGCCCAAGTAGGAGACTGATCAGTCCCAAAAGAACACTTGGCTCGCTTCAAGAAAACCCTGTGAGTAGGACTAACTGAAAAACTGCTCAAAGGTGGCCCAGATGGGACTCTCATGTAGCACTGCAGACTAATGGTCGTCAAAGAAAACAAGTACGCAACGACATAACAAGTCATGAAATCCCTCGTTCATGAGGGCCTGGAAGGTGGAAGGGGCATTGGTGAGCTCGAAGGTCATCACGAGGAACTCAAAGTGTCCATGATGGGTGCAGAAAGTTGTCTTCTCCACATCCTCGGGGGCCATGCATGCCTGATGGTATTCAGAGCAAAGATCCAGCTTGAAGAAGAAGTATGCGCTGTGCAACTCGCCCAGTAATTCCTTCACGATCGGAATGAGGAACTTGTCGTCTCCGTTCACACATTTAGCTCGCGGTAATTTATGCAAAAACGTCATGTGTCCTTATTGACCAACGAGACTGTAGAGGAGAAAGGGGACACGCTGTGGCGGATGATGCCCTACCGCAGCATAGCATCGCCCTGTCGCTCAGTCTCGTCCTTCTGCCGAAACGGGTAGCGGTAGGGGCGAACTACGCTAGCCGTCTCCGGCAAGAGGCAAATGTGGTGATCCCAGCGTCGCAAGGGAGGAAGTCTCGTCGGATCCCCCTCTTTTGCTCTTGTCGGCTCTTGTTACGCCCCCGGACGGATCCGAAGGCGACAACGGGGCTGAACCAACTGGTTCAGCCCCCACTTTCTAAAAGGCGGCCGTCGGGGGCTGAACCCACCCGGTTCAGCCCCAATTGGGGCCGGTCGGCCCCCTTGGCCGGCCGGCCTTGGTCCGGGTATAAATGTACCCGGATCCTCTTTGGAGTGGAGCATGCAAGTATTATCAAAGGTAATTCTCTAGCCCCCCTCTCAAACCCTAGAAATCTCTCCTTCTCTCTCAAATCTCATCTAGTTCCTAACATTTGGTATCAGAGGATTCTTCCTCCCAAATCTTTTTTCTTCCGGCATCGATCCCGCGTCGATGCCCGCTCGCATCCGATTGCGGCATCCCGCTTGCATCCCGGCGTCGGCTCCCGATCGCTCCCGATCGTCGATCTTGCTGTCGCTCGCATCCCGACGTCGGCTCCCGCTCGCATCCCGCCGTCGGCATCCCGCTCGCATCCCGGCGTCGGCTCCCGCTCGCATCCCGGCGTCGGCATCCCGCTTGCATCCCGGCGTCGGCTCCCGATCGCTCCGCATCGCTCCCGATCGTCGATCGACTGCCGAATCCCGCTTTTGCTCCGCATCGACTGCCGACTGCCGGTTACTGCGTCGATCTTGCTGCCGGTTGCTGCATCTGTTGCCATTCGCGCACGCCCGGGATTCCACCATGGTGACTCACACCCAAGAAGACTCCAATCGGCTCGCACATCTCGAAGAAAACTACACCGGGCTGACCGCCACCGTAGCAGCCCTCGCCGATAAGTTAACAGCATCGGAACAACGTCTCGAAGAGAAATTGGACGCCCGCATGGACGAGCTTAAAAATATGTTAACCCAACACCTTAAAGGAAAAGCTGTTGTGGGCGAGGCCAACGCAGTCCAGCTTCCCCTCCCTACTCCAGCATCGGGGCACGACGATCGGGCCTCTAGCCTCAATGGGGGGCTTGGCATTGACAGTGGAAGGGTAGGAGGCTCACGGCGACCACAAGCTTGGTCCGAGGCAACCCAGTTTGGCGGCATCGCCGCGTCTGCCTTGGATTTTCCTCCTTACCGTGAAGACCTCCAGGAGGACCAACGACCCAACGGGATCGGGTGCCCACCTCGTGATGGGCTCCTCTCTATTCCAGGAGAACCAGGACACGTCGCGGGCGGAAGGGGAGGAGGCAGATGGGAGTTTAGGCCGCCAGTCTTGGGAACCCCTATGGAAGGGATTGGGGGTACCCACACGTGGCCGCTGATCGACGACAACCGCTTGGACACGGGCAAGAGTACGGAGGACCCGGGCACCAACTACCACGCGCCTATCTACCGCCGAAGGTTACCCGTATGAACTACCCCAAGTTCAAGGGAGGAGATGCACTCGAATGGGTCCAAAAGGCAGAGTTATTTTACAGCTATCAGGAGATACCAGAGGCACAATGGGTAAGGTTGGCGTCCTTCCACCTTGAAGAGGACGCATACCAGTGGACCCAATGGTTCCTCCGGGGACGGGATCACGCGCCATGGCACGAGTTTGTCGACGGATTCATCGCCCGCTTTGGTCCACTTGAGTATGAAGACTTCGAGGCTCTTCTTCAGAAGTTGCGTCAGAAAGGGACGGTGATGGAGTATCGAACCGAGTTTGAACGGTTGGCCAACCGGGTGCAGTGGGGCGAGAGGACCTTAACAAGTTGTTTTATTTCCGTTTGAAGGAGGACATCCGAGACGAGGTGCATGCCTATCTACCGCGCAGTTTGACACAAGCTATCAACTTGGCCGGATTCAAGAAGAGCGTATCATTCGACAGAAGTCCCGGGGGGACACTCCGAGGAACCTTACACACCTTCCCGATGCAAAAAAGGATCACGCAGCTACAGAACGGGCGACGCTGAAGAAATTGACTTGGACAGAGCTACAGGCTAGGAAGGAACATGGCTTGTGCTTCAACTGCGATGAGAAATTTACCCCAGGCCACAAATGTCAGAGGATCCAGGTTTACATGTTGCAGGAAAGTCTGATGCCGGATGTAGACGGAGGGAACAGGAGCACATTCTGGATACAATCGAGTACGGGGTATCTTCCCTCGCCATGGCGGGAGACTCCGCTCCGACCACTATGAGTATTGCGGGGCGGATTGCCAACAGCAGGTGACCTTTCTGTTTGACAGTGGGAGCACACATAATTTCATTAGCCCGACGGTGGCACAGACATTGGGGCTAGAGATCATCAAGGATGCCGCTTCCCAGGTTGTGGTGGCCGGTGGACACGAGCTGCAGTGCGAAGGAGTGCTTCGGGACGTGGAAATCAGTGTGCAGGGATACACCGACAACATGGATGTCTACCTATTGCCCATCCAGGGGCCAGATGTGATTCTGGGGGCCCAGTGGTTGCGACAGCTGGGTAGGGTGACTCTGGATTGGGAGAAGTTCACTATGGAGTTTGCTAAGGGTGGGAGATAGTACTGTCTGCAGGGCATCCACATCTCACCAGTGCCGGGGGCTCTCTTGCTGTTTGGAGAGGTTGCAGGGACATGGGCGTGACGCGGCTTGGGTAGACCTGAGGGGCCGGACGGCGCCACCAGATTCCCACCTTGAGGACAAGCTGGGTTTTGATGGGGCAGGGAATGTTACGCCCCCGGACGGATCCGAAGGCGACAACGGGGCTGAACCAACTGGTTCAGCCCCCACTTTCTAAAAGGCGGCCGTCGGGGGCTGAACCCACCCGGTTCAGCCCCAATTGGGGCCGGTCGGCCCCCTTGGCGGCCGGCCTTGGTCCGGGTATAAATGTACCCGGATCCTCTTTGGAGTGGAGCATGCAAGTATTATCAAAGGTAATTCTCTAGCCCCCCTCTCAAACCCTAGAAATCTCTCCTTCTCTCTCAAATCTCATCTAGTTCCTAACAGCTCTAGTGCTAACTGAGGAAGAAGAAAGGCCAAAATCCCTAGAGGGCCCGTCGCCAGATCGACGTCCCAAATATAGGTGGTTCATCAACAAGCGTTTCTCAAAAAACGTGGGATAAGCTCATGATTTTTGAGAGGTCCTTAGGAGAATGCAATTCGATGTGCAGACGAAGTCGCTCGTGGATGCCTATCGTGAAAAAAGGCACATACTGTGCCACTGGGATGGATGGGGTGCGAGAAAGGAGCATCTAAAACTGCTCGATATAGTCATCAATGAACCCAGACTCTCTGTGAGATATGAGATCGCCAAGAGGATTCCCGTAAAGGGGAGGTCCGAAGTGCCGGGCACATTGCGTTTTAAAATCCTACCATACCAGTGCGGACGCTCCCGACGTTGTAAGAACCACAGCTGTGTGGAACCCATGAGATGAAATGACGAAATGCCAAGCCAATCCTCTTCCGGGGTGCGTTGGGTTTCAAAGAACTGTTCACAATGTGTGAACCACGTGAGAGGGTCCTCCCGACCATCAAAAATGGGAAGTCCATCTTCACAAAACGGGGAAAGCCGCCTCCTTCTGCTCGCGGTGCAGGAGATTCATTAACCAATTGAGATGAATCTGAAGCGGCGCGTGGAGCCGACGGTGACGCGTTCGGACGAAGGACCTTATTGTTGGCCACCATCATGTGCTGAAAGGATTCTAAAATCTAGGCCAAAGTGAGGCCTCCCGGGTTGTCGTCGTCCATGGGTGTGGTCCTAATGCAGGGAGAAGAGGTAGGGGGAGTTGGGAAAATGTTGGTGCTGCTCGATAACAGTGGAATACCAACGGTAGAGGCCCCCACGAGTACCGACGAGCTCACGTGGAGCAGTGGAAGGTCGTAACCAGGTGCGGACAAGGTGGTTCAGGGTTGAGAAAGCCTGTCGGCGGTAAAAACAGGGAATGCGGTCAGCGTCTAGTGCAGCGGAGGAGCGGTGGAGGAGGAAACCTCTGATACCAAGTTGTTACGAGCTCTAGTTTGAGACCTCATTCGCGGGGGAAGGAGGGAGAAATCTCGTAGATGATTGACGTCGGCCTTGCTGGATCCTCTCGAACCTATCTCGTCGGGAGAAGAGCTACGGAGGAGGGAGAGGGGCGGTCGATTGGTGTAGAGGAGCGCCAGAATCGGAGAAACCAAGCGATTGCGGGTTGCGTTGCGTGCGGGAGTGATGCACCCTCTGCCGCATTCAAATTTTTGTGACGTCATCATGCGTCGGAGTCTTATTTACTATGCATTTATTTATTGTCATGTATTTTTTTTTGGGCACCTGCTTTTATTTAAAAGCATTATTTGACTCGTTGGTTTGATCGGCCGACGAGACCCTGAATAAAAAGGTATGGTAATTTTGGTAGCTAGGACGTAACGGGCAAGCTCAAAGTTATTTAAAACGCATAACTTTAAAATTCAAAAAAAAAATTTATTTAATTGTTTGGATAGAATTAAAGGAAATAAATATTTGGAAGAAATTTATGAGGAACATTATCTGGAAATTATTCAAAAGGAGATCCCTTTAGGAATCATTAATTGACTGGCTAAATCAACTTTTGGAAATTATTTCATTTGGAAAGTAGAATTGAAGGGCCCTCTCATTTAGAAGGTTAAATGAAAAAAACCTTATAAAAGATCGTGTGTTAATTGAGAAGTAGAGACCGGGCAAATATACAGGGAACAAACCTAAATTGTTCCCTGTTAGCTGGTGTAGCCCTGATGCCAAGAAGACGACGCCTCAACCACTCCTGCCCACGACATCTGTAGCCCACCAGTGCTAGAGGAACTCTTTAGCACCCGTCAAAGTCCTTCCCCGGCCGACCGCTGTCGACGTCGACAGGCCGCTTCCAGCGCTCTGCCAAGCGCTGGTTTCCGCCGTTCCCAAGCTCCCAGTGGCCGATTGTTTCAAGGCCACCCTCCGACGGCCTCCTAAACCCACGTCAGGTGCAATTTGTTGTCGACTCTAGCAAGCCATCCAACAAACTGCTGTCCCGGTGGTTCAACCTACAGAGATTTGTAAAAAGTACCGTTGTCGGGTGTGCGGTCTGCTGTCGACTCTAGCAAGCCATCCAGCAAATGGCTTCCCCGTCGGTTCAACCTACAAAGATTTTGGAATAGTTTGGATCTCGTGTGGTAACTTCACCATTCTCTTGCTCCGCTGTGATGTTTTAGATTTATGCACCCATTTAAATAACTTAAGAGCTTACTCGAATGTTCAAATTTCTTCTGTTACCGTTATTTCATAAATTGCTAATTGTGCTTTGCTTGGAACGGTTGGATTCCGCTACGATTCAAATCCTAATTCCTTTGACAAATCATACACAAATAAAATTATTGATCTTGTGAAAATCTATCAGTAAGAGTTGTTTTAAGCGTGAAAATATCGAATTAGCCCGCTCGGCCTCTCTTTCAAACTAAAAGATGAAATTATTTTCAAAAACCTAGTTTTATTTTATAACCAAAAATTATAGATATTATTAAAAATATTTAATTGTGAAAACCTTAATATGAGTCTACATCAAGGAGACGGGAGCAGCTTGGGCGTCGTCGGGTAGTTTCAGTGAGGTAGAGAAAGGAGAATTAGGGAGAGAGAAAGTGAGAAAGAGATTTGGTTAATGATTTTGATGCCTTCAAACCAGGCACACCCCAACCTTATAACCGGTTGGAGCCCAAACCAAACCAAGGTTCCAAATAAAATACAAATGTCGAAAATAAATATATAATGCAGAATCATAAAAGATATGTCTAAGCGGTGCACGCCGAGGTGCTGTGCTTGTACATGATCCCCCAAAGTGGGTTCGTGTTACGGTTGCGCATGCCGACGGGACACACACACGCCGACGAGGCACCGTCGTGAGTCCGCATACGTAGGGAGACGATGACAGATCTGTCTGGAAGAGAAGAGGTCGAAGACGCGCCGCCAACATGATTACTTTATTTGCATTCGTTATGTTATTTTAAATTTATGTACGCTTTATTTTCGCCCCGCTTTCCGTTATTTGCACCTTGCACCTATAAAGGGTTGCACCGTACTATTTTTCATTATGCTTGGTGTATGGAATTTAGGGTTACTCCATAGGTTTTCTTCTCGTTCCCTCCTCCTTCGTCTTCCTCGCCTTTGCCGGCCCTCCCCCTTGCCGGATTCCTCTTGGGTTTATATCAATTTGGTCTGACCTGCTTTACCGCTCATCATCTTGCCGTCGGTGCTCGCGTTTAGGTAAGGGATTCCCACGATTTCTGTTTCTGCCGGATTGCCCGAGCCAAATCCCTCACATCGTGTGCAACCTATTCTGTGCCGAAACCATTGCAGCGCCCGATCCCGTCCGCTACAGCGCCGAACCGCTTCTGCTGCCTGCCGCGAGCCGTGCTGTCGCCGATCCACAACTTCCGATCTGCCGCCCTGCACATCAATCTGATGCTACCGACCGTTTCCGCCCTTTCTGCAACGGTTGAGCCCGCCCTTTCCGCATATCTGATGCAGGAAGTCCAGTTGACCGTCGAAGGATGGAGCATCAATACGAAGACGTCGAATAAGGTCGTCTTCAACTGGGGTGTTTTCACGACGAGGTGCTAAATAATTATCGCAGGCTCCTCATGATCGTACTCGTGTCGCGCAGGTGGGCCACGGCCTCTGCGGGCCAGTGGCAGTCGTGGCTCATAAGAAGGGCGAGGGTTACCCATCGGAGTGTGGTCGCGACGATAACCATACGCAGGCTCGGGAGCCCCTCTCCTAGGAGCGGGGTCCCGACGTGGTAGCTCTCTTGCTTGTCTATCTAGTGGAGGTAGAACGTCCCGAGGATCGTCCACAGGCTCCTCATAACGAGGCGTTAGGGCTGGACCTCTAAGGGCTCCTAACTGGTCGACTCTATTGTTGATCCTAGCGATGTCATTCTTAATGGTCACAAATTGCTCGAGGACTAGACACTAAAACTCCGTGGCTCTCATGTCCGAATTCGAACTGGCGGCCCGATAGTCGATGATGTTCTGATCATGCATCGGGGTTTGAAACAACCTACCACTACGTAGCATAAAACATGCCTCGAACCTGCCTCTAATACCAAATGATGTTGGGGTAGGCATACAAAAAGCTCAATAACTGAAATGCAATCTAAATACAGTGCACATGCAAATATGGAATAACAGCCTGGATCGAGATCTTCAAGCAAGTAATTAAAATTTAATAAACGCTTCTAACAACAATTTGCACAATCGGATAACAAGCGGTGATGAGTAAAGAACAGTTATAATTAACAAACGAGATGAGACGTAATTCCGTTCAAGTGCGCCGATTCCGCCGAATGCGCTCTGCATGTTACACAACGAATAACAATTACAAATACTTATGAAAATTAAAATCCAAAACAAGAGTCTCTACCAAAGCAAACAATGAAAAGAGATACAACATCCATACCTAGATTTAGTCGTGCATGTGGCGGCGAGATTAGGGATGGGAGTTGACGGCGGTGTTGTCGTTCTTGGCACGAGGTTGGCCCACAAGAGGGTTGTTGGAGGGCGTATGCTGTAGATCTGGAGGCTGTAGGGATATAGGAAAGGTTGCGGGTAGTATTGTTGGCGGGGTGTGCGTGTTGGCTTATTGGGGGATCGGGGAGGAGGTGGGGTCATGGAAAGGTTGCAAGGAGGGCGGTTGGGGCTGGGGTAAGGGAGATCGGGTGGTGGGATGGCGCGTGTTGACTAATTGGGGCGTTACAGCATTACTGATGTGTGTAATTGCTAAAAGATTTCAGTGTATTGTATATAACTAACAACAGAAAAATTAATCAATGCGTAGTTGAACATTGGCATACTCAGTTTTTTTTCTACTGAAGCAATGGCAAATACATTCACTAAAGCATTTCTTTGAAGTAAATTACGGTTGACATTTTCAATGCTTGTTGGCCTTTAAACAATTATTCTCTCAGAGCAAATAATGGGGATTGTTCTTAGTTTTACCGAACCAGGTTGCTTGTCTACATTTAGCAACATACAGCTAGGGTCTTCAATCCCTTCTGGCACTTGTATTTCACATAGAGTTCCTTCTGTTTATAGTATGCACACAAATATCATTATAATGTGTTGGATTTATTGATTTATTATGTGCAGTTCTGCCATTCCTTTTTTGTTGTAGGTGGTTCTACATTGAAGAAACAAATGCTAGATGATAGAAGATTTCCAAAAATGCACTTGGATTTACAGCGCCTTCTACAGGTAATTTTTCATTATTGTAAATTTTCTAATTGTTTGTGAAAATTTTACTACTTTATCCTTTTCTTCTTTTTCTTTTTTGTGTTAGTGGAGTATCATATCATTTTTTTTTCATTTGAAGCAAGAAAAAATCATATTAAATTTGAAATTTCACTGGTTTAACCTGATTTATTGCAGGTAGTTGCTCATGGTGAGCAGATATTTCCGAGGGTGAAGGAGAAGTGTGCGGCGAAAAGTTGGTTTCCAAATGAAAATATTGTTGCTCTAGAGGAGCTGGTTGGTCGTCTGAGGAGACTAAAAGAAAATATGGGATTCATAGTAAATCGGGTGACTGCCATTCAGGCTGGTCTCGATAGTTGGCAGGCCGAACAAATAAACAGAAAACTATATTATCTCTCTTTTCTGTCATTGATCTTTCTTCCACTGTCAATTGTTACTGGAGGTAAGCTTGTGTGATAATCTAATATTGGTATGTTGTGATAGAAATATTTTACAGGTCTGTTATAACTTGTGTATTTTATTTTCTTGACAGTATTTGGTATGAATGTCGGTGGAGTGCCATGGACAGGACAAAAGGATCCAGAGCTCAAAGATGGTTTTGGCAATGTTTTACTGCTCTGTGCTGCAATGCTGTTGTTGCTTCTATTTTGCTTTACTTTCCCGACTATCTTGGCACGAGTGTCTGCTTGGAGAAAGCGGGCTGCATTACGAAGATCTTGGTCTCTTAACAGAAAGTCCTTTTTGAAAAGAACTCTGCGAAGAGGTGCATTTCAGGGAGGTGGCTATATTCGCCTTTGAATTGGCCGTCTTAAGGTAATTGATGCATGATGACTTAGGATTAGGGATTTCTAATGTGATTATTTTATGAAATGAATGGTATTTATCAAATACGTGCACTCTCTTCATATTCTGTAATGTGATTCTTTTAGTTTGCTTTAATTTTATTTCTTATTATTATATCACTCTTAGTCACCTTCTAATTATTTTCTTAGAATGTATAAATGTAGCTTTTACATCCCATTGTTCAATAATGATCAAGTTTTGTTTTTTTGGCATTTCAATTTTTGTTCACCATGGAAGCTCCTCACACCCGAGGTTAACATGCACTAGAATACTTGTACACAACTCTGTCAAGTGCACCATGACTCATTGCTAGCTCGATGTTGCATCACTTGCACACGCCTTATCTAGTGTATTCTGCTCACACCTGTCCCCGCAGATCGCACACTCACGCTTTGCATACTTGTGTACCTCTTCTCTTGTAGTGCTCTGTCTGTGTGTGTCGCCCCACACAAACAATGTAGTACACTCTTGCTGCTACCGTCGCCCATACACTGCCAATTATCCTGAGATTAAACATTTCTTTTCATTAGAAATATCTTGTCGTGGATGGCTTCTCACATATATCTACAAAAAGAGAGACTATTTTGGCATGTACAAGGCTACCCCACTTCTCTTAGATGAAGGCATTGGCTTGCCATACAGAGTTTGTGCATGGGATATATAGCCGCTCCTAAAACGGCCTTGACAGTCTTAGGGAATATGCTCTTACAGCTACTCCCCTTTTCAGGACATGCCATTATCATATCTCATAGTGCGCTATGAAGCACCAATACTTCCATGAGGGACTCATACGGCCGTACCGGATGCGTATCCAGTACTCGGTAGATACACCTGTTAATCTCGTTCGTATATACACTTAGACTTGGTAGATCGTTCTGCATATTGTGATAAGAGTATGTTTTTTAACGTAAACAAAAGATTTATGTTTGTCTTTTAAAGAAAAATTGTGATTCATAAATGCAACCACGGATATTTGTTTATTACAGTAACAAAATATGTTTTGGATAAACATCTTTTTTCTTTAAAATTATAAAAAAATTGATTTAAATTTTATTATTTTGTTTTCTTACTATATATTTAAGGATTATGTGTTGCAAATTGTAGTGTCTTTATTTGCTCAACATGAATTTTTCTACATTTTATATTCTCCCTTTAAACAAAGGTGGTGTGTGTGTACCTATATGTATATATTGAGCATGTATTTATATATGTCAATTTTAATAATGTCATACCACAAAAGTACCCGCATTTTATTTTTTATTTTCTCGTACCACCATACCGGATGCGTATCATACCCGATACTCATACCTGTGCCAGTGCTTCATAGTTAGTGGGTCTTTACCACTTGCCAACATTATCTTCGACAAGCTTTGCATGTGGCGGCCACCTTCTTCAAGCAGGGGGGACTATTTATACTCCCTGGAACCAAGAAGAAAAGGTTCACAAAAAACGTACCTGAGGAAGAGACTACGGAGAGGAGGTTGGAGAGATGAGCTTCTAAGTTCTTGGGTCAGTGATGTATTCTCTAATAACTTCTTTGTCATCGGTCGCTCTAAAGTATGGTGTAAGAAGAATATCCTAGCATGATGAAACATGCAACTCTGGAAAAATCACTCCACGTGATGGAACTTTAGCTTCTATATCAGATATGACCACTTTCGACAACAATCTGCCAATGATTATAAACAATGCAAGACAAATTTCTAGCTGTGCAAGACTTTCAAGCGGCACAAGGTGTTCAAGCTACACAAGATGTTTAAGCCGCACAAGTGCTCAAGTTGAAGAGGGCTTTCAAAAAGTTAAGCCTTCCAGACCTCTTGATTTTTTCACTTTCTAGTTTTTCCAGTTAAAATATTATTATTAGCTCTATTTTGATTGTGGGGGCTTTTGATTCTCTTGAGCTTAAACCACGATATTTTGATTCTTATTTGGTATTCGGGCCAAGTAAAAAAGCATTGTTCCTGTTGCGGACTAATTCGGCGTTCCGGTCGGACCGGAATAAACTGGACCGTCTTAGCTCTCGGGACGGTCGAGTACGCACACAATCAATGAAAAGAGAAAGTTGACATAAGAGATTTTAACGTGGAAAAATCGCACAACTGGGTAAAAAACCACGTAACCGGATCTGTGCCGGTCAAAGTCCACTATCAGATTGCGGTTACAATATTTTTGGAGAATCGAGGGCGACAGACCGCTCCTCATTACAACTTGGAGGTGAGAGATAATTTCTGACTCGCAACGGGCAACAGGCTGCGCCGAGGAGTTCTGGATGCCAACTTGGTTGCTGGTGTGCTTGAGCGCTAGTGGTGGTCGTCTTCTTCCCTTCTCCGCGCACTTGGGGGCTTGGACGTTCCTCTGGCTTGTATGCGGCTTGCAGATGACCCGAGGGAGGAGTTCGGCAGAGTTCTGGCCTGAGGAAGAAGAAGACTCCGGAGGCAAAATTGAGAAATGAGAATGTCTGAGTCTCCTTTTATAGCCTCTAGGAGGTGGTTATGTCCCCCCCCCCCCCACTAACTTAGTGGCTTAGTGGGTGGTTATCTGCAGATCGGACGGCGGCGGATGCCCAGTAACGATCGGACGGTGGCCGACCTGCGAGCGGCGGCGGCGTTTGATGGCGGTGGCCGGCAGCGGTGGACGGCGGCGGCGGCGGCCGGCGACGGGGGCCGGCGGCTGGGGCCGGTGGCGGCGGCGGGCGGGCGGCGGCAGCCGGCGGCGGCGGCGGTAGTTGTTGAGTGGGAGGCCACCATGATCTCTCATATTGTGGTGATCATGGGGAAGTGGGTTGACCAGTCAAACCCATGATCTCCACAATAGGAGGGATCATGGGGGAGATGATTAAGTGCACGCCTAAACCTATAAATGGAGATTCATTCCTATCAGTTCCCCAACTGCATCTAAGTTTCCTTGCAAAAGATAAAATTTTCCTTTAGCATCCAACTATCCGTAGAGATAAAGTTCCTAAAACTCTGTAATATGCCTCATCCTGTGAATCATTCACATAGTCTATTAAATACCCTCAACTGTTCATCATCTTCAAGATATTTAATACTTTACTCTCCTACAATGTAATTAATTACCAGTTACTTAGGTGGAGAAGAGTAAAAAGAGATGCATTTGAGTCCGAGGGTGTAGAACTCATTTTGACTATCTGCACTAAGAACCAGCGCTTATAGAAAATCACATGTTACCACATTTGATAGATTCATCTATTTGCCTAGAATCTTGTCCTGCCATTTTAAAGGGTCCATCTTTATGTGGCTCATCTTACCAGATCGCTAGCAAGCACCGTTACAGCCTTTAGATTTATTTGTAGTCTGACATCTGGATATGTTCTTGTAGCATCTCTTTGCTCTCAAGATTCATAATAGTAGTATTAGAGATGTGGAATCTGATTAGTTTGTAGGTTTAATTATGTGCATTTACGGCTTCCTGGTAACCCTAGACTTCAAGTATAAAAGGGTTTCCTTTACATGTCGCTTTGTAGTGGTAATACAGGAAGAAACCGTAGTGCAGCCGTAGAGCAGGCAAATTGCTGAATCACGTAAATCTGTGTGCTTGCTCTTTTTTTTTGCTTGACATTTTTTTCTTTATTTTTTGATCTTCGTTCCTAAGAAGTGGAAGAGGAACGACCTCTTGATTCATGTCACAAGGATGCAAAATATTGAAGATAACATTCTTATTAAAATTAGGCATACAATAACTCTTGTTTGCCCATCCAACCCCCATCATGTTAGTTCAACGTCGTATGTTTTTGTTCTACAGAGAGTTGTAATTGTTTTGGAGTTTAGAGATTAGAGTTTAGACTGCGAGGCTCCGGTGCCAATGCAAGATGACTGGATTCTCCCTGACCACAAATTTTATGTATCACAATAAAAATGGTAATGAAATATTTTGTAATCACAATTCCCTCCAAACATACAATTCTAACAAATTCCCCCCAAATCCAAGAACCGAATCCGTCAAAAGGTCCGGCCGAACCGAGAATCGCGTCCAAATTAATGTGGGCCAGTAGAGAACATGATGTATGGTATGCTAGTGGTGCTCGGAAACTACAACTCTATGTGCAGGTGCATGAGTGACACACTAATGCTATGCTACATGCAAGGTGGTCGTCGGTCGGCAACGACGATTACCATAAGCAATGAAATTAATAACGCCACACAAATAATTGAAATAAAGAAATTAGTAATTAATTTTTAGCAATTTGGCAACGGCTTCCTCCGCTCGGAGGTCCTAAGCAAGCGCGCGACGAATAATTTCTCATGCAATTGTTAGCATAAAAGAACCTATTTCTAGCCAACAATAATCCCAACACAATATGATAAAATATCAAATGAAAATGTCAAATCACAGAATACAATACCACAAATGCTCACAACGTAGAGGGCTGAACCGAGACACTGGAGAATTTGAAGGGCCGGATGCAAAGACAAGCGATCAGAGGCGAACACGGTGGCACGGTGACGGCGAGGTGGTTGCCCACGGTGGAAATGAGGGAGAACGTGCCGGAAACGGAGAGATCCGACCACTAGGGGATGGGATCGGGTGCAGGTGGATAGATCCGATAATTTGACGGCGGATCCAGGCTACGAGAAGAGGAATATGGGTGAAAATGACATGTTGGAGGTGGTAGCACTAGATCAAGATAGATCTAGGGTTTTCGGAGCGGTGGGAAGTAGATCCACAGAGGGGAAGGGGCTGTGGGATTGGTATAGGGCCAGCAGATGAATGGCACCGGCGGGTGAATAGTGCGGATGAACAGTGCCGGCAGATGAACAGTTCGGATGAACCGTGCCGTCAGATGAACATTGCGGGTAAATAGTAATTTCGGGATTCCTGGACAGCGGTAAGGGTTGGGATTTGGGGGTTGTAGGGGTTGCGGATGAGGGTTTCAGAGGGGGAAGAAGAAGGTTATGGATGGGTAATACCTTGGGGAGGAGTTTGGCGGCCTAGGAGTCGTCACATAGGGTTCCACGGCGTCGGCACCGGGGAGGGATCGCTGGAATCCGGGAAAGCTTTTTCTCCAAATTCAACAATGTCTTAGATCAGCCCTCATACCTCCTATTTATAAGAAAAGATACATTATGGTTTCCCTATCAACGGCTATGATTGGCCGGTGAGCTCGCCTTTAAAACACATCAAAAATAAACTGAAAAATATAAAGTAATATAATATTTTGACTCGCGGCGACGCTCCAGACGCAATCGCGGAGTCCGATCGTCGATCCGGACACGTCATATATGGAAAGTTGTCAAATCAGCCGCGAACGAGCCCAAAGCGCTTCCTCATATCTGCTCCGCATCAGAACTCCTTAGGGAACTTCATATAAAAGAGGAAAAATACTAAGAATTGAAATTCCCATAAACAATAAACTACAAAAACCAAGTCAATACAACTTCCAAATATCTCACACAACTTGCAAATTTTTATATAAAAATCCTAAATTAATAGATTTGAAGCAACACTGTTGCCTCTAACCCGTCAGCATTCTATTTGACCATTTTTTTTTCTTTCTGCTGTCTTGCAGTTGCAGATATGAGCTCCAGTCTTACCTCTCAGCACTCATACTAAAAATGCCCATCAAAGTTTAGTTGAAAGGCATCATCATCATCAGCCATTCGAAGTCCGCGATTGCCTTCCACTGTACGCCTCGGGACATTAATCAACGGTCAGATCGTCTCGAAAGTTCTGTGATTAACTTAATTTTGTTTTCTTAATAGTTGTTCTTTTGTCAATTGATGTATTGATTAAAAAGCCTCATAGATTTATTTTTTGATGTAATTATTTGTAAATTTTTAATAAATTATTCACCTCCGTTGTCTTGTAATAATTTGAAATATTTTAATAGGCACATTCTTTGCTTCAACCCCGTCTGCCGTCTCCCATACTTCAGCTGTGAGATTAGATTCTATTCTATACGAGCATCTTCGCACGGGCTACGCCCGTGCTCGATGCTCTGGGCGGCCTTCGGCCGCATTAGGCGGGCTTCGCCGCCTATACACGGGCTTCGCTTGGTTGTACCCAGGTCTCACTTGTGGTTGATCCTTCGGGCGTCTTTCGGCCGCAAAGAAGCGTGCTTTGATTCTACGTAATTCATTGGCTCAGCGTTGCAACAACGAATTGCTGCGACGCGGTGCGTATATATGTGTGACTTTTTTGAGCACAGAGAGGTGGAAGGGTGCTCAACATGTGTTGTTGGTCCTATGGCTTTGACTCACTTGGCGGGTTTTGGTCGCTTTCGACGGGCTTAGCTTGACTGCGTCGGCTTTGTGTTCAGTGTGTAATTTCATTTGTACATTTACACATTTTTTTCTTTGCACTTCAATAAGTTGTAATAAATATCAGAAGTTATAGCTGGTTAATTGAAGCATATACATAAAATCTATGTTGATTATTGTAAAACTCATATTCAATGATGAATATTCATATCATTGTATTTCTCATAAGTAATTGAGTGGTGATGGTGAGAGATCTATAAAATGAAATATTATTACATCATGTATTTTGTTGTCAAATAATCACAAAACATATTTCTAGGAGCATGTTGGAAGTTTATCAGAAGTGTTAATATTGAGCACAAACATAAAGAGAGAAGGGAAAAAAAAAAATTCACACATAAAACATAATAACATTTGGGTATTATAACTTCAGAGAACAAATAAAACTGCGGAGGGCGCACAGTTGATGACCTATAGTTGGAGATTACTGAGAGTTGATGATTCTTTAACTATAGTAACTGGTAGGTGCATCTATAGTTGGAAGCTCTTAGTAGTAATAGTACTGCTTGCTGGAAGATTTTATTTAGTGGCCTTCGGAGATTATGTATTATTTGAACATGTACAGTGACATCAGGTATTAAAAAACGTTGATCGAGTTATGATAGTACTGTTTGTTATGTAATGAATATTATTTACTATGTGTTACCTTCTAATTATTGTGAATACATAGTTACACTCTTCTTGTGGTGTTAGACCTGGTGGTACAGGTGGGATACGAGTCTAAAACCTGGAATCTCAGTTCGTGGAAGATCTGACCACCGTGTGGTGGTTGGCGGGTAAAGCTCATCATAGTAATGTAATCAGAGTCTGATGAAGTGTTGTTGTTGAGAGGAGTATCTGCAAAACACATTTTATAGTATCAGGTTGAAATAGTTGTGGTAGTAAATGTCACAACCCGCATTTTCTCCGAAATTTAAGAAGTATCAGAGTAGAAGAAAACGCGCGTTGTGATGCCACGTCGGACAGGGGATAACTGTCGACGCTCAGGCAACCACTAACTGCTAAGACTAAGAAAGTTCAAAACTTTAATGATGTGAAAACCAATCATATTTTTGAGGCCGTATCCCTCGGCTTCGTGGATCAACTAGTGCACCCTTCAAAATTATACTTATACGTAGCGGAAAATACTTTATTCATTTTTTTAACATCCTAAGAGAATGCTTATGCGTCCCCAGGGGACGCCTAAGGCTATGCAAAACTCTAGATTTAATTTATATATTATATATAGGAAATACCCTTTTTACGTGGTTTGAAAATAGTGATTTAGCTTTTTAGAAAGGGGAATATGATGACTATATTTTTGATATAATAATTATTTTCTTTTATAAATTTTAAAGTAACTAGCAACCTATCATAAATCATCCCAGAAACAAGTTGAATAAACTCCAAAACAGGAAATCTAGCAGTATAAGTAAAGTACAAAGCATCTAAAAAGAGAAACCACCAGTGAGCGCCAACAACTGACACGAACCCACTGGTGAGTAGGTATATCTGTACTATAAGTCTAAAGAAACTACCTCCCAGGGGTGAGGAAAAGAAACTCAGCAAGCAGCTACAACACTAGCAAACTCCAGAAGAACCCTAGCCGCTCAGTCGGCTATAAACCTGAACCTGAGGCATTCAAAGAAGAGAACACCTCAGCAAAGCAATAGATATATGAAAATGAAACAGTAGAGTAAGGAAAAAGTGAAACAGGTAAGAGCTAAAGTAAACAAACGAATGAATAATACTTGCCATGAGTGAGCAAGAAGGGGTGCACCAAGTGCACGGGTGAGGTCAAGCCTCTCAAATCTCTGCAGGAAGGATTAGCAAAATAATAATTCCAGGTATGAAGCTAGAGCAGAAAGAGTCACCTAGTACTGGAGATGGACAAAGAGGTCAGAAATAAGGGCCTAGACTGGTGGCAACGGTCCAACCACGTCTAACAGGCCTAAACATCTCAAGGTGCTGTGGTGGTGGCATCGGTCCAACTCAACCAAACAGCTCACATTATCTTAATAAGACAAGAAGTTAAAACAAGGGTGGCGGCATCGGTCCGACCCACCTCAAAAAAACACATCCTACTCCAGCACTACGTGACTCGGGAAATGTTAAAATTCAACAAACCGCAGACGCCCCCTTGGATACCTGCTGAAAACTCAACAAACTGAAGGAGAATACGCCCACTTATAATGTTGAAAGTTTTCCCGGATCGTGGAGTTAGCAGGGGTTATCTCAATAAAGCAGTAACAACCAGAAACACATGCAGCACAAGCTTCTTTATTGATCAAGAGCAAACTTCTTTACAAGGCGAGACATACATGGCGAGACATGCTTCACCAAAAACCAACACCGGGAGAGTAGAGACAGTTACAAAACAAGAACAAAAAACAAGCCGCGCGGACTCAATCAAATAAACAAGCCGCCGACCTACTGCTGTGGAGTCCGCCCAGTCCGCCAAGTCGCCAGACCGCAACCCAAGCCGCGCGGACTCACCCTTACTCCAATGCTTAGCTCTTCACCGCCGGTCTGCACGCCGCCAGACCACACAAAGCTGCGTCACCGAATGGAACAGTCCGCCTGAAGCAGGCGACTTCCTGAACCTGAACCAAGTCGCCAAAGAGAAGACCGCTTGGTCGCTATCGCGACTGCTGTTTACCGCTGTTGCTTAACGCAGAGTCCGCACTGTCCCTGACCGCAATCAGAGCCAAGTCTGGCTTTCCAGCGCATCCGCACAAACTGCACAGCACAACCGGGTCAACTCCTATCCGCCACGGACACAAAGTCCAGACAGCAGCAACTTACGCGAGCTCACTTACTTGTCACTTACTTCGGTC
>CM077153.1:285599558-285843488 GCA_039583875.1 Platanthera guangdongensis
GGATCTGGTTTATTACAGACTTTTGACTCTTTGACAGTTGCTGTAGACCGGCTGGATTCTGGCAGAAACTGTCATGTTGTCAACCAGTCACTTCTTGAAATTCTCTAACTGTCAGTTAGTGTCGAGACTTTCTGTTCTTAAGTGTCGACACTTATAGACTAAGTGTCGACACATGTTGTGTAAGTGTCGACACAAGTCTACAAGGTGTCGACACAATTCCTTGTATGTCTCGACACAGTTTCTTCTGCATGTGTCGACACTGAAATTGAGTGTCGACACAAGTACTTGCCACTTCATTCTTATCTGTATTCTTCTAAGTGTCGACACATCTCCTTTGTGTCGACACATCTTCATGTGTTGAAACTGTCAAGTGTCGACACTGCTTCTTGGTGTCGACACAAGTCTTCATTCTTGTTTCTTCAGCTGAGTGTCGACACATTCCTTTAGTGTCGACACTTGTACTTAGAATATTTTACAACTTTTCTGTTCTTTGCTAAGTGTCGACACAGCTCCTTGTGTCGACACTTTCTTCAAGTGTTGAGTCTTCTGGTTATGTGTCGACACATTGTGCTGAGTGTCGACACATTCTTCAAGTGTTGACTCCTTTGAGTGTGTGTCGACACATTGTGCTGAGTGTCGACACATTCTTCATATTTTGACTCTGCTGATTGAGTGTCGACACATGTGTTGAGTGTCGACACTTGTACTTAGTCTCTGAAATTTTGCTGAGTGTCGACACAACTCAAGTGTCGACACTTTCTGGTGTAGACGCTCTTCTAGGTGTCGACACTTCTGCTAAGTGTCGACACAGCTTTTCTGCATTCTTCTTCACTGAGTGTCGACACAGCTCCAAGTGTCGACACTTTCTGACTGGTGTCGACTCTTCTTCCCAGGTGTCGACACAATGACTCCAAGTGTCGACACTGCATGTCTGGGTGTCGACACAAGCTTTCTCAAGTGTCGACACTTTGCCTCTGGGTGTCGACACATGGACTTAGAAATTTTCAGCTTCAGTCCAGTGTATATCTAACCTGCACAAGTAACTCAAACAAACATCAAATACATTCTGATGTATATCATTGAGTTAGGTGAGGCTTCTTCAAATCAGGTACATTTGACCAATGTACCCAACAATCTCCCCCTATTTGGAGAAGTCATAACCCTTAGTCAATGATATACACCACTCATAATTAAAAATTACAAAATGATGTAAAACATATAAATGACAACAGGTAAACTTGAACATGTAATAAAGCACACATGTATACTTATTAACATTGCAGAACAATTAAGAAACACACATATTTCAGAACATTCATACTATATTTATCATATACTGTTCAATAATGTTCCTTATACATTTCAATGAAGTATTACAATGTTTTTCACTTAACAGATTACAACAAGCATCAAGTTAATTCTAATCTAGTGCTGATCAGGTTCTTTATAACAATGCCTTTTCCAGCTTTAACTTGAGCTTTCACAGCAGCAGCAGCAGCAGGCTCAGCTTCAGCAGTCTTCTTCCCTTTGAGTCCTTCTTCTTCTGTTCTTCAGCCTTGATCTTTTGTCTTTCAAAATAATGATAGGGCTTAGGAAAGTACTTGCTAGGCTCCACAGCTGTTGGAGGTAGCTTTCCTAACTTAGCCTTCCTTCTATATTGGACAATTGCTTCCTGCCTACTCTCATGCTTTCTCCATTCAGCCTCTGAGAACCACTTGTTCCTCTCATGGGCATTGTCCTTGGCTGCTTTCCAGGCTGTGAGAATTATGTTCCTAGAAGTAGGGCTCCACTGTTCAAAATCTGGCTTTTGCTCAGCAATTTCCCTAAACTTCTTCTTTGACAGCCTAGTTTCTTCTTCTTGTCCAAAGCCTCTTGCATTGCAGCTGTGATAGGTTGAACAACCTTTCCAGAATAATATTAGGCTTGCCAGCAGGTGGACTATACATTGTGCTTATATCTGCATGAATCATTTCAAAGTCTGGAGGTGGATAGATTACATCAGCCACTGCTTGTTGCTCACCTCCAAGATATGTTCCTTGAATACCAGATTCAGCTACATTGTCATCATCACAAGGGGAGGATAGCCCAGTGTAGCCCTGATGGAATTGGATATCCATTTTGCATGTTCAGAACTGGCCTTGACTAACACTCTCCCCCTTTATGACTTCTTGGGCCACATGATCTCTCACATCATCTTTCTGGAATCTGATTTGGCTATCCAAATACCTTATGCCCTCTTTAAAGAAAGGTCTAAGCTTTGTAAGCTGTTCTGAAATGACCTTCTGTGAGTCTTTAATGGCAGTCTTTACAGCAGCAATCTCTGCTTGAAAGAGTTTATCAAAATCAGCTTTGGCAGCAGCAGAGGAAGTTGAAGGTTCATCTGACTTATTCTTGAGTTCAGTGACTATTGCATTGTGAGATGCAGTCAAATTATCATTCATCCTCAACTGATTCTCCAGCACATAGCCTTGCTTGAGTGCAATATCTTCTACCTTCTCTTTGATTGATTTCTTGATGTTTAGCCAGATAGACCACAGCATTACACCTTTGTGGAAAACATTCAGTCATTTCCTTTTATTAAGGTTCATTTCAAACCTTATTGATTTGATTTCTTGAGCTAGATCAAATTGTAGAGATTTTTGGCCCTCATCAATATATTTCTCTAAGGCCCTCCTTTGCTCATCCATCTTGACTTTGCATTGCAAGCATTAGGCTTGTATAATCAGTTGATGGAGCTTGTTGAACCATGTGAGTGTTGAGCAACAGTTTGGAGAGCCTTCTTATAGCTCTGGCTCCTTCTTTTGAAAACAAAGAACTGCTTTTTCTTAGCTTGCTCAGCTTCATCATCTTCAGATTCTGATGTACTGGCAATATCCACCCTATCCTTAGGGCTGGATGGTTTTCAGTGTGCACATCTTGTGCCTTCTCAGTATCTAGCCTTATAGGCTCTTCTTGAATATCCAAATTCTCCCCCTCAGCAGCAGCATCCTTCTCTGTATCAGCAGCATTCTTTTCCATATCAAAATCATCCTGATCTAAATTCAGAAAAAGATCTTCCATGGTGTATTCTGCTGGAGACTGTGCAGGAGATGTACTGGTTTCATCAGCTACAACAGATGTGTCTTGGAGAACAACATCTGGTTCTTGAGTTGCTGGCTGATTTTGCTGATGGTCATCAGACAAATCAGAATTTATTATAGAAAAATTCAAAGTATTAAGGTCAACAAGTACCTCTTGAATGAGGAGGGTGGCTTGCTCACTCTCCAGTGTAGATGGTTCTGCTACACCTGGAAGCTCCCCCTGGATGTCAGCTGGCTCCTGAGGAGCAGGTGACTTTTCTGCAGCTTTTCCATTGGACTATCAGGAGTGAAGACCACATGTTCTTCACTGCCTGAGCTGCTGGAGGACTCTTGAGGCACAGCAGCAGTCTTCCTCTTCTTCCTGGGAGGAGAGTCTTTCTTAGAAGTTTGTTTCTCAGGGGTGGTCAATTCCTTTGACACCAGCACCCTTTCCCATCTAGAGAATATTCTTGAGTCCATCTTCCTCATATGATTGATCTTAGTTCCTGCAGCAGTGCTCATTACCTCTGGAATTGATCCAGCCAGGTAGAGACTTAGTATCCTGCCCAGATTGGGCTTCTTCAGGCTTTCTTTTACTTTCTCATAAACCACCATTGACCAGTCTGTTTTCAGATTGAAGATGATTCTGGTCATGACTTCAAACATGGAGGCAGACACCCTGTCATGTCCTCCTGGCTTGCTTAGTATTACCTTGCCCACTATTTCAGACAAGAACTTGCCTTGATTATTCATACCTTTTCTGTTAAAGACTGATCCCACCTTCATCTTTGGATCCAGTCCACACCAAGTAAGAGCTTCCCTGGTCTTAGAAGCAGTTACTTCCTCTTCATCTTGAACTTTAGGTAGCTGAAGTACCTTTCTTAAAGACTTGGGTGAAATCTTGACCTTGGTGCCATGCACCCTTGACTTAATCCTGTAGCCTGAGTCATCTACAGACGCGCCAGAAAGGAATTCAATGACTTCCTTCTTCCATATTTTCGTTGGTTCTGAAACCAAGAACTCCAATCCTGAATTGGCAATTAGGGTTATCACTGATTTGATTTCTTGGTCGCTGTCGTCAAATGCGCCTCGCACGAGCTCATAGCCTTCGTTTACGTTCTCTTCCAGCTTGGGAGCCATTAGGGTTTTGAGAATTAGTCTTGAGATGAGAGAAATGTCGACACAAGAGTTTAGGTCTCGAAACTTTGAAAGCGTGTCGACAATCAAAGACAGAACCCTATTTATACCTTTCTTGTTTGAAGACGAACAGGCGGGATGAATTTCTAATGATGTGTCGACACTGTCAATAAGTGTCGACACTGACTTATAATGTCTCGACACTCATGTGTCGACACAAATTTAGTCAACAGATTTTATGTGTCGACACTTGGTTAAGTGTCGACACCACTATACTCGACATGTGTCGAGACTTTACTTAGAAAAATTCTGAGTAAAACTTAAGTGTCGACACTTTATTGGATGTGTCGACACCTACTCGACATGTGTCGACACTAACATTCTGAAGTGTCGACACTAACTTCCTAGATGTGTCGACACCATTTTCCTGAAGTGTCGACACTTACTATTCTGTGTCGACATAGACTTGTCTATGTGTCGACACCTTTTTACTTAGCCAATTTTTGTTCTGTATACTTAGTCTAAGTTTATCATACCTAGTTCAATTTTGAACCTATTAAACTTAGCTTCTTCTAAGGGCTTAGTAAACATATCAGCTATCTGATTATCTGTTTTAACATATTCAAGTGCAATATCATTTCTTTCTACATGCTCCCTAAGAAAGTGATATTTTATCTCAATATGTTTAGTTCTACTATGTGATACAGGTTATTAGCTATGGAAATAGCACTTGTAGAATCACAATAAAGTGGAGTTCTACTTACCTGACATCCATAGTCTTCTAGCTGATGTTGAATCCACAGAAGTTGAGCACAGCAACTTCCTGCAGCTACATATTCTGACTCAGCTGTGGAGATGGCCACACTGGTTTGCTTCTTACTACTCCATGAAATGAGTCTTCCACCTAGGAATTGACAGGATCCAGTTGTGTTCTTTCTATCTTCTTTGCATCCTGCAAAGTCTGCATCTGAATAGCCTGTTAGATCAAAATCTTCATTCCTAGGGTACCAGAGGCCTAGATAAGGTGTGCCCTTTAGATATCTCAAGATTCTCTTGACTGCAGTCAAGTGAGATTCTTTGGGGCAGGCTTGATACCTGGCACAAACACATGTAGCATACATAATGTCAGGCCTACTTGCAGTCAAGTATAGTAGGGAGCCAACTATCCCTCTATACAAGGTTTCATCCACAGGTTTCCCTGCATCATCCTTGCTTAGAGACATACTTGACCCCATAGGAGTCTTCATGGTACTGGAGGAATCCATACCATATTTCCTTATGAGTTCTAGGGTGAACTTTGACTGACATATGGACAAATCACTTTCAGTCTGTTTAACTTGGAGACCCAAGAAAAACTTCAGTTCTCCCATACTACTCATTTCAAATTGACTTTGCATAAGCTTTGCAAACTTTTTGCAAAGGCTACTTTCAGTAGACCCAAATATAATGTCATCTACATATATTTGGACAAGTATTACTTTGCCTCTAGATTCCCTAAGGAATAGAGTCTTATCTATTTTCCCCCTTGTGAACTTGTTCTCAATGAGGAAACTAGATAGGGTTTCATACCAAGCTCTAGGAGCTTGCTTTAACCCATACAATGCTTTCCTAAGTCTATAGACATAATGTGGAAGAGTAGGATCAACAAAACCTGAAGGCTGCTCCACATATACTTCTTCTTTTAAATTACCATTAAGGAATGCTGACTTCACATCCATTTGGTATACTTTGAATCCTTGGTAGGTTGCATAGGCCAAGAACATCCTTATGGCTTCCAGTCTGGCTACTGGAGCAAAGGTTTGATCAAAATCAATACCTTCTTCTTGCCTATATCCTTTTGCAACCAGTCTTGCCTTATTCTTAATGATGACTCCTTGTTCATCTAACTTGTTTCTGTAGATCCACTTTGTTCCTATCACATTGTGATCTTTAGGCTTAGGAACTAAGTCCCAAACCTTGCACCTCTTGAACTGGTTTAGCTCTTCCTGCATAGCTTCAGTCCACTGTGGATCTTGTATTGCTTCTTCAAATTTCTTTGGTTCTATTTGAGACAGAAAACTTGAATATACTGCAGCATTCTGATTTCTGCTCCTTGTCTGAACACCTTGTCTTGGATCTCCAATGATCAGCTCCACTGGATGATCTCTTAGATGCCTGTTGGCTGGAGGCATCCTTACTTCTGGTTGTACTTCTTCAGCATCTTCATCATGCTGAGTTCCTTGAACTTCTTCAGCTCCTGGTACATGTAGTTCTCCCCCTGGACATAAGCCATCTTCTTCTACTTGCTGTCTTGCAGCAGGTACATCTTCTATGGTTAGCTTGTCCATCTTCTTAGAAAGACCTGTGGGGCTGCACACACTACTAGACAACTCATTGTTAATAAGAAGTGTCTCATCAAAAACTACATGCACAGACTCCTCTACAACTTGTGTAGTCAAGTTGTAGACTCTATAAGCCTTACTATTATTGCTGTACCCAACAAACACTCCCTCTTGGGACTTGGCAGCAAACTTAGTTAAGTAAGACTTCCCATTGTTAAGTATGAAGCATTTACAACCAAAGATCCTAAAATAGGACAGATTTGGTTTCCTGCCTTTCACTACTTCATAGGGGGTCTTGTTTAACCTTTTAGTGATGGTAGCCCTATTTATCACATGGCATGCAGTGTTAACTGCTTCAGCCCAGAAATATTCTGGCAGTGATGAATCACTTAATAGGGTTCTACCAGCCTCTATCAAGGTCCTATTTTTCCTTTCAGCAATGCCATTTTGCTGAGGTGTTCTAGGTGAAGAGAATTCTTGAAATATCCCATAGTCTTCACACAGCTTTGTCATGCTTTCAGACTGAAACTCAGTACCATGGTCACTTCTAATTTTGACCACTGTACAGTTCAATTCATTCTGAATTTGCTTAACAAAACTATAGAAGACACTAGGTGTTTCAGATTTCTGCTTTAAGAAGAACACCCAGGAAAACCTTGAGTAGTCATCAACAACTACAAAGGTGTAGACCTTCCTACCTAAGCTGTGAACTGGCATTGGACCAAATAGATCCATATGCAAGAGGTATAAACACCTCACAGCATCTTTGTTGACTAAGCTTCTAAAGGTGGATTTAGTCTGCTTGCCCTTTTGACAAGCTGAGCAAATGCCATCTTTGACACACTTAACTTGAGGACCATTCCTCACTAACTCTTTACTAAAGAGTTTGCCAATAGTCTTGTAATTAAGATGAGCAAGCCTCTTGTGCCATTTGACACATTGAGAGACTGTCTCATCAGCTACAAGACAGACTGGAGAACAATTGTTCTCAACCATAATGTCTAAGCAGTAGACATTTCTCTTTCTATATCCAGTCAAAATGATCTCTTGATCACTTGACCTCTTGATATGACAACCATTTTTAACAAATGAGGTGTCATACCCTACATCACTTAATTGACTTATACTAATGAGGTTGTGTTTCAAACCTTTAACATAAGCCACTTGAGTAATGGTAACAAGGTTAGAAGAAATGTTACCAAACCCTTTGATGATTCCTTTTTCAGAACCACCAAAGGTCACCTTTGGACCATTTTGATTGGGATGTAGTCCTTCAGTAGTCCCCTAGTTCCAGTCATGTGTCTGGAACATCCACTATCCAGGTACCATGTAGGGGTATGGCCACTTGGATTCTCCTGCAAAACAAATTAATGAACCTTAGAACCCAAAGTAAACTTGGGTCCTTGGTGATTGTTAGTTTGCAATTTGACATAGCTACCTGCTGTCTTTCCAACAGGTACCTTGCTACACAACTTGACACTGGCATTGTGCCAACAATCCAAAGCAAAGTGGCCAACCTTGCCACAGCACCAACATTCAAATTTGTTGTACCTTTGCTTAGGTTCTGACTTAGCTGTCTTAACTACAGCAGTCTTGTTGAATGTTGGGGCTTTGCCCTTGGACTTGGACTGATCCTGAACAGTCCTAGCTGGATTAACAAAACCCAGTCCAGTCTTTCCTTTATGATGAACAAAATCATCAATCAAGGGTAGCACTGATTTAGGTTTTGAAAACCTAGCTACTAGCTCTTTCTCCTTCTGAAGATTAATCTCCAGTTTCTTAATTTGATCATTTTTAAATGTAATAGTTCCCATCTGAATCACTGTAATATGTTTCAGCCTGGCTACCTCATTAAGTTTTTGATCATAATTCTTCTCATAATCTATTGCAGCTGCCTTGAGATCAGCAATTTCCTTGGCCAAATTTTTGGCTAGGGTCTTGCTTTTCTTATACGGCTTGCAATAGTACTTGATATTCATCTAGGAGTTGATGAATATCTCCCTCAGACTCAGATATATTCTCATCACTTGATGAAGAATAATCTGATTCTGAACTAGAACTGAATCAGAACTTTGAGTTAAACCTTGTACCTGACTGGGTCCTGGCTGCTCCAGGTTTTTGGTACTTTCAGTCAAAGCCATCAGTCCTTGGCTTTGACAGTCTTCTTGCTCATAGATAGATTCCATGATCTGCATAAACTCTTCTTCTTCAGCAAATAGCCCAATATAGGCTTCAGCATCTGTCTCAGTGTCTGAAGAAGACATATCTGAAAGAGTCTTCTCATTCTTTGCAACAAAGGACTTCTCCTTCTTTCCTTTGAAGTGTGTTTTCTTTTTGTCACTGGATTCTTTCCTTCTTTCAGGACAGTCTGCAATAACATGGCCCTGTCTATTGCAGCAGTAACAAATTATGTTGGATCCAGTTGCCTTACTAGTCTTGGTCCTTTTCTTGTCCTTCTTTGAAGGCTTCTTTTCCTGATACTGAACCTCTTTCCCTTTGGAAGATGAAGGTCTAGACCTCCACTGTTTCTTCTTAAGGAACTTCTGAAAATGTCTGGTGAATGCAGCAAAGTCTTCATCACTTTCACTGCTTGTAGATTTTGTACTTTCTGACTCTTCAGATTCTGATTCAACTACCTCAGGAGGAGGAGTTGATGACTTGGTCCTGCTCTTTCTGGGTACATCTGACTTAAAGGCAACAGTCTTTTCTCTGTATTCAGTCCTTGTTGACTTTTCTTCTTCTTTTCTCACTGACAATTGCATCTCATAAGATAACAACTTGCCAAAAAGTGTGGGAGGAGGAATTTCTCCCAACTTTGCCATTTCTCTGATGGCACAGATCTTGGTGTCCCAGTCTTTGGTGAGGGACCTTAAGAATTTATCATTCAACTCATAGTTTGTGAACTCTCTTCCATATGACATGAGTTCATTTACAATTCTATAAAATTTCTTGTAGCATTCAGTGATGCTATCTCCTCTTCCTTGCCTAAAGCTCTCATATTCTTGATTAAGCAAGGACTTCCTATCTTGCCTTACTTCTTCAGAACCTTCCATATAGACAATGAGGGTGTCCCACATTTCTTTTGCAGTTTTACAGTGAATAAGGTTCTGGAAGGTGGCATCATCAATTGCACTAACTATTATATTCTGTGCTCTTTTGTCCATGGTTGCTAGGACAATCTCATCCTTGGTCATTTCAGAGAAATCCTTTGGAGTCCTCTGATTTGCATCCAATACTGAAATCTTCATGGGCACATATGGCCCTTCTTTGACTGTGATGTATATCCTAGGGTCAGAGGCTTCCATAAAAAGCCTAACCCTCTCTTTCCAGATCCCAAAGATCTCTTTTCTGCATATAGGTAGTTTCATTGAACCCAACTCCTTATGATTCTCTGAAGAACCCATGTTCTTGATTTTCTTGAAACTGTTTCCTGTTTCCTGAATTATACTGAATCTGCCAAACTGGATCTCCTCAGACAGTTAGTCCTGATTTTGAGGAACCTCGCTCTGATACCACTTGAAAGATATGGTGCCTAAACACCTAGAGGGGGGGGGTGAATAGGTGACCTAAACCTTTTTTGACTTTTGTTTGGCAGCACAACAGTTTTTCACTGATTACTACAGCTAACAGCAAATACAGAAATTAAGCATTCAATTCACAGCACAGCACAGAAGACACACTAATTTTATAGTGGTTCCCCAATCTTTGGGTACATCCACTTTCCCCCTTCGCCTATCTAGCAGTGTACTAGATTCGGCCAAACTTCTCCACTAGCTCAGAACCCAACAAGGTTCCTACCTCAGGCCCAAAGCCTTACACTCAGCCAAAAGGCCTACACTCAGCCACCCAGGCCTACACTCAGCCAATCAAGGCTTACACTCAGCCAATTAAAGGCCTACACTCAGAGTTCTTCAACTCCTACACTCAGGCACCAAGCCCTACCCTCAGCCTTTATAAAATAGGCTTACAATCACTCAGATCCAATGGATCTTACAAGATGTAATTGAAATAAAATTGCTAACTCTACAACTCAGAAAAGATGAGAGAAGTTGAGAGTTTCTTGAAGAGTTCTTGGAAGAACTCAGCTTGATCCAAACTGACTTAGCTTTCTTCAAAGCTTCTTGAGTAGAACTGAATTAGTCTGAATCTTCTGCTTCTTGAAATCCAGATGACTCTGAATTCTTCTTCTCAGCCTTAGTTCCAAAGACTGAATTCTTGGATGGAGCTCTCTCTCTCCAACTTCTTAGATCTGCAGTTGGACTGCCTGATCTTCTTGTGTTGATCCTCTATGTATCACTTCTTGATTTAATCTGATCAACCACTTCAATTATTCTCACAACAAGTAATGATTGTGAACAACTTAACCACTTAACTACACCATTCTGTAAACTGTGGGTGCCTATTTATAGGCTTCCTTTATGGTAACCGGCTGATCCGGTTTATAACAGACTTTTGACTTCTTTGACAGTTGTTGTAGACCGGCTGGATTGGCAGCTGTCATGTCAACCAGTCACTTCTTGAAATTCTCTAACTGTCAGATAGTGTCGAGACTTTCTGTTCTTGTCGACACATGTTGTGTAAGTGTCGACACAAGTCTACAAGGTGTCGACACAATTCCTTGTATGTCTCGACACAGTTTCTTCTGCATGTGTCGACACTGAAATTGAGTGTCGACACAAGTACTTGCACTTCATTCTTTATCTGTATTCTTCTAAGTGTCGACACATCTCCTTTGTGTCGACACATCTTCATGTGTTGAAACTGTCAAGTGTCGACACTGCTTCTTGGTGTCGACACAAGTCTTCAATCTTGTTTCTTCAGCTGAGTGTCGACACATTCCTTTAGTGTCGACACTCGTACTTAGAATATTTTACAACTTTTCTGTTATTTGCTAAGTGTCGACACAGCTCCTTGTGTCGACACTTTCTTCAAGTGTTGAGTCTTCTGGTTATGTGTCGACACATTGTGCTGAGTGTCGACACAATCTTCAAGTGTTGACTCCTTTGAGTGTGTGTCGACACATTGTGTTGAGTGTCGACACATTCTTCATATTTTGACTATGCTGATTGAGTGTCGACACATTGTGTTGAGTGTCGACACTTGTACTTAGTCTCTGCAGAATTTTGCTGAGTGTCGACACAACTCCAAGTGTCGACACTTTCTGATGTAGACTCAGCTCTTCTAGGTGTCGACACTTCTGCCAAGTGTCGACACAGCTTTTCTGCATTCTTCTACACAGAGTGTCGACACAGCTCCAAGTGTCGACACTTTCTGACTGGTGTCGACACTTCTTCCCAGGTGTCGACACAATGACTCCAAGTGTCGACACTGCATGTCTGGGTGTCGACACAAGCTTTCTCAAGTGTCGACACTTTGCCTCTGGGTGTCGACACATGGACTTAGAAATTTTCAGCTTCAGTCCAGTGTATATCTAACCTGCACAAGTAACTCAAACAAACATCAAATACATTCTGATGTATATCATTGAGTTAGGTGAGGCTTCTTCAAATCAGGTACATTTGACCAATGTACCCAACATTTTTGCAACGGATGGTAGTTTGGATAGAAGAATCAAACGCAGCTATGACTGTCAAACTTAGAGAGCAAAAGTGGTATTAAAAGTAGCAGAACAAATTAACAATGCGGAGGAGGCAGGGACAGTTTTCGTAGCAGCGGAGGCGGCAGCAACGTGGAAGTGGATCTGAAATCGGGTAGGGCAGCAACGATGCGAGGCCATGAGGCAGCGACAACGACAGTGGTAGCAACAGCGGCAAGGAAAACAAATTAACATTAGGAAAATGGCTTGGGAAGTGAGGAGTTATTAATTGCATTCAATTAACAACGAAGCATGCTTTCCCCACCTAAAGCCTTACCCATCTTCTGACCTTTGTAAGCTTTTTTCTTTAAAGAGAGAAAATGAAATAACATAGAAGGAAGGAAGCAACTGTATTCCATTTTCTCTATGCAAGCATGTCTTAGCACTTTTTATAGATAATAATAATAGGCAATTAATTAGTATATGTGCATGGCTGGGGTTATGTTAAGTTTGCATTAAAGTCCTCTTACTATAATTGTATTTGTTGAAATGATGGCTTTTGGGCGATTGTTGCTCATTATCCTATTGTGTGGCAATAATGACGGAATCAGTATATTTTAGATTGATCTGAATGTTAAGATACAGTAATTTATACAGTTGATGAGGCAAGCACGCTTAATTTTGATAAGAGTGAAATATAAACATGCAATAATCAGTGCGAAGTTTGACATGAACGTATTTGATGGTCAAATGTGAAAGTTTTGCAATGTATGGTAGGTTGGATAGAAGAATCAAACGCAGCTATGGCTGTGAAACTTAGAGAGCAAAAGTGATATTAACAGCAGCAAAAGAAATTAACAGTGCGGAGGAGGCAGGGACAGTTACCGTAGCAGTGGAGGCGGCAGCAACAGCGGAAGTGGAATTGAAATCGGGCAGGGCAGCAACGGTGGGAGGCAATGCGGCACCGGTAACGGCAGTGCTAGCAACAATGGCAAGCAAACCAAATTAACATTCCAAACCTCGCAGGAGAAGAACAATGAAGAAAAATGCGGAGGAGGCAGGGAGAGTTACCGTAGCAGTGGAGGCGGCAGCAACACTAGAAGCGGAAGTGGAATCGGCCGGGGCAGAAGCGGTGCGACGCGATGCGGAGGCGGCAGCAACAGTGGGAGTGGAACTGGAGTCGGGCAGGGCAGAAGCAGTGGTAGCGGAATCGGGCGGGGCAGAAGCGCTGCGACGCGATGCGGAGGCGGCAGCAACAGTGGGAGTGGAACTGGAATCGGGCAGGGCAGAAGCGGTGGTAGCGGAAGCGGCAACGACAGTGCTAGCGACAGCGGTGGTAGCGGAAGCGGGTTGGATTTGGGCGTCGATGTGGGTTTGAGCTTGGGAGCAGCGGAGTGGGCATGAGAAATAGAAATGGAAGGGGAAGCGGTGGAAGGCGATGTGTACATATGGGGACTGGGAGAGGCGCATGAGCGGCGCGAGCTCAGCTCCGTTGCAGACACACATCAGGGCACGCGTCGGGTCGGGGAAGCCACTGTGCAGACGAAGATTGATGGTGCTGGCAGAGGCGGCGTAAGCGACACAGAAATCCCCCGTGACGGAGAGAACAGCCAATTTGGGCGTGACGAAGAGAGCCGAATGAGGCTTATTAAGTATAGATATATAGGGGCGGGATCCTGCGGGAATGAATTCCCACAGGATAAACAGAAATGCAGCGGCGATCCCGCCGACGACGGCGCCGTTGTTGCATCACACAGCCAGCTGCATCAAACCACCACCGCAGCCGGAATCATATACTAATAATACACAGTGCCAAGATGCGAAGATAGATCGCCCGCCGTCTAATTCCCTGGCGATCTATCTTCACATCTTTTGTATTATTAGTATGTGATTCCGGACCAGTGGCAGATCCAGAAATTTTGCAATGGGGGGGGGGGCACAAATTTTTTTTTAAAATGAGACAACAAAATAATGTAAAATTTTTGACATTGTAAATTCATACAAAACTACATTTAATTCACCAAATCAGAAAATACAAAATTACACAAGAAAATTACATTTGTCCACGACGAGTCTTCATTTTTTGAAAACGATCGATAACATCATCGTCAAGGACTTTCAAAAATGCATCTCTCTCAATAAAAGTAACTAGACAATCATTCAACATTTGATCGCACATATTGTTGCGCAACTTGTTCTTGACGTAGTTCATGCCCGAGAACACACTTTTTACACTTACAATAGCCACCAGAAGAATTAATGCAAACTTCAAAAGCTTGTAGATCGGTTGATAAACAATATGTTTACTAGTTTCAACAAGCTTCATGGAGAGATGACCAAGATCCTTCAAATCAAAAAATCTCTCATCGCTTCTCATGTCGGCAATGAAGTTGTCGAGCTGAAAATCTAAATTAAACATCTCCAAACTTGAAAAATCATTAAGATAAAACTCAGCAAGTCTTATCACTTTTTGTTTGTCAAAACTATCAAACAAGTTAATTGGATTTAAGCAAGTCATACAATGAAGCAACTCCATGCTCACTTCATCAAACCGATTGTTAAGCTCGTGTAGTTGTAGATCGACGACTTTTAAGAATATTTGTACTCGATAATGATACAAATTTGTGTAGTATTCAACAAACCGTCTTGATCTTCCTCGAGGTATATACTGATCATCCATATTGGGAATATGAATCTTATGTTTGCCGTAAAAAAACAAAATCTTATTTAATAATGTGTCACATCCATCATCTCTTAAGGTTTACAACTGTTTTTTTGTCAAATTAACAAAAGACATTGCATTAACAATGTCTTAATCCTTTCTTTGAAGAGCTAGATTTAACTCATGAGTGTACCCAAATATAGTGGTCATTACGTGAAGCATTAACACAAAGTCAAATGATTTCAATGCAAACAACACACCCTGTGCATTCACTCGATCATTTGTTTTACTCTTCCCAATTGTAAAAAGTGTAGCGACCATATCAGGATATAATGAAATAATGTGCATTAATGTTCTGTGATGTGATCCCCAACGAGTGTCTCCAGGCCGACTCAAACGAAGCTCTTGATTCAAACCTGATTCAGTTTTCAATTCACCATCTTCTAGTGCCCTGGCAACCTTTTGAACTTGACTTTCTCTAAGCATTTCATATCGCTTACAAGACACTCCAATCACATTTAATAAAGTTGCAATTGCTTCAAAAAACCATTGACAGTCATCATTAATCTTAGCAATCGCAACTTGTGTTAACTGAAGTTGATGAGCAAAACATTGAATATAGTATGCACATGGATTTTCCCTCAAAATTAAACTTTTAAGACCATTTATCTCACCACTCATATTATTTTCCCCATGATATCCTTGCCCACGAATTTTAGATAAATTCAATGAATGCTCCATTAGCAAAGATTCAATTCCAGATTTAAGTGACAATGCAGTTGTCTCCTGAACATGCACAATACCAAGAAATCGCTCTATTAACCTCCCTTTTTTGTCCACATAATGCAAACAAAGAGCTAGTTGCTCTCTATGTGACACATCACTAGATTCATCTGCTAGAATAGAAAAGTAACCATCATCAAGCTCTTGCATAATAATCTGGGTTGTTTCCTTTGCAAAAACATTAATTATATCTTTTTGGATTGATGGAGCAATCAACTGGTTGTTTTTCGGGGCATTTTTTAAGACATGTTTACCAATTTTTTCATCAATATCCGCCAGCCACTACAGAAGTTCAAGAAAATTTCCCTTGTTAAGTGAATCTTGGCTCTCATCATGACCATGCATGGACAAACCTTGACGCAAGAGAAATCTTAAGCATTTAAGAAAAGCAACTAAGCGTGTTCTATACTCACACTTACTAGCGTCTGATTGTTTATCAAGAGCAACAATGATAGACTTCTTGGGTTCTTTTAGAGCTTGAAATTTTTGTAATGCCAGCTGATGAACACTATTAATCTTTCCTACATATTTTTGGAATCCTTTAGGTTTGTTCCATGACTTATATCCTCCACCAGTGACAAAAGCATCACCCCCAACAGCAATAGTTGCAGCATTATTCTTGAACATATAACACACAAAACAAAATGCAGCATCCTTTGCAACATTATACTCAATCCAATCATACATATCAAACCAAGCAGCAACAAACCGACGATCCCGATCTCCCATTTTTCTCTGAGGAAAAGAATAACTTTTTGGTTGGCATGAACCTCTTAATATATATGTTTTCCTCACTGCCTCTTGATCCTTTCACGGAAAGGTAGATATACTTTTTCTTAAACCTGGATCATGTGAAAGCAACTTCACATCATATTCACAACCAACAACAATATCTTGAGTTGGCACTGGAGACACGTAGGGGTGAGGAACGAAAACCGAAAACCGACTAAACAGACCAAACCGACCGAACCGCACCGACTTTGAAACCGAGCCGCTCGGTCCGGTGTTGGTTCGGTTTGGAGCTTTTGAAAACCGAAGGTTTATCGGTTCGGGTCGGTTTTCAAGTTGTGAAAACCGACTAAACCGAACCGAACCGAGCACGTCACCACTGTTTTGGGGTGTATTTGATCGAGCAACTTTCAGATTATCTTTGGGTCTACAACCAAGTTCACTTTTCCCATCTCCGTGCTTGGTGAGATTTTTCTGACCCTTCTCCTTAGGTTTAGAGATAACTGTGTATCCAAGAGAATTCCTTCTTAGCAAGGTCGATTGTTTGAGGAAGCGTGCCATTTTGTTTGATAGAGCGCATTTGCATCACTGCCCTTGGGTCAAAAATGGAGCTCAAAATAGACATTCTGATCTTTCCCACCGTATCGTAGCGCTTCAAAATGAAGGTTATCCAAACATTTTCAATTCTGCAATGTGGTGAATCAAAAACATCACCAACATCACCGGACCAAAAATGGAATACCCTCATCCAACCTGCATCTCGTCTCTGCTGCATGAAAACTGTTTAGGAACCTGAAATCATTGCAGAAATACTCTAATTATGTTGTCTGAACTTAGAAACAGCAACCACACATTCTTCTGAACTCCAATTACTCGTGCAAGTCCTAATTTAGAATTTATATAATTGTGTTAACTACTTTTTGAAAAAATATACTATTGGGGATCTTAAATTTGTAAATTTTTTTGCAATTTTAGATCTACTTGAAAGTATCGCTTGCCCAGCATTTGATTGAAGTGTTCACTTCTTAAATTCATCTAAATATTGCTTATGCTTCTAACGCCTAATCTCTACTGTGCATGTTTGTGTATCACCAAATTATACTATTAATTTCAGAATTTATTGTAATTAAACGTTGGATAAAGATTATGAAATTATTAAAGGGAAGATGACCAATCCAAAAAATAGCACTTGATTATGTTTGTTCGCAGAAAACCGACACCGAACCGCAAAAAACCGACTAAAAACTGAACCGACTTTGAACCGAACCGAATGGGTTCGGTTCGAGTCGGTTTGGACAAACCAAAAACCGAGGCATGTTGGTTCGGTTTCGATTTGGGTCCAAACCGCCCCAAACCGAACCGCTCGCACCCCTAGGGACACGTTTATAATATCTTCGGATGGAGAAGGGGCAATCTCCTCATTTTCACTCTCATGCGGTGATGGCAAATGAGACTCTTTAGATTTTAACTTTTTTTGAAACATAAACGCGATGAGACTATTTCTCTTCTTCGGACCCTCCATTTTCACTTCTATATCAAGTTATAGAATAACATTAAAAATTTGCAAGATTATCGAATAAAAGTGTATAACAAAAATCTATATACTCTGCTTGACCCTCTATCGGTCAATACTACGGAGTATCCCTAAAAACATTCATCACAGATTCTATCATGCTTTGCTTAGCCACTAGTTGACTAATACCTTAAAGCACACCTAAAATATATAACAAATAAATACAAAATAAGATATAGTTGACTAGATGAGGGAAGTTACCTTTAGAGGAGAAGCAATAAATCCAATTTTGTACTTTCCTTTGCTACGAATTTTTCTGCAATAACAGAATGAGAAGATTCAAGTCATGTAAGTAAAGAATATTTAGGTAATAAGCAATAAAGATTTGCATAATTGTGCGTCCATATCAAATATCTGGACTGAAATTTCAGTCCAGAAATTTGATTTCTGGACTGAAATTTCAGTCCAGAATTCTAATTTCTGGACTGAAATTCAGTCCAGAAATCAGATTTCTGGACTGAAATTCCAATCCAGAAATGTGAACTGAAATTCAGTCCAGAAATCTGAATTCTGGACTGAAATTTCAGTCCAGAATTCAGTCCAGAAATCTGAATTCTGGACTGAAATTTCAGTCCAGAAATCTGGTTTCTGGACTGAAATTTCAGTCCAGAAATCTGGACTGATTTCTGGACTGAAATTTCAGTCCACAAATCTGAATTATGGACTGAAATTCCAGTCCAGAATTTTTATTTCTGAACTGAAAATTTCAGTCCAAAAATCTGATTTCTGGACTGAAATTTTCAGTCCAAATATCAAATTTCTGTACTGGAATTTCAGTCCAGAATTCAGATTTCTGGACTGAAATTTCAGTCCAGAAATCAGTCCAGATTTCTGGACTGAAATTTCAGTCCAGAAATCAGATTTCTGGACTGAGTTTCAGTCCAGAAATCAGATTTCTGGACTGAGTTTCAGTCCAAAAATCTGGACTGATTTCTGGACTAAATTTCAGTCCAAAATGTGTAATTTCACTCAAATCCTAGCTGTTAGTTTGAAAGAGCAATTTCTGGACTGAATTTCAGTACAGAAATCTGAATTCTGGACTGAAATTCCAGTCCAGAAATCTGATTTCTGGACTGAAATTTTCAGTCCAGAAATCAGATTTCTGGACTGGAATTTCAGTCCAGAATTCAGATTTCTGTACTGAGTTTCAGTCCAGAAATCAGATTTCTGGACTGAGTTTCAGTCCAGAAATCAGATTTCTGGACTGAATTTCAGTCCAGAAATGTGTAATTTTTGGACTGAATGTGTAATTTCTGGACTCAAATCCTAGTTGTTAGTTTTGAAAAAAGAAGAAGAAGAAGAAGATCGTGAAGAAGAAGAAGATCGTCGATCCAGTTCGACGAAGATCATCGAACGGAGATCGACGATCTTCGGTTGCCTGTGATCGACGAAAATCGTCGATCTGAGTTCGACGACAATCATCGAACTGGGATCGACGATCTCCGGTTCGGTTGTCTGAGTTCGACGATCTTCGTCGAACTCAGATCGACGGTCTTCATCGATCTGAGTCAGATCGACGATTTTCGTCGATCACAGGCAACCGGAGATCGTCGATCTCCGTTCCACGATCTTCGTCGAACTGGGATCGAAGAAGAAGAAGAAGATACTGCAAGGGAATGACGGAGGGTGAATGGGGAGCACCGGTCGGAAGCAGCACGGGAATGGCGATTGACGATCTGCGTCTGGCACGGGACGAGCTACGACACGAGAATGGCGGAGGGTGAATGGGGGGGCACCGGTCGGGAGCAGCTAGGGCACGGGAATGGCGGAGGGTGAAAATCGCGATTTAAAAAAATTTTTGGGGGCACCGGTCTGGGTGAATGGCGGAGGGTGAATGGGGGGGCACCGGTCGGGAGCAGCTAGGGCACGGGAATGGCGGAGGGTGAAAATCGCGATTAAAAAAAAATTTTGGGGGCACCGGTCTGGGTGAAAATCGCAGATTAAAAAAAAATTTGGGGGGGCACCGATCTGGGCGAACCAAGCCTAATTAAACTTTCCAAAAAATTTGGGGGGGCACGTGTCCCTGTGGCCCCCCCTGTAGATCCGCCCATGATTCCGGACCCTCTCGCTATATATATTCTATTAAAAATGAAAAACATCAAATCATTAAACATTTACTTCCTATTTTTACCCCTTTACTGAAAAAATTGAGTTTTTAAAGGGTGTTTATATTGGCAGTCTCTATATGAATATTGGCAGCCAAAAGATAATGACAGCCTAAAATATGGCTATTGGCAGTCCGATGGATACTAGCAGTCCAAAAATTAAATTTTTACATATTCATTTTTAGAAAAAGTGTTCAACATGAAAGTTGTAGATCTCGACTAGATCTACAACTTTGATGTTGAACATTTTTTTAAAAAATGTCATATAGTAGCCATATTTTCAAAAGACGCGTAACCCGGGCGGAACTCGCATAGTTCCACCCGGGTTCCGCGGCTTTTGAAAATATGCCTACTATATTACTTTTTTAGAAAAAGTGTTCAACATGAAAGTTGTAGATCTCGTCGAGATCTACAACTTTCATGTTGAACACTTTTTCTAAAAATATCATACAGTAGACCTATTTTCAAAAGACACGTGTTCCGTATTTTGGGCTGCTATTAGCGGTCATATTATGTATATTTTTTATTATTTTGCTGGGGTGCCAATATCCAAAGCTGGGCTGCCAATATAAACGCCCTTTTTAAATTCTCCGTGTTTTTCCTTTTATTTTTTTTAAAAGTGCTCTGATAAGATACCTACAATAAAAATTATGCTCATCTAGCTGCTTGCAAACCCGTGCACCCAGCAAAATGAGTGATGAGAAAAATGAGCAATGAGCTAAGTATAAGGCTCGAGGGTTTGCGAGCGGAGGGAACACCGTCACCCCGGGGCAATGTCGTGACCAAAATATTGTCGTGCGAGACACTAGAGGCCCTCGTGCACTATAGCAGTTGTGATACTGTCGTGGTTGGCCGTAGGGGCCCCCGTGCCTATCACTCATTATATTAAAAGGAAAAAACATCCTCTGGTGAAACATTATTCAACATTTCAATTTTATCCCACTTTATTACAAATTTTTAAATTTCTTCAATTTATGTGTTTTTTCTTTAATTTTTTAAATATGTGCTATCATATAGGTAAAGTTCATTCTTATAATAAAAATATGTTCTCCTTGCTACTCGCAAATCCTCTTACACACGAAAAAAACAAGAAACGAGCGGAGTATAGCGCTCGGGGGTTTGTAAGCCGCGAGAACACTTTCTCTTCGAGGCAATGTTGCAACCGAAGTATTGCTGCATCAGGCACTGATTTAAAATAATACAATTGAAGTGTTTTAAAATAATGCAAATTGTTTTAAAATAATACGAATACATGATATATGAAATGTTGAAGATTTTATATGAATTATTAATATTAAAATATCTCAATATCATAACGATCTGGCGCAGGTAGACTTTTGTTCGCTCTTGCTCAAGTAGGACTCAGGGTTCGCTCCATCGTAGGTGGTGAAAGAAATTAGTCTGTCCGTGCCTCTGGATGATTTGAGGTTAGTCATGTTGGAAGTGGCAAAGGACCTTTTCCGTTCGGGCCTCAGCAGGACTCGGGATTCGTCTGATTGGAGGGTGACAAAAGACCTTTGTTTGTTCGTGCCTCAGGAGGACTCAGGGTCCGTCCGATTGAAGGCAGCAAAAGATCTTTGACCGCTCTTGTCTCGAGAGGACTCAGTGTCTGTCTGGTTGTTGGTCAAGAAAGAACTTCGTCCATTCGTGCCTCAAAAGGACTCGAGGTCTATCCGGTTGGAGGTGGCGAATGACCTTTGTCCGTTTGGACTATAGGAGGACTCATGGTTCTGCCGGTGGGAGGTGGTGAAGGACCTTTGTCTGTTCGTGCCTCAGGAGAACTCGGGGTCCATCCGGTTGGAGGTGGCAAAGGACCTATGTCCATTCGGGTATCAGGATGACTTGTGGTCCGTCCTGTTGGAGGTGGCAAAGAACATTTATCCGTTCGGGCCTCAGGAGGACTCAAGGTCCGTCCGGGTGGAGGTGGCAAAGATCCTTTGTCCGTTAGGGCCTCAGGAAGACTCGGGGTCCGTCCGATTGGAGGTGCAGAAAGACTTTCGTCCATCTCGCCTCAGAGTGGGGTTCATTCTCTTAGGAGGTGTAGAAGGACTTTCGTCCATATCACCTTGATAATAGAAGGACACAGGGTTTGTTCGTTCTCAAAATATCTAGTTATAGTAGAAGGAAAAACAGTTGCGTTCTTGCTGAAAGAGTTGTTCAGGTGCTTGCAAGCTTGTCCACATGACTTATTTTTGAGAAAATAGGGAATGGTTGTCGATAGTGCGGAGGTCGTTCCGTCCTACCCCCGAGTCCAACTCAAGCTTCGCGTGTATCTCCGTGGTCTGGACTTTGGTCGGGGTGTGACAGTTGCAAGTAATAGAGCCGCGCTTCCTCCTGTTTTCCTCGTACAATGTTTATCCCTTCAGGAGCGACGAACTTCATGACCATGTGCAGAATGGAGGGGATTGCCTTGAAGGGCGTCTGGAGCGACCGACCAAATATCACATTGTACGTAGAGCTGGATTCGACCATAATGAACTGAATATCCCGAGTGACTTGCCTCCGGAACTCTCTTAGGGTGATGGGAAGAGTGATTCCCCCCCCCCCACCCCGGAACTTGGTTGTTATCAAACATGTATAGCGACCTCGTTTCTGACTCGAGGTGTTCCTGGGGATCTTCATGTTGCGTAGTGTAGACACAAACAGGGCATCCGCTGAGCTCCTGCTCTCGATCAGTATTCTCCTAACCCTGAAGTAAGGGTTGTCAATTCCTGCACTGATGATGAGGGGATCCTTGTGTGGCGTGCAGACTCCTTTCAGGTACTCGTCCCCAAAGTTGATGGAGATATTTGGTTGCGTCTTTTGATCTTTTGAATCCTTTTTCGTTTGAGCGATGGAGAGGACTTAGGCATCAAGAAAGGGTGAGTCGGTGATGGTTTTGACCTCCCTAACCATTTGTCTGCCCCTTGTGCATCCTAGCACGCAGGGGATTATTCTCGTCTTAGCTGGTGTGGCGAAGGCCAATTTGTTACTTGGTTCTGCAAAAATCTCCCCGGATGTCCTTAGCAGATGAGGCGTTCTATCTGTTCTTTTAGTCGGGTGCAGTCCTCCATGTTGTGCTCGTTCCCGCGGTGAAACTCGTAGTACCTCATATAGTCTCCCCAATTCTGGGGCAATAACTTGGGCCGGCGGAGCATACCGGAGTCCTGGATGACCATGAGCACTTACGTTCGAGCAGTGTTTAGAGAGGTGAATTCATGGTGCATACGAGAGCTCTGATGCCGACAAGGGTTGTTGTAGTGGTCATTGTTCCTATAGTGTGCTGGAGGTGCAGACTCCGTCTCCCTCTTTTGTTTGGAGGTTCCTTCGAACTACTGGCGGTGGGCCTCGATGGCCTCGTCTGCCACGATTTGCGCCTCGACCTGGTGAACGAGGTCTGCGTAGTTTGACACCATTTCTTGCATCAGTGCGGAGTAGAACCCACTTGGGCGGAGCCCTCCAAGGAATACACCGTAGAGGAGTTCAGGGTAGATTCTTGGAATTTGATGTAACATCCAGACTTTTATTGGATCATTAGGACCCTAAATGACCCAATAAAAGTGACTCAAACACCTATAAGGTATCCTAAAAGCTAGTTGGTGACCTAAATTGGCATATTGAGCATAAATGCTCTGAATTGAGTTCTGTTAGTTGCATTAGAATTGTATAGTCAATACAAGTGTAACAGAACTCGTTTCATTCTGATTCGAGGTCATTTGGAGAATATAATCATTTTGAGTATTGTTGCGCGTCATGACAACATCGATTTTTAATATTGAACATATGTGCTCCAAAATGAGTTCTGTCAGTTGCATTAGACTCGTATAGTCAATATGAATGCAACGTAACTCACTTTGTTCCAATCCGGGATCATTTGGAGAATATGATCATTTTGAGCATCGTTGTGCGTAGGGGTGCGCGCGGTGCGATTTGATGCGGTTTAGCCCAAACCGCAACCGCACCGCATGGGTACGATTTTGGCCAGAGCAAAACCACACCACAACAAAATTATGCAGTGCAGTTTCGGTTTGCTGCGGTTTTTTGCAGTGCAGTTGCGGTTTCAGTGCAGTTTTACCAAGTGATATATATAAACATACAAAAGATAATGTGATATTAAATAAGATGTACAATTTGGGTAAAAACACAATTATATGAGTTATATTATCATGAACTATGTCAAGTAAATAATTAAAGCAATATAACAACTATATGTATTAATATAATTAGTTAATTACTAATATTAATTAATAATTTATGAGTAGTACTTTTATTTAGGACTATATGATGTCATGTGCTTATGAAAAAGTAAAAATATATAATTAGTCGGTGCGGTGCGGTTTTTGCGGTTTTCAAGATCCGAACACTGCACCATGCTCGGTTTGTAAAACTTCAAAACCGCACCGCATCGAAACTACGCAATTGGTGCGGTTTGTACGGTGCGGACGGTTTTTGTGGTTTGTGATTTTTTATGCTCACCCCTAGTTGTGCATCACGGTGACGTGAATTTTGTATATTGAGCATATGTGCTCCGAATTGAGTTTCGTTAGTTGCATTAAACTTGTATAGTTGATGCGAGTATAATGGTACTCGTTTCGTTTCAATCCAATGTCATTTAGAGAAAATGGTCATTTTGAGTATCTTTGTGCGTCACGACAATGCCAATTTAGTATATTAAGCATATAAACTCAGAATTGACCTCATTCAATTACATTGGACTCGTATGGTCAATACGGGGGCAACAAAATTCGTTACGCTCAATTCCGATGTCATTTGATCAACTTGGTCAAATCGTGCTTTATGGTGCACCGAAAAGTGTGCACACACCCGTATTATTTTGATGCCCCACATTGGCTCATCACTCGATGACTTGTACCTACTTTGACTTTGACTCATATGGTGGATCCATACGACATCATGTTCCAAGGCAAGAGACCGTCATTCCTTTTTCTTCTCTCCTTCCCCAAGCCCAAAACCAAGCCATAAAGCTACACCTCCTGATTTGGACACCTGGTTGTACCACCTCATCTAGATGGCGGCCGCCTGCCCCTAGCCCACCTGGGTTGAGCCAAACCTTCTCCCTCAAGGGGGATTTATTCCACACCGTGGGATGGGAGAGGGAGGGGCCTTGCTCTACTATTTAAAGCCCCATCTCCCTCGAGCATAGCTCACCCCTCTCCCAAAGCCTAGTAGAACTCAACCACCCCCTTGTCGGAGCCCCACCTTGCGGTAGAGATGCTAGCTGAGCTCCACCTCCTCCTCACCACCTACAATAGAAAAAATCTCGAGAGCTTCTGGAGGCCCTCCACATATGTGGGACCATCTCCTCTCCCTCCTCCCTCACTTATGGATGTCTTGCATGTGCGCTCCCGCCACCGGAGCGTCGTCGCGACTCCACCGAGCCATGATCAGGCTTGGGTGGGTAGCTGAGCAAGGGGAGGCCCAAGCGCCTATAAATACCCCTAATGGGGGCAACATGGAGGTCGTTCCAAACTGACGGTCACACGGGATGCTTCGAGCACACTAACATTCTCGAAAGTTTTTGTTTAGTGCGACCTAGCCCCCAAAATTTCCCTTACATTTTACCTCCCTATCGATCTCATTTTTCTGTGAAAAGCCCGCCGCTTGATTGAAAATTCCACCGTCGTCTGCAAGGAGAAGGAAGAGGCTCGGTTTTCCTTTTTTTCCGTCAATCTGGAGGCCGATTGAGAGTATGCCGCTCTCATTCCCGTGAAAGGAAGAAATCGGGGGGTTGAAGTCAAATCCCGCTTGGGATTTTGCGATTGTCGGACGCATCTGGAAGCCGTCGTCGGAGACATTTGCGTCGCCAGTCTTGAATCCCGTCGTCGATCAACTGTTGTTGGGTATTGTATCCACATTTACCCAGATTTGGTGAAATCACCATTGAACTAAGATGAATTAAGTTGTATTTGATGTTTTGTTTGAGGTATGTGTTTGCAGGATTATATTGCCAAGTGTAGACCAATGTCAGTCTACAATGGGTCACAAAACACAGGACCATACAATGTAATCCCTCATTGTGTGATCCATGGTGTTGACTCATGTGTAGCCTTTCTATTAGAATACACTTCATTTTCAAGCACTATGACTCATTGGAGAAAGACTTGCTGCTGAATTTATTGAAGAAGAGAAAAATCTGTTGAAGAAAATTTTGCTAAGTATTTTACTCGAGTAGTTACTTATATACTCGAGTGAAACACTTAGTTAATACTCGAGTTGGTCTATCTGTACTCGAGTAAGGGAATTAGCTCTCGAGTAGTCAAATTATAGCTCTCGAGTAGCCAAGTCAATTACTCGAGTAGATCATCTCTTATTCTCGAGTTAACATAATCTATTCTCTGAAAAATTTTCTAAGTCATTTACTCGAGTTGTCATATTAGTACTCGAGTAGATTAGTCTTTTGTCTCGAGTTACAGAAGACATGATTTCGTGATATTTTACTTCACTCGAGTAGTCAAGTTCATGTACTCGAGTAGTTCATCTACTACTCGAGTTGTTCAGATTAAATACTCGGGTGATATGTTTTTCATCCCTCAATTTTTTTTCTAAGTCCATTACTCGAGTAGTTATATCCATATACTCGAGTAGTTTATGTCCTCTCGAGTAGTACAGTTCCACTACTCGAGTAACCCAGATTCTTCTCCCAGAAATTATTCTAAGTCTTTGACTCGAGTATTCTTTCTTTCTCTCGAGTAGTTAATTTCTATTTTCTCGAGTAGTACTTCTTGTACTCGAGTAGTTCAACTCCACATCTCAAGCAACTATATATTAGCACTCGAGAAAATCTTTGTGTACTCGAGTAGTTGCTCACCATTTCTGGATTTTTCTCCAAGTGATTTACTCAAGTAATCTTCTTCCCTTCTCTCGAGTAATCAGAATAGTACTCGAGTAGGTAATAGTTCTCTCGAGTATTTCAGTCAATCTTTTCAGAAATTTGCTAAGTGCAGATTTGACGGAAATTTCGAATAGCCTTGACGTGATTGGTCCACGTGTACGTCAGTATGACTAATTATGACCGTTAGGGGAGATCTTATATAAGGTCTTATCAAAACCGACTAACCCTAAGAAGTGCTGTCAAGTTTTATTCTAAGTATTTTTCTGAATCTCATTCTCTCTGTCTAAAAATTGAAGCCGTCGCCGCCGACCTTCATCGCGCATAATCGGCTAGGGTTTTCGATCCAGAAGATTCAGATCAAGAAGACCCACAGATCGAGATTGTTTTTCATCCTTCATCATCTCTCAGATCGTGCGTGTCCAAGGAATTCCAGATCTAGTTCTTGCCGAGATTCTTCTTCAACCTGTTCTGACAAAACCGCAAAGATCAAAGAAGAAGATTCAGGCCGACTGTTTCCAGATCTGAGAAAGTTTTACTGTTTGTATTTTCATATACTCTAAATTTCATTTTTGTAGGAGATTTCTCTCCAAGTGTAGGAACTTTTTTTGTCTCCAAGTTGTAGGAAGTTTTTATCTTCTGAGTGTAGATCCGTCTTGTGGATCGAGATTATTGGAACTTTGTTTCGAGGCGTAGGATTGGTCTTCAATCCGAGATAGTGGAGTAGCCGAGTCTAGTTCTTTGCTAGATCGGTGAGGGAAAGTGTATGTTCCGAGTATAGTTGGGGAACCACTATAAATCTTTTGTCATTTGTGATTGCTTGGTTGATAATTATGTGCATAGTTCTCTAAATTTTTATTCCGCAAAAAGACGCACAACTCACATATTCACACCCCTCTAGGTGATTTAGATAGACAACTGAACACTTTCAACTGCTGCAGTGTTCGTCGGAGAGTTTTTCGTTTTGCGATGCAGTGTTCCCATCACCACCTCTGGATTTTGCGATTGTCTGCGACGTGACAGCCCGTGTCGCAGCTTTCCGGTGCCGCTTCTGTGCTTTCGCGATTTTCCAGTCGCGATTTTCTTGCCCTAAAGTTGAACAGCCGCCTATTTGGAGATTTCTCTCTTGTCGGTGCAGAGCGCCGCTCGATTAAAGAGAACAAGAAAGCTAAGTATTGTTCAGATCACTGGTCTCACACAGGATTTCCAGATCCAGATCTCGTCTCTGATCGGAGGAAATTGGATTATATAGAAATTGGATTCTCTAGTTGGTCTCTAGCTTGGAGGAAGCATACCAAATATGGTTTTGGTGACTGTGTGTTAGTTGGAAAGGAGGATCAAACCTACAAACTTTTTTCTGGATTGGATACGAATATTCTATCATATCCACGCGGCTTAGGTGATCTCTTTCTATTTTTTTCTACTTGTGCTTTAGTTTCCTAGTGGAACTCACAAATTTGGAAAGAGACACAATGTCGAAGGGAAATTCTCCCATCTCGACGATCAAGTTGGAGAAATATCTAACTCAGATTTCAGTGTCTAGAAGCCAAACACGCAGTTTGACATGAAATATTTGAATATCTTTTACACTATGCAGTCCGATTTTGAGTCTTTTAAAGGAGGAGAGGATGAGGATCACTGGATCAACGACGAAGATTTCTGTCGTGATTACCTCCTCAATTGTCTCTCCAATAGACTGGCTAAGATGTACATCAAGATGAAAACTGCAAAGGAGATCTGTGACACACTGGAGGAGCAGTTCAGAGAGGAAGAGAATATGTCTCAGACGCACCTGATGGACAAGTTCATGACTTTCACCTTCACTGAAGACAAGGAGGTACTTCCTCAGGTTACAGAATTTGAGTCTCTTGTTGACAAGCTGAATAGTGAAAACATCTCTTTGCCAGATGAGTTTGTTATAAGAGCCATCATTTTCAAGATTCCATCGACTTGATACTCCTTTAAAACGGAGATATATCGGAAGAAAATGCAGGTCAGTCTGAAAGACATCAAGACTTCATCTGCATTGAGGATGAGAACCAAACTAGGCACGCTATGGAGACAGTTAGCAAGCAGAACTCTGTTGTTAACATGGTCACACACCATAAGCGTAAGCTTAAGTCTGGAAAGACTAGATTGTCGACCAGTGCACCCGCAGTTGCTGACACTAGAAAGAAGATTAAGAAGTTTAAAGACAAGTTCTACAACTGCAATAAGTGGGGTCACTATGCTTCTGAGTGCAAGCAACCCAAAAGGGGTGAATACATCACACCAAAAACTGGTAATGTATAACTCGTAATTCGCCGAGATCAGAAGTACCCAAGCAGACGGCTATTCGCAGACCATTGAGCGAGCAGAGGCGAGCAGAGGCGAGCTTGGGTGAGCAGAGGCGAGCAGAGACAAGCAGAGACGAGATTGGGCGAGCAGAGACAAGCATGGGAGAGCAAAGGCGGGCTTGGGTGAGCAGTGGCGAGTTTGGGTGAGTATGGGCGAGTACCTCGCGAGTATGAGCGAGTAGCCCTAGATACTCGCTAGTAGAGGCTGGATATTCGCCTATACCCCCCCCCCCACCCAGGTTTTATCTATAAATAGACCCCTAGGTGTACTAGAAATGAACTTTTGGAAGAGGTTGAGGTCCCCTCAAGTGGATACTCGTCAAGTCCATGCATGCCTAGTACCTCGCCTGTAACGTCCCCTTCCACCTTTCGTGACTCAATAACTAGGCCTTAGGCGGACCATTACCGGACTGCAGCCCAAGCACCCTAACCCCTCTCCCTCCACAGGCGGGTTGTTGGTGGTCACAACCTCCCTTTGATGAGCGAACCCGACAGTTAAGTTGGGTCGTACGAGGACTTCTCAGGAGTTCACCCATCCCAGTACTACTCTCGCCCAAGCAAGCTTAACTATGGAGTTCTTTCAACAACTCATCACCAATTGAGCTGCAGATCAATTGGTGATGAGTTGTTGAAAGAACTCCATAGTTAAGCGTGCTTGGACGAGAGTAGTACTGGGATGGGTGACCTCCTAAGAAGTCCTCGTACGACCCAACTTAACTATCGAGTTCGCTCATCAAAGGGAGGTTGTGGCCACCAACAACCCGCCTGTGGAGGGAGAGGGGTTGGGGTAGTTGGGCTGCAGCCCGGTAACGGTCCGCCTAAGGCTTAGTGATTGAGTCACGAAAGGTGGAAAGGGACGTTACAATAAAAGTATAACGGTCCAGGCCCATCAACATGGGACCCAGCTGGAACCGCCGGCCTACCAGAGTCCAGACCCGGGCCCATTGCTGGTAGTCAGCCTATCACATTCAAGCCTACAGGTCATGCACCTCAACCCCTCTCCGCGCATGTTTATCAGCAGCGGCGGATTGTTTCCACTGGGGATCGAACTCAGAACCTTGATAAGAGAGCTTTACACCACTCCCTCATCACCAACTGAGCTGCAACTCAGTTGGTGATGAGGGAGTGGCGTAACAGCTCAGTTGGTGATGAGGGAGTGGCGTAAAGCTCTCTTATCAAGGTCCTGGGTTCGATCCCCAGTGGCAACAACCCGCTGCTGCTGATAAACAGGCGCGGAGACAGGTTGGGGTGCATGGCCTGCATGCTTGAATGTGATAGGCTGACTACCAGTAGTGGGCCCGGGTCTGGACTCTGGTAGGCCGGCGGTTCCAGCTGGGTCCCATGTTGATGGGCCTAAACCGTTATAAAAAGTGCACTTTTTATTGTAACGCCCCTAGCCGATCCAATGTGACGGTGTCACGGCTCTACTATAAGCAAAGCTATCGGGCTGCAGCCCAAGCACCCCAATAGGCCCATCAATATGGGAGCCAGCTGGAACCGCCAGCCTACCAGAGTTCAGACCCGGGCCCACTGCTGGTAGTCAGCCTATCACATTCAAGCATGCAGGCCATGCACCCCAACCCCTCTTTGCTTCTGTTTATCAGCAACGGCGGGTTCTTGCCACTGGGGATCGAACCCAGGACCTTGATAAGAGAGCTTTACGTCACTCCCTCATCACCAACTGAGATGCAACTCAGTTGGTGATGAGGGAGTGGCGTAAATCTCTCTTATCAAGGTCCTGGGTTCGATCCCCAGTGGCAACAACCCGCCGCTGCTGATAAACAGGCGTGGAGAGGGGTTGGCATGCATGGCCTGCAGGCTTGAATGTGATAGGCTGACTACCAGCAGTGGGCCCGGGTCTGGACTGTGGTAGGCCGGCGGTTACAGCTGGGTCCCATGTTGATGGGCCTGGACCGTTATAAAAAGTGCAGACCCGGGCCCACTGCTTGTAGTTAGCCTATCACATTCAAGCTTGCAGGCCATGCACCCAACCCCTCTTCGCGCCTATTTATCAGCAGCGTCGGGTTGTTGCCACTGGGGATCGAACCCAGGACCTTGATAAGAGAGTTTTACGCCACTCCCTCATCACCAACTGATCTGAGAGCTTTACGCCACTCCCTCATCACCAACTGAGCTGCAGCTTAGTTGGTGATGAGGGAGTGGCGTAAAGCTCTCTTATCAAGGTCCTGGGTTCGATCCCCAGTGGCAACAACCCGATGCTACTGATAAACAGACGCGGAGAGGGGTTGGGGTGCATGGCCTGCAGGCTTGAATGTGATAGGCTAACTACCAGTAGTGGGCCCGGGTTTGGACTCTGATAGGTCGTCGGTTCCAGCTGGGTCCCATGTTGATGGGCCTGGACCGTTATATCGCCCAACCTTTTGGTTGTGAAGAGGAAGTTTCTCCCAAACTTCTGGGTACGTGGTGGGACCTCCCTGTTGGAGCACTTGGGGTGTGTTTATAGATAGTTTCCTCTCTCCCACGCTACCCATTTGAATTGTGGCGTCGGACTATAGAATCAGTAACTTTGGGCTGCCTTGATCCAAATTTTGGAGTAGGGATTTTCCCGGCTTCAACACTTTGGTGCAGATAACGTGGATTGTAGCAAAGGAAGAAATATTTGCAAGAAGACTTCATAGCTTAAGATAGCGAGCTGGAGACCAAAGGCAGCAATTCGCGAGCATTAAGCAAGGTGGGCTAGTTATCGGCAAGGTGTGCAAGTTTTCTGTTTACTCGCCCATAGGCGACTTCACGATTACGACTTTCAAGCTTGGGGCTCATGAGGCGAGATTCCTTGTTTCTCGCTCAGAAGAGAGTTCCAGATTGCGACCTCTTTAAACGGGCTCCAGATGACGACTTCAGTTGGCCAGTATATGCAGGTGAGTTCATAGAGGTTGGCGAGTTCCCTTGTTGCTCGTCAATAGGTGAGTTCCATATGGCGACAATCCTATGTGAGAATATGCAGAAGAGTTCATGGAGGAAAGTTGCAGACGGCGATATACCAATGATTATATGCAGGATTTGCGACTTTGAAGTGGCGTGCTTCCTTCGTACTCGCTCATAGGCGAGTACAGAAAGGAGAGGAGAGTATCTTTGTTACTGGACCATATGTGAGCTTCCTTTGTACTTTGTGTAGGGGTTCTAATGTCAGAAGTGACACTTACCCTCTGCTTAGTTCATCTCCTTTTTCAATAGTGGTGCTTTTCATACATGTTCATACTTACAGGTGTTTTGGTAAAGCCCGTGAGTACTTTTGTATGACTGACAAACTGGGTGAATCACGATGAGTTCACTACCAGGGAAAAACATACGAGGTGCAATGCGAGCTCCTACTTGCATTGATCTCCTCCGACAACCTACATTCCATGAGACGGCTTACTCATGACATCTTCAAGCCAGTATTCTACGAGTGCTTACTTGTGCTGCTCTTTTTTCTTACTAAGTGCTCTCTTCAATTTCGCGAGTTCCATACTTGAGAGCTGATCTCTTCAACGGATATGGTGCTCTCCTTTAATTTCGCATGTTCCATACTCGCGAGATCACTACTTCAGCAACTATGGTGTTCGCTTCAATTCTGCTAGTTTAAACGTGTGAGGTCATCGCTTCAGCAACCAGACTGTTATGTTATTCATCTCATCTCCTTAAACACATGGAGTTATGATAACCTGAAAGGGTTCTACCCATAGGAGGGAATGGTACGTTTGTTCATACTTATATATCGATGATATTTATCTAACACCTGAAAATATGAGGCTTTAACTTCTCTTCTTGAAAGCGTATCAAGCATGCGTAGTAGGCACGAAATGATCTCCATGATCGGTTTTGGAAACCTGCATCCGACATGATCATTCTAAAAAGCCCGGGGCGGACGATTTGACGATGTATAGGGATGTAAGCATCCTTGTAAGACCGAGCCTCTGCATTGACGACCGAGATCAACTCCCCCCTTGCATGTCGGCTTAGCTACCCCCGATTGCATCTCTCCTCCGACTGGAGGAACTATCAGAAATAGGTCTGGATGCTAATCTCCTAAACTCGATGGTGGATGATCCAAGCAGGACGTGTCACTGTTGTTGCCAAGGTGGGATAACCTGCCAAGCTTTGGAAGGTGCAAGTCCGTGGAAGGATGGTGGACTTGAATGTGTGTCATGTAGGACCCCCCGAGGGCCATTTCCCTTCACTTGTACCCTGGCCTTCGTAGCCATGTGGCAAAGCAGGAAGCGATCTCCATAGTTGGGTTGGGAAACGAGCCTTCGATCTGATTCTCCTAAAAAGCCCAGGGCGGATTATGGGACGATGCATCGGGAGTTAAGCGTCCTTGTAAGACCGAGCCTCTTCATTGACGGTCGGGATCAAATCCCCCCTTGCATGTCGTCCTAAGCTACCCCTAATTGTTTTTCTCCTCCGACTGGAGGAACTATCAGGAACAAGTCTAGATGTCAACCTCCCAACTCGATGAAGGAAAGATCATCGTCTCCTTCGAATTTCCTTCGTCCTACAAGATATTGATGCATCTGAATTCATTGGCAATTTCTTAAGCAATAGGGCGAACTACTTCAGCAACGATAAAAGTCATCGAGCCGTGGAGTTGTCGTAGTCTGTGTCCCCTGTATGAGCTCCCCTCCTACAGGTCGACTGCTTGCCTCCCGAGTCGACCTCCACCTCCAGTTGAGCTCGACTACTATGATATGTCGGCCTCCACCTCCAATTAAGCTCGGGTCCTGTAAGTTGTCGACTATTTCCTCATATAAGTGTTGTCTTAGTTCGTGCCCCCTGTACGATCTTCCCTCCTACATGCCGACTACTTGCATCCCGAGTCGACCTCCACCACCAATTGAGCCCGGCTACTATGAGCTGTCGACCTCCGCCTCTAGTTGAGCTCGGCTCATATGAGCTGTCGAGCTCTATCACCAGTTGATCTCGGCATCTGTGAAACTGACAAGAATGCCAAGTTTTGGACAAACCCGAGTAATGAAGCCCACGAGCGGGTTGGGTCAAGCAAGGGTTTTTAACATCGGTTTGTTGTGAGACAGAATCCTGACGTTAGAAGTTAGAGCGTGCATGCAAGCCCGATTTTTGAGACCCATGAGCGGATGTGGCCTTGACAAGAGTTCCGTGCAGCGGCTTAAATGTCATTTGGGGAAATGGAAGTACCTGTATGATGTGATGTGATGATGCGTGATGATGTGTTTGATTCATGAACTATAGGGTGCAACCTAGGATTGCATACATGCTGCATTGTAGGCCCCTTTTTATTACACGCTCAACATAGAAACATATTTGTTACATGAGACATCCAAACCTGTTTTATTGCTTTCTATGTTTATGTATATTTATATACGAAGTTCTGACCTGCAGGGTGGTGGAGTGCCCCGGGGTCCTCTAGGGACGACCATGAGGGGATGTGTTGGTTACACAGTTGAGGTCAGCTTTTGCTGACCCACGTTACAACCATTTTTACAGGACAAGGTACACATGCTGGAGCAAGCTCGCTGGTCAAAAAGACCTAAGCCTCATGAAGTGAACTCTTTGTTTAGTAGCTTTGTTTTGTTGAGTGTTATGCTTAGTGTATTATGTTTCTGTCTTGCTGCCGAGATAGTTTAGGAGTGCCAAGACACGTTCTCTGTTTGTGGTTGTTGTTTCAGTTTCTGGACAATTGAATATTGTAAGGCCTTAAGGCCGGTTCGAACTCGTTTGTAGTGGATAACTTCTGGCTGGTTGTTTGTTTCCGTTGTTTTATTCCGAGTTTTGAGTTGGGTAGTTTTTATATCATCTTTTAATGCTTAAGCTGTGGAGTCTGTATATTGTGGGGCCCCGGCTGGACCCATATTATACGTTCATTACAGGGGAGACGTTACATTTACTACTCTTAGTTGCCTCGAAGTATAAGCAATAAACTTCCCTCTTTGCATCAAGACACATCCTAACCCTTGAAATAATGTATTACTATAAATTTGAAAATCTTCAAAACCATCTAGTAGGGTTAATATTGGAGTTGACACAAACAACTCCTTAGTTTATGAAAGCTCTCTTCACATTTACTGCTCCTTTCAAACTTCACAACCTTTTTGGTTAAGTGGGTTAGTGGGTCAAAAAGTCCCTTCAACATTGATAATATGTCCAAAAAGGCTACTTCTTAACGTCAGAAGTGACACTTAGAGAATTTTATAAATACCTACCCGAAGGTTTTTCAACTTTTTACAATATGTATTTCAATAGATTTTGATATTCCAAGTCTATTGACGGACTCAGTTTCTCGGAATTCACATCGATCGCACAAAAACACACTTTTTCTTACGAACTCCAATTTCAATAGATAATAAATTGATTCTTATGTAATTCGACGTTCTGAGTCTATTGACGGACCTCGTTTTCTCGAAACTTGTGCCGGTTGCTCAAAATTTGCACCGGGGCACCGAAAAATCACTCATTTTCTTACGGACTATAATTTCGACAAATAGTATCGATTCCTATGTTTTTCGACGTCCTGAGTCCATTGGTTAGCTTCGTTTCTCGATATTTGCGTCAGTTGTGCTTAAAAACGTGTTTTCCCTTTGGTCTATGATTTTAGCAAACAATATGTTGTTTTATAGGTTTTTTGACCTTTTGAGTCCAACCATAGACTTTGTTTTCAAAAATTCAGCTTCATTGATAATTAAATGTTCAAACATGAATATTAATATATAATATGTAACATCTCATTCCCTGCTAGACACCTAAACTTAGATTATGTTAGGACATGTGGTGGGTGAATGAGGTTTAGGCTAGGTTTGACCCATGGAGTTAGGGTGTATTCACATAGTGCCCACTATAGGGCCCAGGTCAAATCAGGTCAAACTAGCCCAAAACGGAATCATAGGTACACATTGACCCAACCATTATGCCCCTAACCCTAAAAGCAATCTAAGTGAAACAAAAGCCACATCATTGGGTCAACCATTGACCTAAGTTGATCCAAGTCAACCCTAACCTTAATTTGGTCAAACCCACACCTAAAGACCCAATTAGTCCAAGTGGGGCACCACCATGGCCCAACCCAAGTTGGGTGGTACCATTGGGTCCATGACCATCAAGTGGGGTCAGCCCACTCATCATGTTGACCAAGTTAACGTAAAAAGTTAACAAGTCAATTTAGGGCTTCAAGAGAGAAATGATATGAGCCAAGCCATTCCTAATGGACTAAGCCCATGGCTCAAGGCCCATGACTAGCCCAAGAGGTCAATGCCAGACCCTAACCCCCAAAATTAGGAGAGAGAATACATGCATGTGGGTAGCTTAGGAATTTTGGAGAAAATGAGGAGAGAGAAAGGAGGAAATGAGGGGATGGAGGCCATGTGGCCCTCCTCCTCCCTTCCCAAGCTTATTTCTGAGCTCCAGCAACATTTACTATCCATTTCCAGTAAGCTCCATGCCACATGACATCCAGGAGGAGCATCCAATGTAGAGGCCGAAATCCCCATAATTAATGGCAACTCACTATACAACCAATATCAGCTTAATTTGACCTCATCATCAGCTTTAGAAGGTCAAGAGGAGTGGAAATCGAGTCCTGGATCGAGGCAAACCGTGGAGAATCGGAGCTTGGAGCAAGCTCGCCGGAGAGGACAAATTTCATGGCGCACCACCACCACACACGTCGCCAGGCCCGGCTATAGGTCTGTTTCACCTCCCCTCACCCCGTGCTAGTTTCCTAGATCTACTAGGAGAGATATCGTACTCAAATGATCCTGATACCATGAGAGGAAATCAAGAAAAATCCATGAAATTGAGGTGTTCGGGTTCACCGGAAACCGCCGCCTCTGGCGGCCAAGTCGCCGCCAATCGATGGCCACCACCTCAACAGAGGTGGTGGTGGTGGTGGCCGGCCAGGGAGGTGGCCAGATAGTCGGGAAACACCAAGATAACCTGATACAGGCGGGATGCATCTGGACCGTCGGCTGGAGGAAGATGATGGGATGCCGTTGATTTAAATGCGAATTAAACTATATTGTTATTAATATTTCTGTCATACATTATTCATACACTTACATGTTAATTTTAGGCCTTGTAGAGGCATATTCAGAAAATGTTTTCTACAAAAGAAATGTAGATCTAGGGCTTACCTTTAAAATGACACCCTAAAGTTATAATTGGGGCACTGTAGCTCCCTGTAGGGTCATTCTACCAAGACTGGTCCTAGGCTATGATAGATTTTTAAATGAGTGCCCAAGCCAAACCATAAGTTCTCATGACCTGATATTTTGGTCATGCATGTGACTAGGTCATACTTAGGTACTGACCAAAAATGGGAATTTTTGGGATGTGTTTTTCCATAGTTTTTGGAGAAATATTATTTATCAAATAAATTAAATTTTTGGAGATCTACAACTCCAAATGCCCCCAAATTTTGGTGGCATGATCTTAGGATCACTATAAGGCCTTGATAGAAATTTCAAATCATTTGGACCTTTGCATGTTGGGGAAAACTAACATGCATGTTGATGGTAGATTTGTAAATAATTGTGTCAAATGCAAAAAATGAGAAATTAGCCCTTTTGACCCAATGCAAGTCCATAAAATTCTGTCCAGTGGTTTATAGAGATGAAATACACCTCCCATATTAAGGTTGGGATTTTTGGGATCAAGAATCTCATTATTTGGAATTATTGGAACATATGCCTAGTTAGGTAATAAATTTGAAACTAGGGCAAATGAATTTATTAAATTCTGAAATTTTGTCACAAGCTTTAGTAAGACATACTCACCTCTGGAAAAATTTATGGGACTGTTAAATAATGTTAGCTTGGATTTTAAGTAGAATTTATCATTTTGCCCATTATGGAAATTAATTAAAAGTAAGGGAAATTACTGTTTAAATATTATGGAAAAATTTACAGTAGTTTATTTCTGTGATTAAATCACTGTTAAATTATTTGAGAATTTTTTGATGTCTCTATATGCTGAAAACCATAATAATGACATTTTGGTAATATTGTTCATATGGATATATGTTAGGTCAAATCACTGTTTAGGATTTTGAAATTCTGTATTTAGCTTTATTATATCAACATGGATACTCAGTAATTTTCTTAGAATTTTTGGTTATGTAGTTGATGTACTTTATTTGGAAAGTGGTCAAATTGGAATTTTAATATTAAATGAGAATAAAATAGAAATTTGCATGGGAAAATTATGAAACCTGATAGGCAGTGATATTTAACCTCATGGAACATCTAGTAAATTTCTTATGTAGGTTGAACCATTACATGTAGTACATCATATGCAAAGTGACCTAGGTCACACAATTCATGGAGTTAATTTAGACCCTTAATTACTTAGAAAATGGTAGTGTCTTGAATGGTCAACATCATACACCATACCAACCCATGATAAATAATTAGGGGCATATGACCCAAAGATTTGGAAGTCACATCATACGGATTAACATTAGGTCATGGGTTCCGCTTAGCATGAATAACATATAATACTAGGACCCACAGGGGATACGAGAGTAGGTTGGTTTGATAAATATATTGGGAAGATTAATCTTGGTTGGTGTCCAATAGGTCACTTCTTGATAACGAGTGGTAGAGTGCAATATCCCAAGATTAATGGCTAGAACAGAGATCGGCGGAAGACCGCCGCTCTCCTGATAACATTCTAAATTATTAGGTTTGTCCCAGAGTAATAATGAGAGTTGGTATGGATCATGGGTAGACACTAATAAAAGTAAATATACTTGAGAAAGGGAGCTTTGAGCTTCAACCCATCGTAGTTTCTAGTAACCCTAAGAGCCCTTCACCGGGCATGCCCCGGGCAGTTCTGAGATTAACTCTAAATTACTAGGTATAACAAACATTAGACAAGAGTAGTCTAATAGGCTAAGAGAACTTGGTAACATTCTTACCCGTGAAGGATTGGAGGGATTCAAAACTAAGACATTGATGTACATTCTCACCCGTGAAGGGTTGGAGAGATTCAGAACTAAGACATTGATGTACATTCTCACCCGTGAAGGGTTGGAGGGATTCAGAACTAAGACATTGATGTGCATTACCACCCATGAAGGGTTGGAGAGATTTAAAACTAAGGCATTGATGTATATTCTCACCCGTGAAGGGTTGGAGAGATTCAGAACTGAAGCATTGATGTGCAATCTCACCCGTGATGGGTTGGAGGGTTTCAGGACGGGTTGGTCCTGCGAGCTAGAGGCTCGGATTGGAATATCTTGCATGTGCATAAAAATAAACTTGTGGCGGGTCATGTGGTACTGGGCCAATCATCACGCTGAAGGTAGTACAGTGACTCTGACGAGGTGTGATGGTTTGAGGGGCCAGTGGGTTGTTTTACACTGCGGTCTGGAGGACGATCCCCAAAAACGCACACTCGACCAAAAAGACTGGTTGGTAGCCAGCAAATAGTACGCAAAGACTCTAGAGTGCACCTAGGACATGTACAGAGGCGTATGGGAGGTCTATGCATGGTAGTGTGTATACACGCCTAGGAGTGGAGACGCTCGCTCCACTGCTGCCGTAGCCACAATGGTGGTAACAGAGAGTGATGCTAGCTCCAAAAAGCGGGAACTAAAGGTCTATGATCACATAGTCGTGTGTGTGAGTTGCACTTGCATAAATCATAAAACACATGCATATCATACATTCATAACCATGTCATACGCATCATAGATCCTTATCATATAAATTAGTATTAGTTCTTTTATATGATAAGTTATATTTGGAAACCTTAACTTATAAGTTTGTATGAACATTCATATAAGTTAATGTACTTCTGAGATGGTAGTTTAGTAGTAGCATATTCTACTTGCCGTTCTTTACTCTGTTTTACTTACAGTACCTTGTTTACTTACAACACCTTACTTACTTTCTGTACAGTTTCTTCTTACCTTACATGTGCTATATATAGAACTGCTAGAGTAAAACTAGATTAATACTATATATACTTGTTAGTATAGCTCCACTGTCACCTGCTTCTTTTTATACCCCTTATTGTCCTCCGCTTCGTTCTCCCGCTCAGTGCCTAGGCGTTGGGGGGGGCGAGGTGTGGAGGAAACGACTTAGTATTTATGACTAATGGTCGGTTGTGACCAAATCATTTTAGGAGCTCGAGGAGATGGAGTACCAGCACGACCAGCAGGATGAGGTGGCAGGACGTGAGGAACTGATGCCACCACCACCCACTACTACTACTGCAGCCCGTCGTCAGGTGGGACGAGTTTTCTGATGATAGTTTAGCTTCCGCTTTGTTGTCGTTTTGAGAGAGAGATTTGATATCATATATATGGCATAAGCCCTTTTCTTTTTTGTTGTACTCATTCTGCACTCTATTGTACTTTCATTTTCATTATAGATGATAGTGTTGTGACTTGTGGACTAGCTGTTTATACACTGCATTTATGCTTCTATTTCTCAATTGGTCGAACATGTTATATGATCGTACTAGCCAGCAGGATTGTCGTCTTGCGATGTCAACTAACCCGTGAGTTAGTGTCACCGTAAGACGACGGTTCTGTGCATAAGAACGGGAGCCTCCTTGGTAAGGGGGAGGGGTCTTACATAATTAACATTATTTAATACCAATCATGATTAGGGGTGTGCACGGTTCAGTTTGGTGCGGTTTTGGCCCAAACCGCAACTGCACCGTAAGGCCTCGGTTTTTGCTCGAGCAAAACCGCACCGCACCGAAATTATGTGGTGCGGTTTCAGTTCGGTGTGGTTTTTTGCGGTGCAGTTGCGGTTTTGGTGCGGTTTTTAACATGTATTTTACATAAACTACAGGTAAGCATCAGAACTATGAATGTTGTTTGATAACTTATGAGCTCTTTTATGTTTTGCTGTTTTTTTCTCTTTATTGTATTAAATTACATCATTTTCTTACAACATGTAATTTCATTTTCATAAATTTTAATGCAGTTATTTGTCTTTTTTTTGAGATGTCATATCAACTTATGAACTATATAATATTTTGTGAATATCATGTTTTATAGGTAAATATTTTCACACTAAACTTTGTTACAGGAGATTCATTCATTCTTATATATCAACACTTCTTATTCAATATTTTGTTTTAATTTGGATTATTAAAACTAAGAAACTGTTCTAATTGATATCCAAGTTGTCTGTGTGTGGAAGAGATACAACAACACTCAAACTTTTATCCCACTATAATGTGGTCAGCTATATTGATCATTTGTCGTCATTGTGTCATATCTTAACATATTCTCACTAATGCGTACATCATGTTTTCCTTATAGTTTTAAGTCTTTATTCCATTATAGTGTGTGTGGAAGAGATGGTTCAGCAAAATATCTCACTTAATTATAATAACTCTGATGGTAATATATCATATAAATATATCAACTCTTACTTAATATACTTAAATGTGATGTCACATAATTATAAAAAATTAAATACACAAAATATTCGGTGTGGTGCGGTTTTTGCGATTTTCAAAATCCAAAAACCGCACCGCACCGAACCGCGCTCGGTTTGTAAAAGTTTAAAAACGCATCGCACCTAAACTACGCGGTGCGATTTAAAAATCGGTGCTGTTTTTGCGGTGCTGGCAGTTTTTGCGGTTTGCGGTTTTTCATGCTCACCCCTAATCATGATTTACTAATTACAGGATATTACATTTTGTCTTCAAATGAAAGTCTAATGGCCTTTTTATAACTTTATAAAGAGACATGTTGGTAATTGCGCATAACTGAAACTTAAACTGGCTAATGTCGTTGTTCTCTTTTGATCACTCGGATCATCAATTTTCTCAAAATGACGAATATGCTACCCGCGCTGCCTGCCCGAGCATTAATTATATCTGCACCATGCTCGTTTGCTTACTAAAAGCTTAAAAGGTCTATAATCCAACTTCTTTCCCCGATACATGCTTATTGCTTAGAACCGAGAACCGAACCGAATCGAACGGTTTAGATCTGGTTCCATATTTTAGGACTATATGTCAGTTTCATTTCCAAATATTTTGAACCAAACATATATAAATCAGCTCATGATTTTTGATGGAACCAAACGGATTCAAATTACACCTCTAACCAAAAATAATCAAAATTTTCCAAGTGGCCCTTGCACCAATATTTACCATTTGATCCGATTTTAGGGGATTGTTATCCGCAGACTGAAAATGACTATTAGCAAATTATTACTATTCGCAGATCCAAATATACTTAAAACTGTTATTCACAGAAATTATTGTTATTCGCAGATCAACATTAAAAGTAAAAAAAATATCAAGAATTACACCAGCACTACAAGTACCAGCAAGGACATTGCTCATTACCATCAAAATTGAAGCTTACATCAAAATATATATAACCTACATAAAAAAATATGAAGCACCAGCCAATTTTTTAGTAGTGGTATTTCTCAAATTTTTCTTAACCCATCACTTTTTATTCTGACTTTCACAAACATATCCCGCTCTATCACAACCCAGAATATCACAGGGTCATGGTCTACCATCCAATTTATCAGAACTCTGTATGCTGACAACAAACTAAGTGTTCTGCCAACATTTCGTACTCATGCAATTAACTTATCTCTTGACCCAAATACAACACTGGACTGAAAGTGTGTAGTCATATCTATGCAAAACAGAGTATAAATATTTGCACCTAACTCACATGAAAATTTGGAGAAAACATTTAGATCATTACCATACGCGGGCACATTTTCTTCGTTGGTCTCTGTAGTCGGGCCGATATCCATTAATCTTCAAAAACTATGCCAACATTTCACCTAGAACAAAGTGAAGAAGCTCAATGCTGACTGCAATCCAAAAGAAATGGTGGGCTACTTCGAACAAAGTGAAGAAGTTGAATGTACTCACAGCGGGGGAGGCGCAATGAACGGTTGACGAGCGGGCGGGTGACGTCGGCAAGCGGGCGACGTCGGCAAGCGGGCGACGTCGCGAGCGGGCGGGCGTCGGCGAGCGGGCAGGCGGGCGTCGGCGGCGGGCGGGCGGGCGACGCCGGCGGGAGGGCGGGCGGGCGGGCGACGCCGGCGGGAGGGCGGGCGGGCGGGCGACGCCGACGGGCGGGCGGGCGACGCCGGCGGGCGGGCCGGCGACGCCGGCGGGCCGGCGAGCGGGCCGGCGACGCCGCCGAGCGGCCAGTCGACGCGGGCGAGAGCGGGAGAGGGGAAAATGCGAAATGCGGGATCGGGCCGACGGCTGGGAAGGGGAAAGGATTTAGGGTTTTGGTTTGTGAATAAGAGATTTGAAATAACAAGAGGAATATTTAACGCTTTTAAAAAGTGTTATTTTTGGTCTGCGAATAGCCATTTTCGATCTGCGGTTAACAATCCCCCGATTTTATTGTGACACGGCCATTCCGAACCCGACCCGAGCCAACCCGACCCGACCCGATCCGACACGACCCGATATATGCTCCTTTATAACCGGCCCGACCGATGTTTCAGTATTCTGAATTGATCTTGTTGTTGATATCATATTTCTCACGCCTCCTCTCCCACGCGGCCTCCTTCCTCCACTTCTCGCGCCGACCCATGCATCCGAGATGAAGACATAAATATTCGAGGCCAATCTCTCTTCTCCATTTCTCTCCCAGATCAGCTGATAGTCAATGTAAGCAGGCAAAGCAAGGAACTTTCGTCGGGGTCGTTCTCCTCGTCCAAGTGCAGCTCCCCTCTAATCCCTCCATCGTATTCCCGGTGAATATCTCAGAAATCGAAGCTTGATTTTAGAAGAAATTCTTGAGCTTTAAATTGACCTCTTATTTGAAATGGGCGGAATTCGTATGAGCGAAAGCGGTTCGGTGGTCACCTTGATTTCGCCGGCTTCCTCTAGTATCGATCTCCTTCTTATTCCTCTTCTTCTTCTTGTTCTTAATCGATTTTTGGTTTTCAGAATAAATAAAGCCTTTTCAGCCGTTCGGTTGGCAGGAATTGTCGTGGGAATAGGAAATATTAAAAACTGCGGTTTTTTATTAATGCCTCGCGCCAAAACTTATCCGAAATCCTGGTTTTTCTGCCCGCAGCCCTCGCGCCCTCAGCAAGTGTTCATCTAGCGCTGCCACCTGGGATGATTTCGTCGGCGGTGAGGTGAGCCTTCCTTTTTTCCTTTCGTTTTCCTGTTCATCTTCTTCTTCGTGGCATTCATCTTCGTCTTCGTAAACCTGTGATGCAGTTTTCCACTTTTCCTTTTGTTTTCCTGTTTATCTTCGTCTTCGTAAATCTGGACACTGAGCCTTCCTATTTTCCTCTGATTTTCATGTTATGGATTATATCTGATTTTTTGATGCTTTCGTTCTGGAGAATAAACCCTGGTTGTGTGAAAAGCTCTTCCCTCCTGAGCATCTCTTCCTTCGAACCTATTCTGGTGAGTGTTTGTTCTCTAGTTTGCCTTTCTATCAACAACGTGTCATGATAAAGTATACTACTTATTGAACTATTCACTTCACACTACTAGTAGGACTGACATAAAAGAGACACACTCAGTGCAAGTACATGAACTTCTATTTATGTACAGTTCTAAGGCATTGATGCACACAGTTTTATCATTGCATCTGCAAGAGTAGATTTGCATGACTTGAATTGAACTTCACATAAATACTCTTTTAAAATCATGTCAAATTTGTTTCTCCTAGTTGCTTTTTAATATTTCTAAATAGAATTTTTAGTTTCATTTAATTCTTTTGGATGAATTCCATGCTGCATCCGAACAAGAGAATTGCCTAATTCTAATTTATGTAGCTTAAATCCTCCCTGCAGCCGAACAACATAATTGGAATTCAGTAAAACCAAAACTTGCTGATTTTTGGTTTTACTGAATTCCAATTCTTTAAAACCAAAACCTGTGATCCGAATGGAATTAGGGCCTGTTCCTTTGGCAGGAATTGGGACAACGAAATTGGAATTGGGTTTTTCTATTCCAATTCCTCGACTTTTGATCGGTTTTAGGTTTCTGCGTCCGTGCGATACGGGAGAGGCGAATGAAGAGAAATCCATCTTGAACGGGCTCCCTTCTCGTCTCCGTCGCTTCGACTCCACTCTGGTGATCGTCAACCTGCTCCTCTCCGGCAACCACACCTCCTCCGCTCGCAAGGTCTCCTCGTCTCCCGTATTGCAGCTCTCTTGCTTAGATTTGGCCGAGGAACTCATTGGTCGACCTAATCGAGCCAAATTTGGCGTTGTCTTCCTTCTATCTGGCAACCTCCTTGGATCTTCTTCTGATTTGACCGTCTCGTTTTATCTTCTTCCTCCAACGTCCACAAGGGCTTTTTACTCCTCTTTGGCTTTCCTCCTTCCTCCATTTAGGTATAACTCTTTTGTTCCTACAATTAAAGTGATGATATCATTTCATGTCATCTTAATTGTTGTGGATTCAAGAGTGTTAGCAGTGAATGGTTATTTATACGTGTGTTATTTTTGTGTATATGAGTGGTTATTTGTGGTAGCATTTTATTTGGTTAAAATTGTGATGACATTTTATAAATGGTTATTTGTGTTATATGTGTGTTATTAGTGGTAGCATTAGTGTTTGGATGGTTATTTGTATGGTTGCATTAGTGTTGTAAATAAAAAAATATATATACATGTAGATGTGTGCATGTGTTTGTCTGTATATCTATATATATATGTATGTGTGTTGGGTGTGGTTCCCATCCGAGTCGGTAAAAATCACGGGGCGCACTAGTTGCGGCTCGTGATTTTATTTCTTGTGTGTCTACATATATATATTGAGAAAAAAAAACTTTGGGGTCTCTTTTTTTTAGAGTACTGTTATTAGCAAATCCACTTTCATTTCTATCAAACAAGAAAAAAAAAACAGGTTCAGTCATTTTTTGCATTTCTTTATCTTCTCAAAAATTACTACTAGCAAATCAATTTTGTTTTTTTTTACAATTTTTGTATTTTTGAATTTTGAGTCTCAAATGTTTCTCATTTGAAAAAGTGATAAACATGAACGTTGTAGATCTCATCGAGATCTACAACTTTCATGTTGACCATGTTTTGATTTGAAGCCGTCTAGGCTTTCAATTTGGGCCCGAAAAAAGACTCGCACGGATCGAGTCGTCTGTACAGATTTTCAGCGTGACTTTTTTCGGGGCCCAAATAGGAGGTCTAAACTGCTTCAAATCAAAAAGTGTTCAACATGAAAGTTATAGATCTTGTCGAGATCTGCATCTTTAATGTTGAACACTTTTTATTTTGAAGCATTTAAGCCCCCGATTTGGCATCGGAAAAAGGTCAAGCCGATCCCGGGTGTCTGTACATATGTTCGACGTGACTTTTTTCAGAGATTAAATCGGAGGTCTAAATTGCTTCAAAACAAAAAATGTTCAACATGAAAGTTGTAGATCTCGCCGAGATCTACAACTTTCATGTTGATCATTTGTTAATTTGAAGCCTAGAAAGAAGACACGCACAGAACGAGTCGTCTGTACAAATTTTCGGCATGACTTTTTCGGGTCCCAAATCGGAGGTCTATACTGCTTCAAATCAAAAAGTGTTCAACATGAAAGTTATAGATCTCGTCGAGGTCTACAACTTTTATGTCGAACACGTTTTATTTTGAAGCAGTTTAAGCCCCCGATTTGACCTCCAAAAAAGGTCACGCTGATCCCGAGTGTCCGTACATATGTTCGGCGTGACTTTTTTCAGGGATCAAATCAGGGGTCTAAATTGCTTCAAAACAAAAAAAATGTTCAACATGAAAGTTGTAGATCTCGCCGAGACCTACAACTTTCATGCTGAGCACTTCTCATGAAATGTACGTATAAGACACAGTTTAAAGAGACACAAAAAATTTTATATTGATTTGTTAGTAACAAAATGATTTCAAATAGATATTTTGAAAAATGAAGATTTGCTAATAATAATGATTTGCTAGAAATTAAATTGTATTTGCTAATAACAAATAACAACACCCTTTCTTAGAGATTTTATTTCGTCCGGGCTTTAGGGCACTCGCGCGCAACTAATAGTGCTCGCGCGCGGGGCTTCTCGCGCCTTTGCTTTTGTTATATCTCCGCGCAACTCTACCTCCCACCCGGACAAAAATTTACGAAGGGGCTCCGGTTCCAAAAAAATTTCTCCTTTCCAACATCCGGATAGGGCAAGGAATAAAAAGGGAAAAAAAATCCTGATCGCGCTTTGGAGAAACCGCTCTGTTTCTTCTTCCCCGTTCAGCATTCTGGAGAGAGTATCGCCGGAGGCGTTTTCGATCGGCCACCGGACTTCTCGAAAAGGATCTCAAAGCCGTCATCTGTCCCCGGCGATCTTGCGGGTTACGTTCTACTCCCCCTTCAACTTCAAGGAACTCGGGCATCAGATCTAGAAGTTCGTCGGCGTTGGTGCTGGTTTTTCGTTTCAGATCTTGAACAGACCTTCAGGTTTTTTTTAAAGGCGGAAGCAGCCGCCCCCTTTTTCCCCTTCCTGTTCGCTGGAACCGCAAGGAGGCCGCCCGTTTCCTGTCTTGCTGGAGCCGCAGCAAACAGCCGCCTTTCTCTGGTTTGCTGGAACCGCAAGGAGGCCGCCACTCTTGATCTGAGTTTGGGAGGGGCTGTGCATAGCCGCCTTGTTCGTGGCTTTGGAGGAACTTCATCTTTGACGTTAGGACGGATTGTTCAATCTGGGTAACGACTTCTCTCTCTTTGTTGTATTTTTCTCTTTCGAATATTGTGCCTGTGTGGTTGGAAGAGAAATATTGTGGTGGTGTAGATCCTTTGTGGATCGTGCTTGTGTTGAAGGATTGAAGATCCTTTGTGGATTGGTGGAGGGAAAACCTGTAATCCGTGCGTGTGATTTTTCACACACTTTTAGTGGATGCTTTCCGGGTTGGACTCCGATCGTCCCGTGATTTTTCACCCGTTTGAGTTTTCCATGCTAAAAATTTTCTGTGTGTTTTTATTTGTTTTGCATTGTATTGTTGTTTTCTTTTGCATACCGCTCAACACAGTCGCACATGTTGCTCGCTCAAATTTTAAAACAGGTGCTCTGGTCGGGATGGTTTGCTCACTTTCCCAACAATGTGTGACTAAAACAGGTGCTTATGCAGGAAGAGAAAGGGGAGAAGATAAAGGCTTTATGAGACTGAGATATGTGAGCATGACAAATGTAGTTGGCAATGGGGTGCTTGGTGGCACCCCTTTTACCTATAAGACGTGCAAGAGGAACATGGAGGTTATCATCTGAATCTGGAGTTGAGACGGTCACTGACACTGGCAGAACATTCGCAGTTTGCACTTGCTCAACAATCCTGGGACGACGTGAGTACGTGTATAATATAGGTGGAGCGGAGGTGGAAGGAGGGGAAGCGACAACAATTGGAAGAGGAGATTCAATATTAACAATTGGAAGAGGAGATTCGATGTTCTCGTCATCGTCACCCCTCGTCTCTCCCTGACGAGGACTAAAGTACGACTCCCCCTCACGAAATGTGACATCCACAGTGCAATAGTAGCGCCGAGTCGGAGGATGATAACAACGATACACTTTGGTGGTAGGGGAGTACCCAACGAAAATACACCGCGGGGAACGCGCATCAAGTTTATCACGATGCAGGGTATGAACATGGACAAAACAAACGGAGCCAAATATACGAGGAGCAAGATGAGAGGTGTGGACGATGTGTTGTTTGGCAAGACGCGATAGGGGCGTATCAAATGAAAGGACACGAGATGGAAGACGGTTAATGAGATGAGCAACTGTGAGAACTGCATCACCACAGTAGGATTTGGAAAGGTGCATAGCAAGTACTAAACATCGCCACTTCCAAAAAATGTTTATTCTTCCGCTCGGCCACCCCATTTTGGGTTGAAGTGTGGACGCACGTGGTTTGATGGATGATGTCATTATCAGATAGATAAGCCCCAAAATCACCCCGATCATCATATTCTCCACCATTATCACTACGCAACATCCGAATTTTGCCACCAAATTGTTGGTTCACTGAAAGCAGGAAAGAATATTACTTTTCTTTTTAAGCAGATAAACCTACGTAACGCGGGAGTGACAATCAATAAAAGTAACAAACCATTTATAACCAGATAAAGATAACACTGCAGACGGACCCCAAACTTCAGAGTGAATAACATCAAATGGACAGAAACTAGGGACAGACAAATGACTAGTACTCTGACGGACATGTTTAGAGCGTTCACAAGCATCACAAGAGAAAGACTGAATTAAAGAGGTAAAAACAAGAAATAATTTAGTGAGATAAAGAGGCGAAGGGTGGCCAAGTCTCTGGTGTCAGCGTTGAATGTCATGTAGAGTCGGAGATCTGGTGGATGAAAAAGCACTGGAAGAAGATTGGTCCAGCAAGTACAGTCCACCAACGTTCTTACCACTGCCAAGCGTCCGCCTCGTATCCAGATCCTGAAAAACACAAACATCATTAAAGGTCATAGAACAGTTTAAAGAAGTAGTTAAGTGACTAATGGAAAGCAAATTGCGAGGAAAAGACGGGACATGCAAAACAGAGGACAATGATAGGTCGGGAGAACATGTGACAGTCCCTTTACCAACGATGACAGAGAGAGAGCCATTAGCAGCAATAACCTTATCACGACCAGAAAGAGGAGTATAAGAGGTAAAACCTGAGACAGATCCAGTCATGTGATCGGTCGCACCCGAGTCAATAATCCATTCGGAAGACGAGGAGGACACAACATGAGCACTGGAGAGACCCGAAGTAGCAGCAACAGCATGAGAACCAGCAGTAGGAGAGACAGTGTGGGAGCGCAGCAGGCGTCGGAGAGCATCTAACTCGACAGCAGACAGGCCTCCAGTGGTGTCCTCCTTAACCTCAGTAGAGTGTGCAAAAAATGGAGTACGATCGCCAGACTGACGGCCACCACCACGGTGCCCACCGCGATCCCGAGCACTAGAACCCCGACCAACAGGGCAAGGTGAGGATGTAAACGAAAACATGAGTCCATGGTATGACCCTTCTTCCCACAGTAGCTACAAAGAGGAGGTCCGCGTGAAGCCGCAGCAAGCGCAGAATGATCAGTAGCAGGAGCGACACCAAGAGTACGACAATGATTCTCATCATTGAGGAGCATGCTGAAGGCCTCCCGAAGAGAGGGAAGTGGCTCACGATGGAGAACATGAAAGCGAATAACATCAAATTCCATATTGAGCCCATAAGGAAGACGTGGACACAAACGATCTTTGTCTTTCTGAAGTGTCAGCCCATCAACAGTACAAGCAACCACAAAAGTATTGAAGAAGTCCAGTTCCTGATAGAGGCGCTCAAACTCGGAGTAGTAGGTAGAAACAGACATAGTGCCCTGCTTCAGCTCCAGAACACGACGAGTGAGCTCATACACTTGCATCGAACTGCATGTCTGAGAGTAGGTATCACGGGCCCGAGTCCAAATATCATATGCGGAGTCCAACAACATATAACTGCGATACACCAGAGGGGACATCGAGTGAAGTAACCACGAGACAACTAACGAATTTTCCGCATCCCATTTTTTCCATGTGAGATCGGTACGTGGTGGCTCAACGGTGGTACCATCAACAAGTCCATCTAACTGGTGGCTGCGAATAGCATGGTGGGCCGCCTTGGACCATTCCAGATAATTAGTGCCATCCAAGACAACAGTAGTGATCTTCAACGAGCCAGACGGGCCATGGCTTTGAGGAGGGTCGACAGACGAACCGGTTGGAACACCGGATTGAGGAGCCGTGGAGAAAGTGGATTGAGCATCCATGGAGGAGAGATGGAAGAGCTCCAAATCAGAGAAGACGGCCTCCAACGGGTCCCCCGTAGATCATGACGCCGGAAGGAACACCGAAGGAGGTGAGCAAGAGGTCTCCGGCTGCCCCATGGAGGACAGAATGGCCGGAGACGCGGGGGGCCGCCCGGAAGGCCGGGCAGAGAAGGCCTCCGAAGGCGGAGAGCCGCGGAAGAGAGACAGCGAGCGGCGTACTGGCGAGCGGGAGACGGCTATCGGGCGAGCGCGCGAGCGGGAGACGGAGAGCGGGCGAGCGCGCGAGCGGGAGACGGAGAGCGGGCGAGCGCGCGAGCGGGAGACAGCGTGCGGGCGAGCGGATCGGCGGCGGACTCGCGATGGCAAGGGCGAGCGGAATCGATGAAGGCGGGGGCGGCGGGATCCCGAATGCTCTGATACCAAGTAGAAATCGGGATTTTTTATTTTCTCATACCCTAAACCGGGCACTACATACACATGTATAGGTACATAAGCACACGACATATCACGTGGAATAAATAATCTCAATACGAAATAAAAATGAATATTACTTGCTTTACAACATTTGAAAAATATAAATAAAGAAATGTGAAAATCAATTAGCTCTTTGTTAACAGACAATCTTATTACTTCGGTGCAGTGGAGTAGCATACTCCAAACTTTTCATCTAACCGGACACAGTATATTCATTACATTTACTTTGCATTAAACAAAATATCTTCAATTAAACAGAATAAACCACACTTTATATTTTTTTGAAATGCATGCAGTCTAAGTACAAGCAAACAAAGCCCTTTAGTTAATCCTCTTACCTCTAATGATCTCTTCTATCTTTTGGTTTTGTTCTCATGTTACTATTTTGGCAAGAAATGATGTAACTGGATTCTTTTCATGCTACAGTTTTTGAATTGGAGGCTGCAAAAATATTGTTAGCTACTGTTTGATTGGCTTACATCAGTTCAGATCTTTTCCCATGGCTCCAATGCTCCGCTACGTTCGAAAGGTTTCTATCCCTATGTTCTAATGATGTCGATAAGTTATATATATTCTGTAATCATGATTTTTTTTTGCAATGAATTGATTGATCTTTCGAGTTGTGAATCTGGTGAAAAATCGATCATATTCATGTAAGTTGATATATTGTCTTAAAGTAATTAAGTCTGTTAGGAGGAAGAGGAAGGGCATTGCATTCAAGCTGTTGTTTTCCTAGTCATTCTCATTTTCAAGTTGGAGGCTTATAATGTTACTCTACAACATGTAGAGTATTTACTTTACTTTGTTTCTTTAATAGTTCGGTAGTCACAAATTATTCATTTTTTGATCTACTTTAATGTAAATTGAAGTAAAAATTCCCTCTATATAGAATGAGAGTAAATTTCTAATTTTGGAGGAGATGTTTGATACGAATTCCAAAAGTAGTGGTGCGAGAGCTTTTGCATCTCTGCATCCACTATAAAGAAAAACATAGCGAGGCTGGAGATCAGAGTGCCATGACCTCCTAGTACGGGACACAACAGGCAAACCCTTACCCTGAGTTCGAAGTAGAATATCCATTAGAATTGGGATACTGAAGTCCTAGCTTTATGGTAGCTTAAGGTAATTACTGGACACATAATAAATTATTACGCTTCGAGACAAAGTCCGGAGTAGTAGGGGGAGGGCCGGTGGAGAGAGGGAGAGAAGAGGGAGGCTAAGATTGGAGGAGAAAACCAGGGAACAACCCTTGGTATTACCTCCAAGATGAAAAACACAAGTACATATTCAACCCCTTATATTGGGGGGGGGGGGCGGCAAACATACATAGCAACATAACAAATACTAAAATAACAAAATACAAAAAATGCTGCAATACCAAAATAGCAAAACACACAATAGTAATTAATTATGCAGTTTCCTCATTGGCCGGCCCCGCACGTATCCGTGACACGTTTGCACCCACATCTGGCTCCCCTCCGTCGGACCCGGTCTCTTCCGCACCCGCCTGGCGTCTTCCTCGACACGTGTATACCCGCCATGGTTGTTCATCGCCGTGAATATCGGTGACAATACCGCCGTCTGGAAAATTTGCCTTGTCCTCAAGGCATAAGTCGGGAAACTGTCGGCGAAAATCATCCCTCAGTATCCAAGTGACCGCATATGGGGGGCAATGATGCCATGCCACTAGGAGATCCTCTAGGTCCGCGTCGTCGGACAAATGGTGTCGGCAGTCCAAAATGCTGTGCGGATAAGTGGGGGCGGTGTCAGAGTACTCAAGATCGCTTGGTATGTGGCCCAGTGTTGGGTGATCACCCACGACTCGGCGCAGCCGAGAGACGTGAAAGACCGGGTGAATGCGACTCCCTTCAGGAAGTTGAATCTTGTAAGCGACGACCCCAATCCGGGCTAGGATGGTGAATGGTCCAAAGAAACGCAGTGCGAGCTTGGGACACGACCGTTTGGCGACCGAGAGCTGCTAGTACAGATGTAGCTTGATAATGACCTTTTACCCGGCTTGAAATGATAGGCCCCGACGTTTGCGATTGGTGAAAGACATCATCTTGGCCTGGGCCCGGCGGAGGTGGTGCTTGAGGCTGTCCAAAATAATGTCCCGATCCTGAAGATGGTGCGCCAAACTCTGTGGAAGACACTCCCCGGTAAGATGCTGGACTACGTCTGGCGGTGGGCGGCCGTAAACGGACAGAAATGGAGTTGTGCCCGCGGCATGGTGGTAGGCGGTGTTGCAGGAATACTCAGCTCAACCCAACCACTTGGCCCAAGTGCCCGACCTCTTGCTGATGAAACAACGTAAATAAGTCTCCAAGCAACGTTTGAGAACCTCTAATTGAGCATCCATTTGCGGATGATGGGCGGAGCTCATGCGGAGGTGCGTGCCTTGAAGGAGAAATAGGGACGTTTAGAAATTGCTCAGAAAGAGGGAGTTGCGATCGCTCACGATGGAGCGCAAAAATCCGTGGAGGTGTACGACTCCGGAGATGAAGCTGTCGGCTACTCCTGCTACTGTATACGGGTGCCGGAGAGGAAGAAAATGTGCGTACTTGGAGAGTCGGTCCACCACCACCAAGATGCAATCGAACCCGTTGGACTGCGACAAGCGAGTAATGAAATCCATGACAATGTCCTCCCAAATGCGGTCCGGAACCGGCAGTGGCTGCAGTAACCCGCCCAGAAACATTGTCTCATAGTTTGCTTTCTAACATGGAAGGAAAGCGACCACATGAGCTTTGACCTTCTTGAACATGTGCGGCCAGTAGAGGGCGCTGCTAGGTGCCGGTAGGTGCGGAAGGCTCCGGCATGGCCTCCGGAAGGTGTCGCATGGAACTTGGCCAGAAGGTGGGGGATGAGCGGAGAGGCCGCGGAGAATTTTACCAAACAACCTAGACTAATATTTATGATGTCTCCTAGTATATAAAATCAATAAAAAGAAATATTTACTGTAGAATAATTGCATGAGATGGCCCATCTTAGAGCATTAGTAAGTCATCAACCTTCCTAGATGTGTGCTATAAAAAGAGGAAAAATGGAAATATAAACTGAATCTAACTTAGTGTGGATAAAATTGATAGTTGCATTTAGAAGATTGCCATAAAAATTAAAGGAGAGTAAAGGAGAGTAAAAAGTGATTATATTAAACTAAAGAGATGCAAATTATTGTGTAAAAGAAGTGCGCTTTAAAGTCCGAAGAAACCTAAATACTATAATATGCATTAGTTACAAGGAAGCTATAACGTTTACAAGGATAATGCACAGAGGTGAGTTAAACCTGTGTTTGTATAATTCGTTGTTATGGCCTCACCGTAAAACGTTGGTAAAGTTACCAGAGAAGGGGAATGAGGTGGAGATGAGGGAGGGAAGGATACATTGGATACAAAATCGCGGTTGTCTAACAGGTTGTTGCAAATCGGGGCCCAAAGCACAAGTTGCAGGCCCGCTTAAAGTCGTGCCAGATCAATTCGGGATTGTCAGCCTGCAAACGGGCGAACCATAACTGAGCAATATCAAGCATGTGGAAGGAGACCAGACTGATTCATTCTGTCATTGGTGTCTGCTGATGGATAAGAAATTGTTTGCATCTGGTGAACATTTTACAGAGAAGATCATCATTCCCATCGTAAGTTCGGAATGTCAACTTGGTGTAACCGGACATGATGTTGCCTTCAGGTTGTAACTCTTCCGGTGATCAGGTCGAAGAAGCAGCGTTGGAGGCGCTTGACTGCTGCAAGCTCGATCAGTAGGTGGGGTAGTAATGATCGAAATGGAGGCTGTTAGATGATTAAGCTTGTTGGTGAGTGTGGTCATGCTTTCCTGATGACTTGCTTCAGCATCCAAAAGGTATTCTTCTATGGATGTCGTGGATAATTGTATTATGTCCATGATAATATTATTTAGAGCGGGCGAGTCCCCAATAATGTGTATTACTATTGGAGATAAAATGGAAGTACCACGAGATGAAGAACGGGTGAATTGGCAACTCGATTCCTCTATTGTGGCTGGTTGTGAGCGAGAGTCGCGACATTTTCCTATGATGGCTCCAAAAAATTAACTGTCTTGTCAGGCTCGATAGGCTAGTGTGGTAGGAAGTTTACGTTGATCCTGTAAAGGAGGGTATTCCAACGATTGCCTACTGAAAACCGCAAGTGGCGTGGATTGACTGGGCTCAAAAATTATGGAAACAAGGCAGGCAGTTTTGCGTCCTAGACTACAGGGGATGTCGACCTAGACTGTCAAGGTGTCGTCGAGCCTGGGATGACCAACTGGAGGTATCAATCATGTAGGGTTAGTGAAGCTAAAAGTATTACTGTGAAACCCAAGAAATAAGATTTTGACGCTCTTTCCTCTTGAGCAGCCTCGCTATTAGATGCCTATGGCAATGGCTCCATTGTCTCCCACCCTTCATTGGCATCGACATGCATCTCCATATTTTGCCTCCAATGGTATTGTTATTGATGATACATATGATGCTACATTTATTTGGCACATTAACTTTATTGTCATTAGTGTTAGCATATTTAGCTTATTGTTCCAGTAACAAGGATATTCCTTCATTATGACTTACGAGATAAATATATTGTATTGTCTGTCCTAATTTGTTTTTTTAGTCTGTCTATAATAATTAGTTTATAAATCTATTAATATAAGATAAATCTTTTTCCATCTCCTATTCTTCCTTTTAACCTGATATTAGAGACTTTTAAATTTCAGTACTCGATTTATCTAATTTTTTACTTCTGTCACTAGGGATAAAATTTGTTAGTTTGACTCCCATATATGCTAGAATTGTCTTATATGCTCAATCTAATTGATAGTCACGACTATTGATCAGAAGGAAGGGAGCGCACAAAATGGATGTTGGGTTGTCAGCTCTTTTCTTTTCTCATTCCAAAACAAAGATGGACCAAAGAGGCTTACAATATGCTAGGAAGACCTACCATTAACATAGAATAAATACAAATGCGACATAGGATATATACATAACAACGCTGTTATTCTTGCACCGTGGTGAGAGATTATATGTTGTGTGAGTAAACCCGCATGTATTGTTGTCCGGATGTGGAATCGCTCGTGCTCGTATCAATATCCCAGGGCATTGCAATGACCTTGTCCTTAAGGTTAAAGTCTGGGAACTGGGCCTTGATCTGTCCGTCAAGATCCAAGTGGCCTCCTCATGGGGAGTGCCCCTCCACCAAATGAGAAGTTGTACCGGCTGAATTTGAATGTCCTTAGTGTGTGAATCTAACATTGCAGCAGACTCATAACGTAGTATGAAGTCAATCATCTGCCCCTCCGATAGGGTGTCTTGGATGGGGTGATTTTCCCAATGCTCTCTTGAGCTGGGACACATGAAAGACCGAGTGTATGCGACCGGTGCGAGGCAGTTGTAGCCAGTAGGACACCTCTCCTATCTTCTCTAGGATCAAGAAAGGGCCAAAATAATATGTAGATTACCTGAGGTGCAATCGACTAATGATTGAACTATGACGGTGGGGTTGCAATTTGGTAAACACAGTCTCACTGAGCGAGAAGACCACGTCCCTATGTTGTCAATTGACTTGTTGAATCATGCGTTATTGAGCCCGGAGATGTCACTTTAATTGGTGGAGTGCCTTATCACGGTCTTGGAGATCTGCATCTAAGGCCTGCACTTGGCACTTGCCAGACATGCTTTATGGAAGCTTCGGGGGCGGTCGCCCATAGACCGCCTAAAAGGGAGTTGAGCAAGTAGTGGACTGGTAGGATATGTTGTACCATAGCCCTACCCAAGCTATCTACTGGGACAAATGACATGATTGCTTGGTAGAGAAGTAATGTGAGTAAATGCTGACATAAAGGTTGAGGACCCCGATCTGCCCATCAGTCTGCGAGTAGTAGGTCATGCTGAAGCGAAAGTTTTGTGCCTTGTGACAAAACAACTCTTGCCAGAAGGAACTCATAAATATCAGAGAGCGATCACTAACAATGAAACAGGGAAAACCGTGCAGGAGAACCACCTCCCTGATGAAAACCTGTGCGATAAAGCTAAGTGTATATGGATGCTTAATAAGTATGAAGCGCCCATACTTGGAGAGGGAATCCACGATGACTCGGAGGCAATCGTACCCTTGAGAGCGAGGGAGTTGAGTGATGAAGTCCATGCCAATGGACTCCCAAACCGTGTCTTGCAATGGTAGGGGTTGCAGCAACCCGGTTGGAAAGAGGGTATGATATTTGACCCTCTAACAGGTCAGAAAGTTTGCTACAACTTGCTGCTCCAGCCACGTCATGTTTCACTACTAGAGGGTGGCTACCGAGCGTCAGCCGTGGAGGTGGCATAAAACTCATGGAGACACAAAATCCACGAGGATGAATCGACGATCACCAGTCGATCATGGTAATATAGTTGTTCGCCTACTAGGCGGAAGGACACGTGAGATGCGGGGTCTTGCCCGAGGTTCTGGATCATGGCAACCTATTGGGGGTTGCGTCATACCTTAGCTTGGATGGCGTTCATATTAAGCCATTACAAGTAAGAGTAGAACAAGATACCATTAAAATCCTTATGGAAGAGGGCATCTGGAAAGGTGTTTGCTGACCGCCTTAGTACTCGATGGTGAAGTTGAATCCCAATAGCTTTGCAATTCACAGTTGTTGCGCTAGAGTTCTTACCTTTCGAGAAAAGAGGTGGCACAAGCTACAGTGATCAGTGCAAACTAAGAAATGGCGGGCGAGTAAATAAGGTCGCCAATGTTGGATCACTAAAACAAGTGCCCGCAACTCTCTATCATAAACTGAGGCGGCATATCTATGATCAATGAAGGCCTTGCTGAAGTATGCGATAGGGCTGCCTTCCTGCATGAGTACGACGACCACGCCCGTCCCTGATGCATGATGCATCACACTCGATGGCAAAGGATTTGGTAAAATCAATCATGCTGAGTATTGGGGCGAAGACCAAGGCCCATTGTATGTTGTGGAAGGCATCTTGAGCCACAAAGCTCCACTTGAATATCACCCCCTTCTTGAGGAGGTTAATAAGAGGTTGCGCAAGCGCGCCATAGTTGCGGATAGAACCACAATAATACCCAGTGAGACCTAGGAAGCATTGTACTGTTCTATAGGATGAAGATGCCTCCCAATTGAGGATGATCGTTATCTTAGCAAGTCCATGGCTAACCTGCCAACGAAGATGATGTGGTCAAAATAGCCAATTTGTGTCAGTCCAAACAAACACTTCTTCTAATCCGCCACAAATTGATAGTCCACGAGGAGCTGAGGCACAGGCGCGAAGTGGTTGAGGTGGAGCCACCAAGCGGGGATATAAACCAGCACGTCATCAAAGAATACCAAGACAAATGTATTTATGTGACGGAGGAAGACATTGTTCATGGTGAACTGGAATTTTGCCGCCGTGTTAATCATACCGAATGACATGACCAAGAGCTCATAATGCCCATCATGTGTACGTAACGTTGTCTTGGGCACATCCTCGGCCTAGACAAATCTAAATGGTAGCCCAACCGGATGTCGAGCTTGGAGAAGGAGGCTGTCCTCAGTAACTTGCCAAAAACACTTGGATGAGTGGAATAGTATATTTGTCAGCGACCGTGAGTTTGCCAACTACCATCCTTCTTTTGTAACCCGAAGGACTGAGTCTGAGAAAAAATTATACTTGGTAGGATGATTCCCATGGGCAACATCGCCTCCACAGTTGTCTCTAGATATAATTCTTGTTTAGCCCCCAAATCCTCCGCACTAAGACCCTTAATGTTTTTGTAAGTTTTTGTTTGAAACATTTACTACTTGTTGATTATTTGGGTAAATATTCATGCTATTTTGGATATTATTTGTATATGTGTGTGCCTCTTTTGGTGGATCGTCGGAGGGCTGCAGGTGGAGGATACTAGGGATTAAATTCCTAGAAATGGTGGAGGAGATGAGAGAAGATGAAGACCCTAAAAGGGAGGGGGGAGAGAAGAACTAGAGAGAGAGCAGAAGTTAGAGAGATAAGAAACACTTGATTATAATTTCTTGCATAAGGATTACATGACCCGAAGGGCCCCATATATAGAGGCGCCGATGACATAACCATAAATAACACAGACATCAAATATTAAAACGCTTAAAATGCAACGATGACTATGACTCAGTACAACGCGACTTGAAACAATGACTCGACGCCACATAATAATAATAAAAAAGATAACTGATGGACGATCCATAATATTCCATCCTCCTTCAAAACAAGCTTGCCCTCAAGCTCGTGCACCATGCGGGTGGCCGGATCGTCCGGTACCTTGAACTCTCTCCAGAACAACGCCCAGTAACGTGTATCAGAGGCAGTGGCATCGGCGAGGAGCGGCGACGCCATTCGTAAAATGGGCGGCATATGGCGTGGATTCGTCGGGGCCACTGAAGGTGCTGTGAGCAGTAGCCTCATGGAGGTCGGAGGGCCGGCGGCTTGCAGCAGGAATGGAGTCGGCGGGGTCGCTGGAGCACAAGCCGACAGAAGACGCGGCAATGCGACCGGTGGAAGCGACCAGGCAGGAGACTGCGGAGCAAGAGCCGGGAGAGGAGGCGGTGTGATGACCGGAGGCGGCGGACTATGTGACCGGAGAGGAGGCAGAAGCGGTGGAAGGACGACCACCGTGGAGAGAGGTGGTGCATCGGCGGTCGGTGGCGGCGACGATGACGACGGTGGCGACAGTGACGACAATGACGACGATGGCGCAAGCTGTGGTGGTGGTGGCACAAGCTGCGGCGGTGGTAGCGGCTGGAGGAATGTTTCCAGCGGCGACGACGGTGCAGTGCGAAACAACAACAACAAGGCGGCCGAAGGGGCCAGCAGGGTAGTGGTCGGCAATAGGGGCAGTGGTGTGGTCGAAAACGACAGATAAGAAATCGACGTGGCGGGGGCTGGCAGAGCGGAAGGCGACATGGCTGGAGGGACCCGCAAGGCAGGGGCCTGAGGCGCAGGATGCAGAATGGCCGGTGGTGAAAGCGCAATTGGTGACGGCGAAGTGTCCAGAACGACGGAGGACAGTGGTGGCACCATCAGTGGAGGGGGAGGCGGCGATTCTAGGTCCGGTGGTGGTGGTGACCGAAAAACCACCAACGAGTCGCGAGACATGCAGAGGGCATCGAGCTTGAGGTCGAGTTGAGCGTCGAGGTGGCCGAGTCGAGCTTCCCGCTGAGCAATACGATGGTCCAACCGGGTGAGGGTGGTGAGGAGTTCACTGCGGTCGGCGGCGCTAAGGAACATGATGAAAATATAACTAACTAATTAATTAGAAGCTAATTAATTAATTAATTCAGCTGATATTATATTGGGAAAAAGTTGGCTGCCGGAGGGAATGAAATGCAGGAGAGATTTGCGGACTTGAGTCAACATAAAAATGAAAATAAAAATAAAGATAGGAAAAGGCGTGTGCAACATGACAAGAAAAAGAAATTAAGAGATGGAGATTATGTGGTGGGGGGGGGGGGTGGCGTGCGTGGCTGAGTGTCAGAAGGGGAAAGGGTGTGGTGGCGGGATCCAAGGAAAAATAAAAAATAAAATAGAAATGGAGGGGATGGGGATTTAATTAATATTGAAGAGGTGTAGCAGCTGTTTGGGGAGGGGCGCTGTTTTTGGGATTTTAATATAGCTGAGGCTTTAAATAAAATAAAGCTGCTGTTTGGGGAGGGGTGTTGGCAGACAGCTCGATAGCGTGTCCAGAGGCAGACGGTTCGAAGGACGAGGTTAGGGGGAGACATGCGATAGAGAAGCGGAAGGAGGCGGACCGGTCGAATCCCGTTAAGATGAAGGCTAAAGCTGTTAAACGGAGAAGCGAGCGTGCAGTGCTGGATCAACAGAAGATGTCGCGACACTCAAACGCTGGACTCGACGCAGTAGAAGGGCACATGCATAGAGATTGCTGGGTCGTAGAAGGGTGCGGGCGACATTCACCGCTGGTTGCTGATTTTGGCAAGGAAGAGGCGCGATGTACAACAACTCACACTAGAGTTTCGTCGGAAGGGGACCGCTGGCTGAGGAAGCGGACAGAGGCGCGGCTTACAACACGATGATACCGACGACGAGGGCGGTGTTGGAGTGTGTTGTCGGAAGGGGACCGCCTGACTGAGGAAGAAGCATGCTGAATCGTTGATGGAAGACTGCGGAAGAGACCGATGGATCTGATACCAAGTTTTTTTACTTGCCTCTTTTGGTGGATTGTCGGAGGGCTGCGGGTGGAGGATACAAGAGATTAAATCCCTAGAAATGGTGGAGGAGATGATATATGAAACCCTAAAAGGGAGGGGGTGAGAAGAGAAGAACTAGAGAGATAAGAGAAACTTGATTATAATTTCTTGCATAAGGATTACATGACCCCAAGGGCCCCATATATATAAGGCGCCGATGGCATAACCGTAAATAACACATACATCAAACATTAAAACACTTAAAATGCAACGATGACTATGACTCAATACAACGCGACTCAAAACAATGTCTCGACTTCACATAATAATAATAATAATAATAATAATAATAATAATATAAGATAGCTGACGGAGGATCCGTAACAATATGTTTGTCCAATACATGTTATATTGACCTGGTTTATTGCCCTAGTATTTAATTGAAGCATTCTTTACTTCAATTCAATTAGATCTTGCTTGCTTCTCTAACATCTAATCTCACATTCAAAAAATTGTGGACTATTAATAATTTATGTATTTATTATAATTGTTCATCGGATAATTGTTTGTGCATTTCATCATATTAGAGTTTCCCTACAACACAATACACGCACATTTATTAGAGTTTCCCCTTGGGGCACATACACATCCGCTACATTCGTCCTGCACCACATAATGTACATTGACAAGATTGAAAATTAACACTAATCTGTAGAATTTGTAAACCATAACATTGCTAGTAGTGGTGATAAAAGACTTGCTTAGAATTGGGCAAAAATCATTAATCATGTCCGATCATCGTTCAGTGTAATTGTTCAGCTAATATTTGATCAAATTTCATTATTTTTATAAATGCTATAAAAAGGGCAGCCCGGTGCACAAAGCATCCCCATGCTGCGAGGGTCCGGGGAAGGATCCCACCACAAGGGTGAAATGTAGGCAAACCTTACCGTTATAAATGCTATGCAACTTATATATATATATAGTTAGTTAGTTAGTTAGTTAGTTGATTAGTTGGTTCTCTACTTGTTTTCTACTGACATCATTAACATGTATACTCAGGTTAGATGCTTTGTATTGTATAGTACTTTCTGTGAAATTAAGGGCTTGTCGGTCAGTTTGGATGCTGTGAACCCCATACCAAGAACTAACCTACTTCTTTCCCTATTTGATTTGTTGATTCCTGAGTATTTCCTCATTGATAAAATCTGCTTGTTGGTTTGTTTCATTCTTGTTGAAACTTTGATTTTATTTGATATATAAAGTTGAAATATCACGAATGACAATAACCATTCTCCAACACGTTGTGCAGAGCACTAGCAATCGTTTATAGTTTTATTATAACCATCCTTTTCCCTTTAAACTACAACTGAATTTTTTTACAGATGTTATATAACTTCCTTCTGCTTTTGCAGCTCAAGTGTGCGCAAAATGTTCTTCATCGTCCTGCTTCTATTGTTTATTGTTTCTCTGATACTGCTGTTATTGATAACAGGGGAAACGGTATGCATGTTTTTTCTTTCTCAACTTTCTAACTCATTGTAGAAACCTCAAGTTCTAATAGTTTCTTATTCATTTGTGCATTTATATGCTCATTGTTTTACTATAATTTGGGTTGGATTTTAAGCGTTAGTGAGCAGCTATGGCTCAAAATTTCATGTATGTAGTTAAGAGTTTAAATATAACTAAACCATTAAACATCATCTTCATCCTGCTTTTAATTATATCTCTGGGTCGAGCTATCGATCAAAGTTTTACATTTTCCATCCCTTACTATTCAGTCAAACACAGGTTTATCAAAGCCGAGACATCACCATGCTCTAAATCCACCATCTTGATTTATCTTTAGATGTTTGTTAGTGCTCTCAATTTTGAAGAACAACCAAATTTCAGATTTGAATGAAAATGGAGTCTTGAACAAGTATAACAAGTATTAGCGCTTGTTGCCGTTGTCATTTTACATTAGGTTGCAAATATATGGGCTTACAGTTCAACTTGATAGACCAATAGATTCTGAATAAAGTTTTGTTTGCATTTACACCTTCCAATCACCCCTTTTGTTATGCTTTATTCAGGAACTCTACATCAACTACAACCTTCCATTAACAAGTTAATGCTTGGGATTTAATTAAGATGAACAAATGACCACTTATATATTCACATAAACAAATCTACACTGCATGTGTTTTTTTATGCTTTGCGAAATACTTGCAAGTCAAGTGCATTGATGTGCTTAGTTCAATTGTATTAACTTTGTGTATGCATGGGATTTTGGATCAAATATAAAGCAGGGAACATGTTTTGGTAGTTTTGATGATGAAGAGAAATATGCACTGGAAGAATCTTTCTCATCTTATGTGGATTGATGTGAAAACCATGTTTTTAGAGAGGCTGATGATCTTTGTTTATTTATGCATATGCGCTTAGTCTCTTAAGAGGGTCATGGTTTTTTTGGTTAGCTCTTTAAAATCTTTATCTTCTCCCCATTGCTGTATAGTTTCTTGCAAGTATAAAGCTATGGAATATCATAATAAAAAATTTGCTGCGTGGCCTCATGGTTTAATATTTTAGTTTTGTTGTTTTTTCCTCTCTGAACTAGTGCCTCATTGTGTCTGTATACCTTGGGTTCTTATTGTTTTCTAGTTCACGAATCAACACTCTTTGCATGCAATTTTACTCTGCTTTCTTAGGATTGATTGTTTACCTGAATTTTCCCCCTATCATTTCCAGGTTTTGTAAGGAGCCGTGGATGTGGATTTCTTGATACAAGAGATGCAGAGGCTAGCTTAGCTCGGAGATTTTATTCAACTAGAACCAAGGTTATCACAATATTTAATTTAAGCACCTAATGCACTTATATTGACTGCTTGCAGAGTGACATTACATCTTACCTCTTCACCAGTATCTATAACCATATTTTGATGGTTTAACGTCTATCTTTTTTTTTCTTTGTACAGATTTCTTCTATGGAACCCTCCATATCTTGTTTATCAAGGAATAAAGCTAAATTGAGTTTTCCAGTGTCTAATTTTAAGTCAACTAGTATTTTCTCACGGTATATCATTATTAGACATCTTATTGCAAATTTGATTCCAGTACAGTCTCTTGGTATAATGCTGATCACTTGCTATTTTTCAGTCCAGCATCGGCGAAATTTTATTCAGCAAATTCAGGTAAATTTCCTTCTGGTCAAATGGTTGTTTAAAATGCAACTGTCGGTGTAACAAGAGGATGACAGTCTTATATTTTGTATAAAATTGTTTACAATATTTGACAGAAATGATTTTCTACAAGTAAATATTAATTGTTGCAGCAGAAGTGCACAATTTACAAAGTAATGTCTTGCGGAAAGGGTTAAATTCCACAGTATATTTATGATTGAAAATACATTTGGTTAAAATGCATGGACTAGTGATATTGGATGTTTTTAGAGATGTGCATTCTATAGTAATTATTAGTATTGGGAGCAAGGTTTTGAAAACTGGACCAGCCGGTCCGACTGCGGACCGGATTCCCAGCCGATCTGGTCTAGGTATATGGACCGCCCGGAAACCGGGCGGGTTGACCGGAAAACCAGGAAAGGGAGTAGGATTTGAACATGCAACCTCTAAGATGGATGTCAAACATGCCATCCACTGCACCAATGTGTCTTAGTTGAAAGTAACTAAAATATATTTTATAAAATATAACATTGTTCATATTAATTAATATAATAATATTATTTATTTCAATTAACTTAATTAACTTATAAACATTTGTGTGTGTGTGTATAGGATATACCATATTTATTTTTATGAAATATAAGGATGTACTATGTTATATATATATATATATATATGATTTTTTGTAGTTCAATTTTAAATGTTTATATTTATGAAACTATGTTTATATATATATATACAAGATTTAATATCTAGTTATATATATATATATAAGATTTAATATCTAGTTCTGTCAGTAGTTATCACGGTTCAACTGGTTGAACCTTGAACCTTTTCCTTCACTAGTTCGATGTCCGGTCCAGTTTTTGAAACCTTGGTTGGAAGTAGTTGAAGTGTGACTAAAGAATCTCCAGTTTCTACATGATTATATCAAAGATCAATTTTGAAGTATATACCTTTTTGTTATTCTTGTATGTACTTATAAAAAAACTTGAGGAACAATGATGTATGCTACATTTAATTGATATGGTAATAGATGTTTAAACAGTACGACCTTGGGTAGTTTAGATGTTAAGGGAATTATGTTTAGTAGAATGAAATTTGTGGATATTATAATTAGTTAATAATTATGAAGAATCAATTGATACTTTAGCCTGGTAGTATACCATACATATACAATAATACAATGTATGAGAATATTGTTGATGATATAACTAAAACAAAATATGAGAATATTGTTGATGATACAACTTGTTGGAAGAAAAGAAAATGAAAATAGAAGTTGTATTTCATTCATCCTCATAGGGGCTTAATATATGAAATACATGGACTCACTAACTCACATACACGATGTGTGACTAAACTAAAACACTCTTAAAGGACTTTACTAATATGATAATACTCATAACTCCAACACTCCCCCTCAAGCTGAAGGGGGAACCTTCATCTTGGACATCAAAATAACGACAATGGAGGTAGACGATGTTGGAAAAAACATCAGACGAGCCACCGTGGGAAATTCCAAACCGGGGAATCAAGCCGTGGACATAGCCACACATGACACAAACCCACACACGACACATGACCCACACACGATGTGGACTCGCTGGAATCAGATCAACCAATCATCACCAACACACACAACATGCGAAAGAGAACAAAAGATGTGGAGAAAATCATTAAACGGGCAACTTGGGATAATCCACCGGGGATAATCTATCGGGGATAATCCACACAAAGGGCGGTCCCACAGGACACAATCTCGCACAACTCCCACTCAGCCTAACCTGCTGAAATTAGAACAACCAACAACAATCATGCTCTAACACATGACCATCAAAAGAAAAATTGGGGAGACACAAGCCAACACAAGGTAAAAGCCCAGAGGTCCGTGTGGGACTAAGGCGAAAGTCAAAAAAGATCATCCGAGTTGCCCTCATCCCAAACACTCCCCCTCATGTGGAACACATGTAAAATAAGGCATAAACACACAATAAACTTAAGAAGCAGGAAGATGGAACAATACAACATAAAAGACTGAAAGACATAGAAAATGACCCAAAAAACTTCAGCAACAACAAGAGTGTGGCACCCCAAAAAGGGTAAATAGTGGTTGGAGGCATCGTCTCATCAAGTAGGATAGGAGATAGCGTTTGGACACGACGGTTGACGTACGAGATCTGAACCTACAGAAAACATGCATCCATGGAAGTTATCTCCAGTCAAAAGCAGCTGGGGTCGATGAAGAGAGCTGCAACCGGACGGGAAGGCGTTGACGATATACGACAGGAACGCAGCGACATGCGGATCGACGAAGTCGTCGACAAAGGGCGCAGATGAACAGGGATTGACGACGAGAAATGGCGAAGGGAAACGTCTATCAAAATTTCTCTACGGGATCGACGATGGACAACGAAGAGGCCATAGAAGACGACGATGGAAACTTCTGACATGAACAAGGATTACATCAGATTGATGATTCCAGCAGCTATGGGGTCGACAGGATCTTGGACGATGAGCAGCGACCGACACAACAGGATCTAGGATGATGCACGAGATCATCGTCCGGGAACGAAGACGGAACTCCAGTCGGGAGATAGACGACGAAGCGACAACAATCCTTACACGCTAGAACCGGACGAACCGTCCCTCAGGAGCGTGGGAAACAAAATAGATCAAGTAGGAATCCATGGCTCCAATACCATGTTAGAAGAAAAGAAAATGAAAATAGAAGTTGTATTTCATTCATCCTCATATGGGCTTAATATAGGAAATACATGAATTCACTGACTCACATATACAATGTGGGACTAAACTAAAATACTCTTAAAGGACTCTACTAATATGATAATACTCATAACTCCAACACAACTAATAAAGACGAGGCTGACCGATTGAAATAAAGAAGTGAGAATTCCGTGATGAATATGCTATATCTCTAAATGATAGATATGTAATCTAGAAGATTTTAACTAGTTAATATCTATTAGAAATAAGATTGAAAATGAATTTCCACTGTGGGAATTAAGTTGATCTATGTACTCTATAAAATTGTCATAAACGTGTTAACAAATAGAAAAAATGAGACTTTTCAAATATTGCTTATGAACAATGTTTCTTGCTTGTTTTAGCTCCTTACAAACAAGTTGAGGAAGCATCCACCCCTCCAGTCTTGCAATGGGGCTTGGCAGAGTTGAATAAAATTTGGAAAGGAAGGAAGACTTGGGTGTTTAGTAGACTATAAAATTAGTAGATGATTTTTTAATGGATTAAAAATTATATTCACTAGCCAAATATTTGAAGGATCTATTGATAACTAGGTTTATTATGTTTTTATACCGTGGATCTATGGTGCTAATTTTTATTATTGAGAATATAACTAATAGACTTGAGAATCTTGAGAATATGCACTTAAAGTTGAGAAGTGAGAACATTAAGATGAATATATTGAAACATGTGTATTACATGGAAGGGTGATCGTGAAAGATGGGAGACACGTGAAATCATTAACGATTATTAGTTGGGTATTTAGTCTTTTTGGCTTATTAGAGTTGGTTTGTATCCCAAATGTAAGAGAAATGGAGGGACCAAAGAGGACTATCTGGTTATTTTTGCTTAGAAGGCGCCTATATTTAGGAAAGTGTGAGGAGCTCCTCTTGTATTTATCTTTTTCTTGCTCTAAAAAATAGTCTTGTTTCTTCTTGCTCTTTCATATCTCTTACTAAAAATTTGTCCAACTTGCCATACTGCCCAATGATATCTCTATGCATTGCCCTTGAAGCTTACAAGCCCTAGCTCTATCGCCGATTCTGCTCATTCCATCTGCGGTGTCTTAACGACTTAGTTGTTGGCCTATGTATGAAGCCAACGTTGTGGCCTTTGAGTCACCTTGCTGAATACGGGAACCATGCAGTAAATGTCGACAGCTCTTGTTCAGATTGGTACCTTGATTATCATATTTCTGGTAGAAGTTTTTCTGAAGCGCTCAATTGTGCTATTCTAAGTAGCATTTTTTTTAATTAAGCGCTACTCTCAATTTGGAACGTCTCTTTCCATCATATCTTTCTATCATATATTCATATATGGCTCCCAACTCATGTTCCTACATCACAAGCCACCCTCTATTCAGAACGAAGCCATGTTCCACTTTATTTGGTTCTCATTGGCCTTACGATAAGCATAAACTTTTCCCCGTAGTTATCACGATGAATATCTGTTACGGCCGTAGCTCCCAGAACTGGGTTGGGCCGGGCCAGGCCCCATGCAGGTTGGTTCCTCTTGGGCTATTCCCACAATTTCCTCCCACAATTCCCAGTCTGGGAACCATAATAGGGCCCGACCCATACACCTCAACCCTTCACCTTGCCCAGTATAAGCGCGACAGGTTGTTGAGGCCGGGATTCGAACCCCGGACCTCCTTGATGAGATGTCTTACACATGACTCCCGCAACAAGACCGCAATGTTTTATACTTCTCATCAAGGAGGTACGGGGTTCGAACCCCGACCTCAACAACCTGCCATGCTTATACCGGGCGCAGAGAAGAGTTGGGGTGTATGGGTCGCGGCCCTGTTACGGTACCCAGACTGAGAATTGTGGGAGGGAATCGTTGGAATAGCCCATGAGAAACCCGCTTGCCTGGGGCCCAGCCTGGTTTTGGGATCTACGACCATAACAATACCTTTCAATTGTGCGATGAAGAACAAACTCAAAGACCTTGACTGTTGTTAGGATGTAGGGTTTTGAAGGAGCAGGGGGAAGAGGAGGGGGAACAAGAGAGGAATAGAATTCAACCCCTATGCCCCTTCCCAAAAAGATCTTACTCCCAAGGTGGTGCAAATAAGAAACAAACATAGGTTTATATCGCATCTAGCTTTGAACGGGCAAGGGCAAAAGATAAATAACTCTTGGCCCCGAAATATATGCGCGATAATAAAATATAAAGCTGACGGGTGCGCTATGCTCGCGCGCACTACTGACGAATGTTCGTTGTTGTATTGGGACCTATGTCCTCATCGCCTCGGTACCGACGTCGTTATGCGTCGTGTCCTCGTCTCTTCATCCCTTGCCCTCTTCCATATTCATAACAATTGCACAAGGACATTCCTTTACATTTCTTTTGGGCAACATGGATACGTAATTAACTAACATTTTCCATATATTACGCAAGGTCCTCTGCCACCCGTTAGCATGGACCTCATCTCTTTGGCCGCTGACTCGACCATTCACCATTGTGGAATCAAAAAGCACGATGTATGTGACGGCCCAAGGATTTACCCTGCCTTCTCACAAGATTGTCCTGGCTTCCTGGGCTTTACCTTGACTCCACCCAGGCTGCAGCCCAAGCACCCCAGCTCCTCTTCATCCACATGCAGGTTGTTGTGGCCGTAGTCCCCCTTTGATGAGCGAACTCGACAGTTAAGTTGGACCATACATAGACTTCCTAGAAGGTCACTCATCCCAGCACTACTCCCGCCCAAGCACGCTTAACTATGAAGTTTAATAATCAAACCGTTGGGTAGCCATGAGTGCTCTACTTTACTCATGATAAGATTCTCAGCTCATGGATCCCTTTTTTAGGAGGATTTTACTCATGAAAAGTTGTAAAGATGTCTTCACAACTACATTATTTGGCTGCATTTGGAAACAATCATTTTTACCAATACGGTAAGTCTCCAACCACCATTGGTTTCAGTGCAAAGTTCCCCTTTAATGATACTCCTTTGCTACTTGCTTCAATGGGCACAATGGTCAATATATGATTTCTGCATCTCATTTCTTTTAGGTAACTGACGCAGGACAAATCTATAGGTGACAGGTAAACTGTGACCTAACCCTACATGTCATGCAAATCCGACTGGGTGAATTCAAATTAGATAATAAATAATTAAATCACACACAATAATTCAAAGCAAGGCAAAATAATTTATTTAAGCGAACGAGCTTTGGTTTTCCTCCGCGTGGAGGGACAAAGAGAAAGCACGCGGCGAATAGGTCCTTTCTGCAGTTAGAGATTTATCCAGGAGCAAAATATTATAATAAATTGAAAATTCAGGCAAACATGTAATAAACAAACCGTAACAATGTTTTACAACCAAATATCAATACAAAAACACAACACAAATATTAGGGCTGCTGCTAATGAAATAGATCTGAATGTTGGAGAGCTCAATGAGGGATTACAGTGGTAAGTGGACCGGATCGGGTGAGGGGAAGGCTGGATCTGGGCTGGAATGCCCAGATCTGGACAGATCTGGCGATGGTCGGGCGGTGGGAGGTGGAACCACGGGTGGGGACGGGTGGCGGCCTAAGGGGAGGAAGACGGAGGGAGATCTGGAGGTGGTTGGTTCGCTGGACAGCAAGGAGGGGGGATTTTTTGTGGTGGTGGCGGGCTGGATCTAATGGGTAGTGGGGTGGCCGGCCAGTTCTGATGGAAAAGAGGAATGGATGGCTGGATATGGGAGGCAAGGTAGATGGTCGGCCGGAACTGGCCGGAAGGGGGGCTGTCGGCAGATTTTGGGTGAATAGTTTGGCGGTGGCCTGATGGGGGAGGGGCGTACAACCAAGAATTAGCGGTTGTTTAGGGGAAGGGCTAGGGGGGAAATAGGGTGGTGCAGCTGGACAGCGCATGGGGGAGGCTTTTGTAAAGGGGGCAGCTGCAAGACAGCAAGGAGGAGGGGGGTAGGGGCTGCAAAATAAAAAAGATACACACTTACCCAAGGAGTCGTCACCAAGGGGCTCCACGGAGTTGGCGCCGCGGAGGGGATCACATGAATGAAAGGAGTTGGGCGGTGGTGAGAGGGTTTGGAGGAAGGATAATGATGCTTCGGGTTAGGGGATACCTTGGGGAAAGAGATACGCGCCTAGAAATCGACACATAGGGTTCTACGGAGTCGGCACCATGGGGTGATTGCGAGAATCCGGGATTCAATTCTCCAAATTTTGCAATGAAAAATATTGCAGCCATAAACAACCCATTTATAAAAAATTGAAATTAAGGCACCCGGAATAAACGACTATGATTGGTAGCTGGTTTTGAGGCCAAAACTACATGAAATAATATCCGAAAAATACAAAACTATACATGAAATCGATTCGCAATGCGAATCCGAACGCATCCGCGTAGTCGGACCATCAATCCAGACACACCATATATGGTAAGTCACAATCGGCCCCGAACGGACCCAAAACTCGTCCTCTGCTGCAGGTCCACGTCTCCGCTCCGCATCAGTAACTTATTTGCTTGCTCTTTGCTTAGTTGAGGGCGCAATAGTTAATATATTCTTTTCTGCATCTCATTTCTTTTAGGTAACTTATTTGCTTTCTTGGTGAACTTGTTCTTTCGCAAAGTATAATTTTTTTGTTATGACGATGAGGCACCAATGGGCATAAGATGTCCTGCATGTTATCTTCTTTCTGTTTTTCTCATTTAGGCTTCGTTTGGTTCGGCGTTTTGCCACCTCCGTTTGGAGCAAACGTCGTCGGAAGCGGGTAAACAAACGGACGCCGGCGGCGTTTGCACCCACGGCAAGGAGGGAACGGCCCCGATCCGCTCCATTTTGACCCCCGCCTCACCCCCTCCGGTTCCAAAGTCTTGTTTTGACCCGCCGACTGCACCTGCCACCGCGGAACCAAATATAGCCTTAATGGGGAAGGAAAACAACAATAAAAATTAACATCATTATTGATCCTCCTGGCCCACGCTACGGTTCGTGTCCCATGTGCGTTAGCATAGTTACGGTAGAACACATTGTGACGACCCAGGATTTACCCTGCCTTCGCAAAGTACTGTTCCTGGCTTCCTAGGCTTTACCTGGCACCGTCACCGGGCTACAGCCCAAACACCCAACACATCTCTGGCCTACTTCCGGGTACAGCGGGCTGTTGGAGGCCTTGACTTCTCTTTTGATAAGAAAACTTCATAGTTTAGCGTGCACTACAGGGACTTCCCAGGAGGTCACCCATCCCGAAATTTCTCTGGCCTGAGCACGTTGAACTATGAAGTTTGCTTATCAAAAGGGAGTCCAAGGCCTTCAACAACCCGCTGTGCCCGGAAGTAGGCCAGAGATGGGTTGGGTGTTTGGGCTACAGCCCGGTGACGGTGTCAGGTAAAGCCCAGGAAGACAGGAACAGTCATGTGTGAAGGTAGGGTAAAATGCCTGGAAGTTGGCCAGAGATGGGTTGGGTGTTTGTGCTGCAGCCTGGTGACGGTGTCAGGTAAAGCCCAGAAAGCCAGGAACAGTCATGTGCGAAGGTAGGGTAAATTACACTACCTTCGCACATGACTGTTCCTGGCTTCCTGGGCTTTACCTGACACCGTCACCGGGCTGCAGCCCAAACACCCAACCCATCTCTGGCCTACTTCCGGGCACAGCGGTTTACTGGAGGCCTTGACCTCACTTTTGATGAGCAAACTCCAGAGTTCAGCGTGCAACACGGGGAATTCTCAGGAGGTCACCCATCTCGGGCCTGAGCACGCTTAACTATGGAGTTTTTCAACTTCTCATCACCAATTGAACTGCAACTCAATTGGTGATGAACTCCGATTATTAATCAGGCTGGAGATGATATAGTTTTTTATCCATCAAATTAATTAATGTAAAACCGCATTATAGTAGTCAAAATAATTGTAATGAAAATCTCCAATTTAGCTTCACTGCATTTCCAATTTAAAGGCTTAGATGGATTAAAAAAAACATCAAATGCTCAAAACATCTTAATATTCTATTTTCTTCTCTCTTCCTCTGTTGACTGGAGACCTTAAAATTCTCCAAAGCATCAGTCACCTCCTCCTTGCTTCCTCCACTGTTCAATCACCACCCTCACTCAAATCCGCCGCTCCTTCCTAAGGAAGCAGCCTGTTATGATGCGCGGCGAGCCCAACACGTGCTGGGGCAGCCTGTACCAAAGGCATCTACATGTGGCAGAGGCGTGACGACGTCTGCTATTTTTCGTCTATCTTATTTTATGTTGTGTTAGTTTTAATAGTACAATTTCCATATTTACCCATATGTCTAAGCCCAAATCGGGGGCAACTTGTGACTACTTAATTGCCCGGTTGGGCCTTGTTTTATTATGCAAGAATTAATCCAAATCTTTCTCTCTCTCTTCCTTTCCCCTCTTCCTATCTCTCTCTCTAACCCACTGAAAACCCTCGCCCGACCTAACACCGCTCGTTGTCCCTGTTCCGTAGATCGTTCGAAGCTCAGTCCCGTTGCCACCATAGTGCCTCTCAGTAAAAGGAAGGGAGAAGCTCCTCCTCCGGTGCACCTACCGCCATCGAGACCACTCATGAGATCTCAATTGGAAGTCCATAACATCTTAGTATCAGAGCTAAACGCCGATGACTCCTCCTTACATTTATTCCGCTCCCGTTCGTCCTCCCAGCCCCGCCCCGACAACCCCATAGCTTAACACCTCCACTGGCCTTCTTCCGAACCCGCCGACTACCCGTCCGGGCCTCTTTCTGACGGCTGACGGTGGTCCGTCGCTGTCCCAACTCATGGAAATGTTCCAATCCATGCTCACAAACCATAACTCAAAAATGGAGGCCCTGAACTCCCGCCTCGATGTCCTACAGGGTGCGCCGCCTCTTCCGCCCCATAACATCTATGACTATCCCCGGACAAGCCGGGTCTGCTCCGCTGAACCTCACGTGGACTATCCCGTCTACTCCCGTTACGTCCTGATGGATTTTCTCATTTACGAAGGCTGCGAAGACCCCTTGTCGTGGCTTACTTATTCTGATATTTTCTTCGCCAATCAACGCACGCCGAATGACGCGTCGGCATCGGCTGCTTCCTCCTACTTGGCCCGGCGCAGTTGTGGTTCACACAACTTATGCGGGAACACCCCCATTCTTGGGCGTACTTCAGCACGGCCTGCTGATGCAGGACGACGCGTAAGGTTTTACGCGCCTGTCGGCTTTTTACTAGGAAACCCTAAATGCATGCGACGAATAATTAATTTTGTCAATTTTAGAGCGCAGTACTAAAAATTTACGCAACTTTGATTTTGAAAACACAAAATTACTTCTTTCTAAAATGAATTTTCTTAATTAAGGTTCGATTTTAAATCCGGGGAAGGAAGCTCGCAACTTCGTTCCGTTCCCTTTGTCGCAGCAACACGGAAATCGTGAACTCCAACTACGTTTCCGTTTAGAGTTCTCGACGTAGCGTTCGCTGACAAAATTCGGCGAAAACCCAGCAATGAGTCTAATTATCCTAATGAGAAGACTTAGACACACACAAAGGAAGGGGAAAGAAACAATTACCCACGAAAAGAGCCGTCTTTCCGTATCCGAAGTCGATGGCGATCACGCGAGGAGGTCCTCGTCACCTTTGAACTCCGCTCCGTGGTCGGCCGCTATCGCACACGGGTACCAAGGAATTCAATCGCTCCCTCACACAAGGTGGTTCCACGGAATCACTCAATAAGTAAGGAAGCCACAAACTAACATTCCTAAAATTCACTCGCTCTCACACTCAGGGTGGATCCACGTAATCTCCAACACTTGATCTAAAAGTCTTTCACCACAACGACATTACATTAACTCCAAAACATCTATTGTTTCTTCACATACGGGAAAACCAAATTCAAACAATAGCATTCCTGTTCATCATCTCTATCAAGCGGGAATCAAACAGCTAACATCTACTTCATCAACAACTCTAAAAATTACAGAAAACAATCACTCCAAATCGGGAAGCAACACAAAACAGCACCCTGATTTCTCTTTTACATCAACAACTACAACTACTGGACTCAAAGAAGGATGGGAGCAACTCTCAACAGCAGACTTCAATATCCAATTTCAACAACTCAATACATTCTTCAACATCATCAATATTTCACCCTTCATCATCCCTCACACGGGAGAAATAACCTCACAGCAAGTTTCAATTTCATCATCCCCAAACCAAATGAGTACATAGAGCCCTTTATATAGGATTTCAAAAAACGAAATCGGAAGCCAAAAATAGAAGAGAGCTAACTGAAATCAAGCAGATAGTCGGCCATGGTTGTGCGCGAATAGGCGCAGTAACCGTCTGAAAGATGTGTCGTGGAGGCCAAATCGCCAGTAGTTATAGGCATAGGCTTCCGAGGTTGAATCGTGCTTCGCGGAAGAGGATCGTGGGCGTTGTGTTGCAAAATAAGCGGCAGAAGTAGTGCTGGGGAGCCCCACATGATGAAGACCAACTGTGCATCCGCCATTAACGGGAGAGAAGCTGAAGAATCGTCCGGCCTTTTCTGACTTCACGGGAAGGAGAACCGGGCAAGGAGATGAACCGTCTAGATACTTAGGTTATACATATATATTTATATATATATGTATGATATATATTATATTATATGTATATATTTTAATATATATATACACACAGTCACACACATAAGTGTGTTACAGGATTTTAATGGTTATATATATATATATTTATATATGTAATATATATATTCCACACATTCATACAATCAAATATAACACAATAAATGACACAAATAAAACATGCAAAACATAGGATTGATGGAGGTCTGGACTGGTGCGGCGTCGGGACTTTTACGTCGACTTGATCGGGGCTGGTCTCCACCACCTGCACTGTACGATTTGGTCCTGCTCTTCCTGGAAATCCACTGGGAGACCTCATAGCCCTCAAGCAAGCCGACTCCATCGACACTTACAACAAACAACACTCAAACCTTTATCCCACTATAGTGGAGTCGGCTATATGAATCCTTTGTCGCCATTGTGCCCTATCTTTTGTCTTAATCTCACTAATGCCTAATTACATCATGCATTTTCTTACAGTTTCATTCCAAGTCTTTATTGGTCTACCCCTCCCCCGTTTAACATGCCTAGTGACTAGACTCTCACAACGCCTAACAGGTGTCTATAATGGTCTCCTTTGTACGTGTCCAAACCATCTTAGACGAGCTTCTCGCATCTTCTCTACAATTGGTGCTACTCCTGTCTTATCCCTGATACATTCATTCCTAATTTTATCTAATCTCGTGTGTCCACACATCCACCTAAGCATTCTCATTTCCGCAACTCCCAATTTTTGCTCATGTACACAATTCACCGCCCAACACTCAGAAGCATAGAGTATCCCGGGTCTAATTGCAGTACCGTAAAACTTGCCCTTAAGTTTTAGTGGTACTTTACGATCACATAAGATCTCTGACGGGCCTCTCCACTTCAACCGACCCGCTTGGATTCTGTGTCACATCTTTATCAATACCTCTGTCGTTTTGAACCATCAATCCAAGATATTTAAAACACTCACTACGGGAAGTATCTTGATCACCCAACTTAATAACGCAGTCATCCGTCCTTCTTGTACTGCTAAATTTAAGCTCCATATACTCTGTTTTTGCCCTGCCCAACCTAAAACCCTTCTTTTCTAAAGTATCTCGCCAAGATTCAAGTTTTGCGTTTACACCCTCGCGCATTTCATCAACCAAAATGATATCATCCACAAACAATAAACACCGAGGTATTGCTTGTTGGATATGTCTGGTGAGCTCATCTAAGATAAGGGTAAAGAGATAAGAGCTTAAAGCTGAACCTTGATGTAAGCCAACAGTGGTAGAGAATTCCCGTGTTAATCCTTTAGATGCCCTCACCCTTGTCACTGAATTTGTATACATATCTTTTATTATGTCAATATATGAAACATTTACACCTTTCTTTTCCAAGACTCTCCATAAGATCTCTCTTGGAACGACTATGAGCCTCGCACGAGCTTGTGAACGGCGACTACTCTTAGATCGACCACCTTTGGGATGTCGGGACTACCAGACAGGCGACAGCCCCCCCAGTACAACCGACAAAGCTCAAACAGTGGAAGAGTCGGTCCGACCTTACATTCCGCCGATGCCTATCCCGCCCAAAAATGGTCGTCCACCGGGAAAAAAAGCTTGTGCTTCAATTGTGACATGACTTTCACACCTGTACATCGATGCAAACACTTATTTTGGCTAGAAGTGGATGATTCGTCTGATGACGATGTAGAAGGGAACGACGAACCGGGAATGCCGCAACTCTCCATTCATGCTATTGCGAGTCCCCACGAGGGCCAGACCATCCAGATATTCGTGTTGATCGGTGGGATCCAACTACTAGCTCTCATAGACTCCGATAATCGTGTTCGCAGTCATGAGGGCATTCACCGCACGCTCCAACGCATTCGTGCTGATTTTTTTTAGAAAGGAATGCACAAACATGTGCGCACATTCATCTCAGCCTGCGCGGTCTGCCAACGCAACAAAACAGATTATCTCCTCCTGGCGGGCCTCCCACAACCCCTTTCGGCCCCTACTCAGATTTGGTCCGCATTGTCTATGGACTTTGTAGAAGGACTGCCCACCGCATGTGGTAAATCAGTTCTAATGGTGATGGTAAATTGTTTCTCGAAGGGATCCCATTTTATTGCCATGAGACGATCTCTACTTGCTGAAAATGTCTCTCGGATCTTCTTCCAGGAAATCTTCTGCCTACACGGTATGCCAGAGTCTCGTTTCGGACTGTGACAAGGTGTTTACCCGCAACTTCTGGAAGGAGCTTTTCCCTCTCAGTAGTACCAAACTCTCTTTTTCATCAGCCTATCATTCCCAATCCGACGGTCATGCAGAAGTCGTGAACCGGGTTGTGGAGATGTATTTACGTTGTCTCACCAGAGATCGTCCCCGCAATTGGCCGCGTTGGCTCCCATGGATAGAGTATTGTTACAATACCGCCTACCAGGCTACCGCACGACGCTCCAAACCACCCCATTCCGTTTGATTTATGGCCGCGATCCCCCTCGGCTCTTATATTATACGGGTGGCACTGCCCTTGCCGACATGGTCGACCAAGAACTGATGGATCGAGATGATTTTTTGTTGGCCGCCCGCACTCGTCTACTCCAAGCTCAACAAAGGATGGAGATCGCTTACAACAGGGGCCACCGGGAGTTAGTTTTCGCCATCAGCGATTGGGTATTGCGGCGCCGACGGCCCTTCCGCCAACTCTCCGCCACGAGAACCGCCTCCTACAAGCTAGGACCGAAGCTTTTTGGCCCCTTTCAGATTGTGGGCCACATAGGTGATGTCTTCTCCCGCCTCGACCTTCCCCCAGATTCCGCATTCACGATGTTTTCCATATTTCTCAGCTCAAGCCCTATGTGGGCTCCCCGCCGACTGCACCCTTGGTTGATATTTTGATCCAGCTTGAGGACAAGTTGTCTTCAGATGACGGTGGCGATATTATGATGCACGACGAGCCCAACCCGCGCTGGGGCCGCACGTACCAGGGGCGTCTACATGCGGCGGAGGTGTGACGATGTCTGCTATTTTTTGTCTATCTTATTTTATGCCGTGTTAATTTTAATAGTACAATTTCCGTATTTACCCATATGTCTAAGCCCAAATGGGGGGCAACTTGTGACTACTTAATTGGCCTGATGAGCCTTGTTTTATTATGCAAGAATTAATCCAAATCTCTCTCTCTTCCTTTCCCCTCTTCCTATCTCTCTCTCTCTCTAACCCACCAAAAACCTCCGCCCGACCAAGCACCGCTTGATGTCCTTGTTTCGAAGATTGTTCGCAGCTCAGGCTTGTCGCCACCATAACGCCTCCTAGTAAAAGGAAGGGAGAAGCTCCTCCTCCGGCGCACCTACCGCCGTCGAGGCCACTCACGAGATCTCAATCGGAAACCCATAACACAACCATGCACCTTTAGGACAAGCGCCGTTATGCTAATCCCAGTGCAATCACCTCAAGTGAAATCTTCAGATTATTTCTTCTCCAGATGGCCATAAAAAGAAAAATAGAAAAGTTAAAAAGGAAGGAAAATGAGAGGAAGAAGAAGAAAGAAAAAAGAAAGAGAGGAAAGAGGGACAAAAAAGGAAGCATAGAAAGGAGAAATCATGGAAGAAAGAGAGCGAAAAAGAAGAAATCCAAAGCAAAATAAATCCATTACAAGAAATCAAGAAAAGGGTTTGATGACAACCCCCCAGATATCTTTCCTAAATTAAAGGGTAGACTAGGATAAAAACCTTAAAAAATTCATTTTACTCCATTTCTTTAAGTATCGTCTGGAGGAAGCATCAGGTTATTTCATTTTTGATATGATATAGGCTCCGTTTGGCAGTGGTGGCGGTTGTAAACACATGGGTTAAATCGTCATTCGTTAAGGATCACCTAACAAACATCATCCGTTTGAACAAAAAAGTGAATGAAGTTTCTTAGGTGGGTGTTAACGATTGACAATTTAACCCTCATGTTCATAACCGCCACCACCATATCAAACATAGCCATAATGTTTTTGAGAGCAAGACTAACATTTTTTTTAATTTATACATATTGTTGTTGAGCTTGCTTTGTTTATATGTAATTGACATTACTTCCTGGTAAATGATGTGGTTGTTTTATTAAAAATCTTGCTCATTTTCCACCAATGCTTGAATTATCTATATTACAAATTGCTGCTATGCTAACGATTGATCATCCTTGATAGTATTGATAGTATTCAATTGTGCTTTCTAACATCGTATTTCAGACTTTCCCCCACATCAGGAAATTGGAATGCCATCCCTTTCTCCTACCATGACAGAGGTAAATATTCGTTCTATTATTAAACTGTTAGTTTCTCTGATCTCAAAGCTTACTAGGATATCATCAACAGGGAAACATTGCAAGGTGGTTGAAAAAGGAAGGAGATAAAATTTCTCCTGGTGAAGTTCTCTGTGAAGTCGAAACTGTAGGATACTTATCTTTGAACATTTTCTTACATATTACATACCTTACAATGTCATTATCTTCACGTCTACCATTTATTAGGACAAAGCCACTGTTGAAATGGAATGCATGGAAGAAGGCTATCTTGCTAAGATAATAAAAGGAGATGGTGCTCAAAACATAAAACTTGGAGAGGTATACAACATATTGATTACTTTTCAACCTTGAAATATTGGAGTTTGCCTCACTGGTATTTTTTGTGTATCTCCTGTCTATACCCTTTTCATATTATTTTTCCTTGACTTTTTTTACTCATATTAAACAAATATAGTTGGGTTATGTTTGGGAAGGTGGTGCATGTGGCTCCAGCGTGAAATGGAGCTCCCTCCCTTTGATCTGAGATTGAGCTCAAAACGGAGCTCTTGACCTTTCCCACTACATCGAAGCTCCAAATGGAGGTTTATCAAACAAATAGAGCTTTAATCTATTGTCTCGCCTATTTTAAATTGTTTTGGTCTCGCCTGATTTATCGAGGAAACTTTTACGGGCAATCCCACAAAACATCAGTAGAGTCGTCTGAGAAGCGGTTGGAGGCGGGGATGACAGAGGAGGAGGATACGATGGAGCCGAAACCGCGGATGCCTAAGCAGGGTATAAGGGGAATAGATTAATTTTTGCATACCTTCATTCCAACCTTACATGCCTATAAATAGGCTTTACATGACTCCCCTCTTAATGACTTCCTACCCACCAACTTCATCTTATAATGGGAAATTTCAAAATAAAATGCAACATTTGACTTGGCAATAAATAGAAGATGATTAAGAAAAACAACTTCGATACCCATGCCCGAAGCCCATAACAATAGTTTCTAAATATGTCCATTAAAGTTAACATCAGAAATAATTGAGTAGAGGTGAAAGATTCACAGACTGGCCCCATGTAATTGAGTGCTAGGATGATGAGAGGTGATGGGGATCGTGACACACATGTCTTACACGACGATCAAAGACGTCTATTTCATGTGGATCGACGATCCGATTTTTTGGTTATTTTTTTGTAATTTTTTTTTATTTTATTTCATGTATTTTGAGGTCCGTCGTGATTGGAGAATCATGACCTTTCATGATGATCACTTAGGCTTCATTTGGTATTCAGGTTTCAGGCATTTTGTTTCGCTAAAACGCACCGCAGGCTGGTTTTGCATTTGTTTTTCCGCCATCGTTTGGATCAGCCATGTTTTACTCCAAGCCCGCAAATTCCGCCTCCCGAAACTCTGCCCCGCACCTCCAGTTAGCTGCATTTTGGGAGGAGGAAACATTTCCCGTTGTGCCTCCCTTCTGTGCCCCGCGCAGTGCACCGTCGGGTTGCCCGCAGAGCTTTTTTAGAGTTGTCGTCGGCGGCGACGACCTACCCGGAGCCCACTGGCGGGCTCGCCGATCCCCGACAAACCCGTCGGGGGTATCCCGACGGCGTTCCGGTGTGGCCACCGCCAGCGGTGGCCTTGCCGGAGCGCCGATCTGGGCCTCACGGCCAGGCCACCGCCGGCGGTGGCCCTGCCGGAGCGCCACCGGGATACCCCCGACGAGTTCTCCGGGGACCGGCGAGTCCGCCGGTGGGCTCCGGGCACGTCACCGCCGACCGAGGCGCGTGGAAGCCGGGCGGAGGCAGGGCGAAGGCACAGTGATAAAATTTTATATAGTTTATAGTTTATACAATAACATTTTAAAAAAAATTAAAATAAATTTATATATTTTTAAAATTTTAAAAATATATATATACCCTAAAAAAATAATAAAAAAATTTATATTATAAAAAATATTTTATAATAAAAAATATTTATAAAACGCCACTGCTGTTTTGCCAAACGGTTATTTGTTCTGAACAGCTCTGCAAACACAGACTACCCAAACAGGTCTTCATTTCCACCAACTAGTTTCTAACAGCTCCATTTACAAACCTGCTTTTACAACAGCTCTTTTTACAACCACAACCGCTCTCCCAAATAAAACCTTAGTCTATAAATAGTAATAGAGAGTTCATTTTAGAGGGATTGAAGGTTGAATGAAAAGAAGCCTCTACTTTTGATCATCTTATGCCTAAACCGGAACCCAAGTGCCGAAGCTTGGATTTATACCCCTCCCCTCCCTTGGCCTGCAACCACTTACTCTCCACCACCAGTTACCGCCAGCCCTCCCCCCTCCACTCCCTTTCCGTCGAACCACCTCCCTCCATATAGCCGCCCACCTCCACAATTTCCCTCCTTCAAACACCACCCAAAACAGCCCTAGACACCTCCAAAATCTTCTCTCATCCACCACTGGCGATTACCGGAAAACCACTTTTGGCGATTACCGGAAAGCCACTTCCGGCCACCTCCGGTGATCCCTTTTCAATTCCCTTATTAAGTCCTCCATTTTCAATTTTTCGGCGATCAAAAACACCTCTGGCCACCTCCACCACCACTGACCTCCTTGTCGGTGACCACCTTCGGCTACCTCTGGCTAGCCACCACCCCACTATCTCATAACCACCATAATCACCACCCCACTACTCCATAACTCCTCACATGACTACCCCTCCCCAACTCATAACTACCTTTAACTTCCCATCACCCTCATAACTACATTTTAACTATCTATTTGCCCATTAATCCCAAGAATAACTGCCATCTACAAGCAGTTTCCTGCTTCCCGTCCTCCCAGAAGTCCCGTTCCTCCATTCTAACGAGTCAACCGACACATTCCCTACTCACAGGCCAATCAAAATACACATCCCATTTCCTCAAGGCACGCCCAACCACCCAGAACTGCCTCCATCACCATCCACCCATGCCAATCACTTTCTGGGCTTGTGAAACCGGCTGGAAACAATTTCTGCCGCTGGAATTAACTCCCCTCACCTTCCACTTGCTGCTCCTTCCAAAATCACTTCAAAACCCCTCTTATCCTTATTGCCCGCTACTGTCCAGCTGGGATCTCCATACATCAGACAACCCCCCTACAACCCCGACAACTCCAGAAACGGTCTCACTGCCCGCTGTCCTGCAGTTCAAAGGTGCACCAGGAGCCCAAAATTCAGTGCCTACTTTGATTTCAATCCCAAGAATACCCTCGAAGCCCTCTACTACCTAATTGTGTAAGTTTTCTAAGTTGGGAGTCTTTTATTTTATGTTGAAATGTTTGTGAATTTCCTGCTCCAAGAATAGCGGTTTGTAATCGTTGTTTCAAAACGTTTGAAGCGTTATGTATTCCTATTTATCTCGTCATTTGATTTCTGTTAGAATTTATCTTTAGTTGTATTTTCTGGTGTGCTTTTAGCTTTGTATTCTCCCCTCACTATATAAGAGGGGGTGCTTGTTATAATGGAATATATCGGTTTTACCTAATTCTAACATGGTATCAGAGCCGGCGTAACCTAGCCCGCTCGCCCGCTCGCCTCGCTGCGCCTGTCTGCCGCTCGCCTCGCCTGCGCCCGCTTCTGTCCGCCACTCGCCCCGCCTGCGTCCTCCCCCATCTCTACCACCTCCTCTCCTCTCTCTCCCGCCTCCTCTTCTTTTCTCTCCTGGTTGCATCCGCCGGTTTTGCTATGGCTTAACCGGCGGGATTTTTTGCGGCCTTCCTCGGGTCCGTTCCTTGGGTCCGTTCCTCGGGTCCGTTTGGGCCGCCCTTCTGGAAATAGTTTCGCTTTCCTCTCCTTATTATCATCCTTGATTCTTGGTGGTTTTTCCCGGTTCGTCTTCCCGGATGTTCAGATCTATGATGCCCTAAGATTTCCCCTCTTCCTTTAGACCGTTCTTCTTCGTTGGTGCCATGTCAGACGTTGATTCCGGTGCTTCCGGTGCCTCTGTGCCCCCCGCTGGATCTACCCGGGTTGGCTCCGATCACAGTTTCTCTCAGCTCACTACGATTCGTCTGGATGACACCAACTACCTATCTTGGTCTCGTTCTATTACTCTGGCCTTAAAGAGTCGGCGTCTCTTTGGCTATGTTAGTGGCGACACTCCTGCGCCTGCTTGCACCTCTGCTACCTAGTCCCACTGGGACTCCGAAAACTCGCTGGTCATGTCTTGGCTTCTCAATTCCATGCAGGAGTCCATTGCCCGGAATTACCTCTTCCTCGACACTGCTGCTGACATCTGGAAACGGGCTGAATCTACTTACTCCCGCAAAGGGAATGCGGCTCAAATCTACCATCTTCGCCGACAGCTGTTCCATCTTCGTCCGGGAGATCGTCCTCCTTCTGCCTACTATTTGGAGTTTACCCAACTCTACCAGGAGTATGACCATTTTGAGTCTCTTGCAATGGTCTGTGATGCTGATGCCCTCCTATTAAGGGCTCGTGAGGATCGCAACAGGGTGTTCGAATTTCTCCAGGGGCTTCACCGCGATTTCGATCAGATTACTGTGCAGGTTTTGGGACGTGTTCCCATTTCCTCCTTGCCTGAGGTCTTTAGCATTATTCAGCAGGAGTTTGATCGTAGACAGTCCTGGAACATGACCACCACTCCTGAGGGTTCAGCTTTGGTTGCTCATCCTCCCACCACTGGTAGCAGGGCCTCTCGGGACTTCAAGCCTCGTGCCACGGATAAGGATCATCTCATGTGCGATTATTGTGGCAAGCCTCGTCATACCCGGGATACCTGTTACAGTCTGCACGGCTTCCCTCCAGGATTTTCTTCTCGTGGTGGGTCTTCTTCCCGTGGGGGGCGAGGTCGTGGACGCACTTCTGGCCGTTCACATCCTTCTGCCCATCTGACTGAGATTCCTGAGAGCAGCCCTCAGGGTCTTCTTGGCCCTCCTCCTGCAACTATGTCCTTTTTTTCTGCTGATGAGATGCAGACTCTTCGCCGCTTGATGCAGGGTCTTCTTACTGAGCCGGTTCTGCTTCTTCCTCCTCTGCCCTTGCCCATTCAGGTATCTCAGGTGCTCACTCTGCTACAACTTCCTCCTCTCCCCACTGGATTATTGACTCAGGAGCTACTGATCATATGACTGGCTCGGCTTCAGGTTTTGTGTCTTATTCCCCTCTCTCTGGTCGAGATAAAGTGAGTATTGCTGATGGATCCTTTTCCTCCATTGCTGGGAAAGGATCCATACCTTGTTCATCTCTCACTTTATCTTCTGTCCTCCATGTTCCAAATTTCACCCGCAGTTTACTTTCTGTTAGTCAGTTGACTACCTCCCTTCAATGCTCAGTCACTTTTTTTCCTACTTATTGTGTTTTTCAGGATCTGAAGACGGGGAAGGCGATTGGGTCTGGTAGCTTGCAGGACGGCTTGTATGTGTTTGACCCCTCCAACGGGTCCACCTCTCCGCACGCTCTTCATGCCACCCAGTCATCCCAGCTGCTTAGCTGACATCGTCGTCTTGGCCATCCTTCTGTTTCCACTATGCAATGTCTTTTATCTACTTTTCCCTCTAATTGTTTTATAAATTTTGTGTGTGATGTATGTGACGTTGCAAAACATCATCATCTCCCTGTTAATCATGTTTCTTTACCTAGTACTATTCCTTTTCATACTGTTCATACTGATGTGTGGGGGCCTTGCTCCAATGGCTCTATCTCTGGATGTCACTGGTTTATTTCCTTTATTGATTGTTTTTCTCGAACGACATGGGTTTATCTCATGAAACATAAGGGTGAAGCTTTTTCTATTTTTCAACGCTTCCATAAGATGGTATCTACTCAATTTTCTGCATCCATAAAAATTTTACGCAGTGACAATGGTAGAGAGTATATCAACTCTTCCTTTGACCACTACCTTACCACTCATGGCATTATTCATCAAACTTCCTGTGCTCATTCCCCGTCACAGAATGGGGTAGCCGAGCGAAAGAACCGTCACTTGCTGGATGTTACCAGGTGCCTTTTGCTTACTATGCTTCTCCCCAAGTTCTATTTGGGGGATGCTGTCCTTACCGCTGCTTATCTCATTAATCGTTTGCCCTCTCCTGTCCTTGGTAACCAAACTCCTCTCACCACCTTAGGAGTTTCTCCGACATCCTCTCTTCCTCCTCGCATATTTGGGAGTACGTGCTTTCTCCACATTCCCTCTCCTGGGAGGTCTAAACTCGACCCCCGCGCCCTCAAGTGTGTCTTCATTGGTTATTCTCCTACTCAAAAGGGGTATAAATGTTATCACCCTCCTACTCGTCAGACACTTGTATCTGCTGACGTTACTTTTCGTGATTCTACTCCTTATTATGCTCCCTCACTTCAGGGGGAGCCTGCTGTTGAAGTGAGTTCTCCTACCTTCTCCCTTCCGATTCCTCCCTCTAGCGAGAATATCATACCGGTTATTTCTCCGGTTGATCATCCCACTGTTTCTCCCGTTGCTCCTCCCGTTATCTCTTCTCCTCCGCCTACTCGTCCCATACAGGTTTACACCCGACGGCGTAACGGTCAGCACACAACGGCTAATCCCATGCTCCCAGACCCTATGCCAACTCTGTCAGAGGATCTCTCCCTCCATGAAGGTATCCGGTTGAGTACTCAACACCCTATATCTCAATATGTTTCCTATGATACGCTGACTCCCTCTTATAAAGGGTTTGTGTCGTCCCTTGCTTCGGTCTCTCTTCCATCTACCTGGCAGGAGACACTTGAACATCCTGATTGGAAAAGGGCAATGGTAGAAGAAATGGTAGCTTTGGAGAAGAATAATACTTGAGACTTAACCACCCTTCCACATGGGAAGAAAACTGTTGGTTGCAAGTGGGTCTTTGCGGTCAAACAAAATTCCAAAGGCATAGTGGAACGTTTCAAGGCAAGATTAGTGGCGAGAGGGTATACTCAAACTCTTTGCATTGACTATCAAGAAACCTTTGCTCCTGTGGCAAAAATGAATTCTATTCGGGTCCTGCTGTCTTGTGCTGCATGCAAGGGTTGGGATCTCATCCAATTGGATGTTAAAAATGTCTTCCTTCATGGCAATTTGGAAGAAGTGTATATGTCCCTTCCACCCGGTTTTATCTCTCAGGGTTCAGATGGAAAAGTTTGCAAATTGAAGAAGACTCTCTACGGCCTGAAGCAATCCCCAAGGGCGTGGTTTGGACGGTTCCATAGCGCCATGGTCTCCTTGGGGTACAAACAAAGTCATGCTGATCATACTCTGTTTATCAAAAAGAGGGCCAACATTGTAACAATTTTAATAGTGTATGTTGATGACATCATTATTACAGGGAATGACATTGATGAAGTAAAAGCCTTAAAGAAACATTTGACACAAGAATTTGAGGTGAAAGATCTTGGCAAACTGAAGTATTTTCTGGGTATTGAAGTTGCCAGATCTAAGAACGGCATACTCATCTCTCAACGGAAGTACATTCTTGATCTCTTAGAACAAACGGGTCTGAGTGGGTGTAGACCTGCTGACACTCCCATGGAGGTTAACCACAATCTTGGAAAAAATGATGGCGATCTTATAGAAGATGTTAAAGGTTATCAAAGACTTGTAGGGAGATTGATCTACTTGTCTCATACTCGACCCGACATTGCTTACGCCGTTGGAGTTGTGAGTCAATACATGCACTCTCCGAGGGCCAGACATCTTGATGCTGCCCATCGGATCTTGAGATACTTGAAAACTTCACCTGGAAGAGGAATCCTTTTCACCTCCAATTCTGACCTGAAGATCGAAGTTTATACTGATGCTGACTGGGCAGGAAGTGTTGAAGATAGACGATCCACGTCTGGGTATTGTTCGTTTATTGGGGGGAATCTTGTCACTTAGAGAAGCAAGAAGCAACAAGTCGTCTCCAGGTCTAGTGCTGAAGCAGAATTTCGTGCCATGACACATGGCATTTGTGAAGGACTCTGGCTGCGCTCCCTCATGAGTGATCTGGGGTTGAGTGAAACTGCTCCTATTCGGTTGTACTGCGACAACAAGGCTGCCATTAGCATTGCCAACAATCCTGTTCAACATGATCGCACAAAACACATTGAGGTGGACAGACATTTCATTAAGGAACACATTGAGAATAAGATCATATGTATTCCCTTTGTTCCCTCAGAGAACCAACTTGCAGATATTCTTACAAAGAGTCTTGGGGCAAATCTTCACTATGGCTTGATTGACAAGTTGGGCATGAGAAATATAACATGCCCAACTTGAGGGGGAGTGTTAGAATTTATATTTAGTTGTATTTTCTGGTGTGCTTTTAGCCTTGTATTCTCTCCTCACTATATAAGAGGGGGTGCTTGTTATAATGGAATATATCGGTTTTACCTAATTATAACAATTTCCTAACACTCTCATATGTATACAACGTCTTGTGTTTCCAAATTTGAAAGTTTATAATTTTTGGTGGTAAATTAAGTTCATATTAATTTATAAACATAAATTTTTAAGTAAACAAATCGTTGGATCTCATATAGTTGCATATAAGAGTTTATCCATTATTTTCTCATCATATAGGACTGTCCTGCGTCAAATTTGTATAGAGCTAGGTCCGAGCTTAGTTTATAATATACGAGACTAGAACCTATATTTTTCACCCATGCTATATCGTAGTAGCAATTGCTACTCTCATATAGTTGTTACTCTAATCCTCTATTTGAGGAACCTGAGTCCACCTATTTTCTTAATACTCTATCTGATGAACATGAGTCCACCAATGTTCAAACTCATAGAGTTCCTTCAAGAAGATTGACATATTATTATGATTATTATCCTCCTCGATCCACCGCTCATAGAGATCGTGTTGTCCTTTCGTCATGACTTGACTGTCTTAGGAGAAGTTACTACACTGAAGATTTTTTGAGGATAATCTTGAGCATAAGTTTTGTAAAGTCACCCACCGTTTGATGGTTTGTCAAGTCCCGAAGACTTTAACTATTGACTCGTGGATATAGGTCATTATCTTGATCACTTTAAGTTAATCAGTGAGCGTAGCGTCAAGTTTACAAAGCTTGGGTTGCTAGGACAAGTGAGAAAATACAGGGATAACATTGAGTGGAGTATTGCGCGAGATCATTTTCACCCCATCATTTGTTGGGTGGAGATGAAGCGTAGGTTATGTCTTAGATATTTTTCATTGTCGTATCTAAGTCGACTCCTCGAACAAGTATTTTCACTCCAGCAAGGATTCATGTCTGTTGTCGAGTATAGAGTTTACTTTGACGACTTAGCAGTGAGGTGCGTCATTCATGATGAGTTAGTCGCAACCGCTTCTAGATTTTGTTCTGGACTTTGGTTTGCGATACAGATCACATTGTGTGGTCTTCAGTTAGATTCTGTCGAGCAGACATTTCAGCTCTCCCTCCACCACGAACAGTCCTTTGATTACCACTGGAGTTAGCCGAGTATATTCACTTCACGACTGGCCCATCACTAGGAGTTCCCCTCAGCTAGAGTCCACCATTGGTTATCTTTCCCCACCAGAGACCATAAGTGCATTTAGTTTTGACTACATCGATAACAACCTCAGATTAGCAGATTCTCTTATTCCAATGGCCTACGAGGAGTCCACTCCATGATGGTGAGCATGAGCCTACTCCTGGCTCGATTGTGCGTGATGAGGGGGATACTATCACTACTGCTGCGATTGGTTTTGAGAGTGACATGAGTAGAGATTAGAGTTAGACTTGAGGAAATGTCGATTGCCTACACCTCTTTTTGATGTGGATGAGATTCCATGAGTGATTCATTTCTGAGCACAACATTCTTGACGCATCTTCTAGTCAGATCTCGGAGTCACCCTATGTATGAGATTCTCGAATCTAGAGTTGCGTACTCATTGATGACCCCTCTTACATTTAAGGTCACTCCTGATATTTCAGGAACCTATGTTGGTACTTATCGTATTTGCGACGAATTTCATTATACCTTGCTTGAAGAGTCACCTGATGAGTTTCTACTTTATGGAGACATTCTACACATCATAGAGTATCTCAATGCCAAAGTTTTGCATAGCCTTTTGGGTGTTTATCTCACACTCGACGAGTATTTCTACACTCTACCAAAAGTGCCTACAAATAAACCACTGCTAATTACGAACTTGTCTACTATTTATGAATTAGTTGAGAGTGAGAGTGCTCTCTATAACCCAATGATCGATTCTATCATCATTAGTGCTAACTCATCAGGTGATTATTTAAATGATCATCGCACCCGCAATGAACTTTTTTACACTCCACGCACTGAACCCCTGATCATGTGCCCCTTTGGAATGAAACCCGAAGGGATGTAGAGCTTCTGCATAGGAGATTTGTTATGTCCATCGGCCATCATTCATTGTCATTTTGTAACATGCATGAGTCTATTCGATGTAGGAGTACTTGCAATAAAATTATTTATAAATCTTATGCGGCTAGCCTCGAGAGATTGCAAAACTTCAAAGGAGAACAAGTGTTGATCTGTATATGTGCTGAGAGGTTCCCTAAGGGAACTGCTTGAAAAGCAAATATCAAGCGAATGCGTTTTTACACGGTTATCAAAAGAATTGGAACGAATGATTATGAACTAGATATTTTGCAGAGTATGAAAATTTCACCTGGATTCAACGTAGAAGATTTGTATCCATTCTTCGAGCTACATGCTTACATGTATCTTTCACCTCCCACCATTTCAGCTCCTCGGCCCCAACTTTCACCTACTACACTACAATAAAGGGTTGCGTTGTACTCTTTCTTGATTATGCTTGTATGTATGGAATTTAGGGCTGCCCCTAGGTTTTCTTCTCGTTCCCTCCTTCCTCCTCACCTCCGTCGGCTCTTCCCCTTGCCGGATTCCTCTTGGGTTCATATCAATTTGGTCTGACTTGCCTCACCGCCCGTCATTCCTCCCCTGGTGCTCGCCAATCGTCCACGAATCTAATTCCCGCACAGTCCTTTGATTCCGCCTGAATCGCGACCCTCCAAGAACCCAACTTTTCGTTTCGCGCTTTCGCAGTTTCTCCTGCATCACGACTCACCAAGGCCGATCCGACGAGCTCGTCTCTCGCCGCCGCCGCACTCTTCGCGTCGCATCTTGCTGTTTGTTCCAATTCTCATCGCCCCGCCGTACGCCCGCCTACAGCGACGTCGTCCGTTGAGCTGCAACTTTGCGCACTGATTCGATGCAGAAAGACGTCGGGCCTCGATTCTACCTCCTGCCGGTCTGCCCTCTCCCTCGACATTTCATGTTTTGTCGGCGTAGACCCAATAGGTTGGATCGCCAAAGCGGAGCAATATTTCGACCTCAACTACACACCAGAGCAGCACAAGGTGTCTACAACTGTCATGGGCCTAGACAGCTCGGCCCTCCACTGGGCTCGTTGGCTCCGTCAATCCAACCCGTGCCTCTCCTGGCCCGAGCTCAAGCAGGAGATGATTCGGCGGTATGACACCCGCTATTCCGACTCCTCCGCTATCGAACGTCTTTGTGACTTCTGCCAGACAGTCGGCCTGGACGACTATGTTGATGATTTTGTCGCCCTGGTCTCCCATGTTCTCGGGCTACCACCCGATCATTACCTGTGCTTCTTCATGCATAGTCTACTGCCTCATATCCGCTCTCGTCTCTGCACGCACCCCCCTAACACAGTCTCTGACGCCATGGACTTGACGTGTCTGGTGGAGGCCGACCTCTTCCCCCGACCACCTGCTCCTACGGTCGACCACCATCAGCCTCGGCCGCCTTGGCGACCACCAATCACAACTCCTCCACCGTGGCCGCCTCCTCGGGGTAACCAGTCGGGCCGCCCACCGGCCCCCCAACACATCTCGAACGGTGATTACAATGAGCTTCGTAGCAAGGGTCTCTGTTTTCGGTGTTGCCAACCCTACTCCCCCCACCATGAGTGCATCGTAAAGGAGTCCACACCATCATAGACACTGTCGACCCTGAGGTGACCTTGGCCGACTTTGATACCCTAGAGCTCTCAGCGGGGGATACACCTCGCGACCCCACCGCAGTTACGTTTCACCGCCTAGAGTTATTCCGTGCCTCGACAGGCGGGCTCTCCAGCCAGTAGACCATGTAGCTCTCGGGAACACTGCGGGATCGCCCAATCATCAATATGGTGGACAGTGGCCCAAGTTATCAAAGGCGCAATGCGCACCGAGGCGCAAATGGCCCCTGGAGCTTGGGCGCAAGGCGCAGGCGGGCGCCTGGGGTACGTGAGGCGCACAAATGGGAGAAAAATGAAATTGAGCGAATTTGGCGCCAATTCGCTGAAATTGAGCGAATTGGGCGCCCAATTCGCTGAAATTGTGCGAATTTGCCGCCCAATTCGCTGAAATTGTGCGAATTGGGCGCCCAATTCGATGAAATTGGGCGAATTGGGCGCCCAATTCGCTGAACTTGAACGAATTCGCGCAATTTCAGCGAATTGGGCGCCCAATTCGCTGATTTTCAGTGTCGCCCAATTCGCTCAATTTCAGCGAATTGGGCGCCCAAGTGTGCCTAGGGGTGTCTCGGGTGCGTCTGTGATCATGTTTTTGCCCATCTTAATTTTTTTTAAAAAAAACTCCTTGAAAGGCCCAGACGCGCCTTTGACGCGTTTGGAAGCCTGTAAGGCGCGCGCCTGGGCACGCCTGAGGCGCGCCTGGGCACGCCTGAGGCGCGGCGCCCCTGGGGTACATCGCCCGCCTCAGCCGCGTTGAGGCGCGGCGGGTTGCGCCCGGTGCGCCCGACACCTCAGGCGCACCTTGACAACTTAGACAGTGATGCAAGCCACAACCTCATCTCTGAGAACCTGGTGCAGCAGCCCCGTCTCTCCTCGGTTCCCTCCCCGGATGTTACGGTCCGTATGGGCGATCGACTCGGGGTCATTGCCTTGTCGTCTCTCTTTTCGTGAGGTCCTGTTCCGTGACAGCGGACTTCTACGCTTTCGGCTTAGGCGGTCCCGACGCCATTCTGGGTGTAGCGTGGCTCCGCACGCTCGGCGAGGTATGCGCCAATTGAGTCACTATGTTCATGCAGTTCCTACACGAGGGCAAGCCATGTTGCCTCGACGGTGACCTTGCTCTCCTGCTCTCTCTGATCTCCCTCAGCACGATCCAACGAACCACGAACGTCAGCCTCTCTGCGGGGTTGTGGGGCCTCTCGTGCACGTTCGTCGTTCCTCTTCCTTTCTCGACAGACCACCAAGAATCTTCTACTGCGCTTGCCGATGTCATCCAGTCTCCGACAAGATTGCCATCAGCCCAGCCTTCTCTAGTCTGGAAGAAAGACGATAGTTGGCGCCCTACTTCACAACCAAGCTACTTGATCATCGCTACACCTTCTGGGGAACTCTAGCTCGCAGGAGGTTACTGTTGTTGGTCTTACCGTATGGAGTCCGAAGCTACTTGGTTGCCCCAGGAGCACTACTGCCGCCACCCCTTCGACCACTACCTTGGGGACAAGTCATATTTTCCAGACGGCGACATTGTTACGATTGCACATGCCGACGGGACACGCACACACCGACGAGATGCCGTGACGAGTCTGTACGCGAAGGGAGACGATGACAGGTATGTCTGGAGGAGTAGAGACCGAAGACGCGTCGTCGACATAATTGCTTTATTGCATTTGTTATGTTATTTTTAATTATGTGTACACTTTATTTTTCGCACTGTTGTTTTGTTATCCGCACTCTACACCTATAAAGGGTTGCACTGTATTCTTTTTTGGTTATGCTTGGATGTATGAAATTTAGGGTTGCCCCCAAGGTTTTCTTCTCGTTTCCTCCTTTCTCTTCCTCACCTCCGCCGACCCTTCCCCTTGCCAGATTCATCTCGGGTTCGTATCAATTAATGACCACTACTCCGACATCTTCGACACCATCTCATTTAACAGCAGCTTCATCAATAGTGCCGCCGTCAACTTCAGCTGTATGATCCTCAGTCCCATCGTCAACATCGACTTCAGTGACACCGCCTCCAGTCTCCGTAGCAGTGGTACCCTCGAGCCTGCACCTCACCTTCAGACGAGAGAACACCTATCTTCATTCATGGAGATGAACGTTTTCAAGGCGCGAGGAATTGATGGGGATCGTGACACATCGTCCTACACGACGATCAGAATTTTCCATTTCATGCGGATCAATGATCATAGATTTTTTTGTTATTTTTCTGTAATTATTTTTAGTGCCATCATGATTGGAGAATCATGACCGTCCATGATGTATACTAGTCTATAAATAGGGATAGTGAGTTCATTTTAGAGGAATGGATAGTTGAGTGAAAGCAAGCCTCTACCTTTGATCACCCGGTGCCAAAGCTGGAACCCAAGTTCCGAAGCTTGAATTTATCCCCCTCCCCTCCCTTGGCGGGCCACCACTTTCTCTCCACCATCATTTGTCGGCAACCCTCCCTCCTTCACTCCCTTGCCGTGGAACCACCTTCCTCCACATAGTCGTCCACCTCCACAATTGCCCTCCTCCAAACACCATCCAAAACCGCCCCTAAACACCTCCAAAATCCCCTCTCATCCACCTTCGGTGATTACCGAAAAATCACTTCCACCCTTGTCCGGTGATCCCTCTCCAATTCCATTATCAATTCCTTCATTTTAAAACGTTTGAAGCGTTGCGTATTCCTATTTATTTAGTCATTTGATTTTCTAGCACTCTTGCATATATACAAGGTCATGTGTTTCCAAATTTGAAAGCTTATAATTTTTAGTGGTAAATTAAGTTCATATTAATTTATAAATATAAATTATTGCAAGTAAACAAATCGTCGGATCTCATTTATTTGCATGTAGGAGTTTACCTATTATTTTTCCGTCATATAAGACCGTCCTTCGTCAAGAGGACAATTTGGTTGCTAATTTAGCTGATTTGTTTTCATCAAAAACTAATTATGGTATGTATCTATCATGTGCTTTGAATTCCATAAATTGTAGGTTTCCTAATCATTTCTTTTTTCATATTTTTTCATTTCCCGTAGAGAAATTCCATCCACCTTATAATTATTTACTTCCAAATTTGTGCTTGAAAAGATTGTTGATTCATGTTTTAGTCACCTAAAATTTTATTTTGACCGTTCATTAAAGTATTTAGTATTATTTGTATCGTTCTTTAATCAGATAATTGCTATTACTGTGGAAGAAGAGGATGATATTGAAACATTTAAAAGTTACGAAGTCTCAGCTTCTTCTGCACCTCCAGCTGAAGAGAAGGCACCATCCAAGACAAGCTCAACTTCATCTGAGAGGGATGCTGAACCGGTTAAAGCTCCCGAGTCGAAGGTTTCACAGCCTGAAGTAACTTCACTTTCAGATGATCGCATCTTCTCTAGTCCTCTAGCAAGAAAATTGGCTGAAGATAACAATGTAAGATGTACATTTATGATATTTTCTCAATATCTATTATTTTAAATAGTACAGCCCAAAGAAAATTTTATATGGTTTGAAATTATGTTGATAGTAAGTAGAAAAAGTTTATTTAGCATATAAAGTCCCCTATTTAAAAAAATGATTTCTCATCATTCTTCCATCGTATAGGTTCCGCTTTCAAGCCTAAAAGGTACTGGCCCTGATGGGCGCATAGTGAAGGCTGATGTTCAAGATTATTTAGGCAAGTTTTTATGTATCATTCTCGAATCTCAAGTTTCAACTGTTGATGATCATATGCATTTATGTTTGATTTCCTGTGAATCTTAAGGTGTGTTGTCATAGCATTCAACTAAAAATATGTTTTTCCAATAAAATGCCATATTCTGTACAAATTAATGCACGAGCAAGGTGATGATGTTATTATAACATAATGCCTTGAAGCTAAAATAACAGCTCACTTGTTATTTTGTGGGAAGAGTATCTTGTTACTGAAAATTAAATGCCTGCGCCTGAAAAAAATTTAACTTCAGGGCTCTTTCGTTCAAATGAAATCATTATTAATGTAATGAAACAAAAATATTTTAGTTTAATAGGGATTTGAAGGAAAGATAATCCCCTTGCATTTCTTGGTTTAAGAGAGAATTGCATTAAAAATTGCGTAGGAAAATATATAGTAATGGACGCAAGAACTAGGAATGAAATGTTAAGTGTTTATTTGTGAACATTTCTCCCAAAATTTCATTGTGATTGAGTAGGAAAATACGAATAAGAAGTGAAGGCTACAGGGTGCACAAAACCTAGGACTCTAGGTGAGAATGCGAGTGTGACACGCTAATCCGAATCTAAATGCAACACAACCGTCGGAGACGGCGGCGACTTATTTTGAGCAATGAAAATGGTAACACCACGCATTTAATTAAAGGACAAAAACAAACGTTCAATTTCAGCAATTTAATAATGGTTTTCCTCCGCTCGGGGGGACAAGGCTAAGCGCGCGGCGAATAAATCCCACCTGCAAATTATAAATGTATCACAACAAATTTCTACAAGCCCAGATCTAAGCAAAGCACGACAAATCAACCAATAATAATATCAAATCAGATGTTCCAATACAACGAGAGGCTCACCAAAGTAGCGGACTGACCGAGACACTGAAGACTTTGGATCCGGACGCGTAGATCGGCGATCAAAGGTGAAACCGGAGGTGTCGAAATGATGGCGGTGGCTGTCCTCAGCGGTGGATGACGAGATTGGACCAAAAATAAATAGATTCGGCCGCGTGGGAGTAGATCTGGCCAAGGGAAGGGTGGATCTGATGTTTATGAGCGAATCCAGGCTAAAATGACAATATGAGTGGTGGGGATGACGGATCGGGGGCTGAAATTCTCAAATCTAGATTGATCTTGAGAATAGGGGGTGTAGGGAAGTGGATCCATGTGAGGGGTGAGTAGAGGTGGTCGTCCTGGGCTTAGGGTGGCTGGGTGGTGGTCGTCCTGGGCTTAGGGTGGCTGGCTGGTGGTCAACTGGAGGAGGGCTGGCCGGCGGGCTCGCTAGAGGGTGGAGGAAGGGATGGAGGCGGGTTTGCTGGGAGGAGGAAGATGCGGAAGTGGGAGGAGGGCGACAGTAGGCTAGCGGCTGCAGGTTCACAGCAGGCTGGCCAGTTAGGGTTGTAAGTTTTGGGGGCTGCAGTGGATGAATGTGAGGGATCAGGGGTGGAAAATGATGGCAAGGGTTAGGGGAAGGATAGGAGATGAGAAAACCAACCTAGGAATTGTCACCTAGGGCTCCACGACGTCGACACCGAGGGGTGATCATTGGAATCCGGGGAGAAGAGTCTTCAAATTCTGCAATGCCTTGGTTCACCCTCTTAGACCATTATTTATAATAAAACAAGACACTAGGACATCCTTACCAACGATTATGATTATCCGGTGGGAGAGACCACTAAAATACATGAAAATAAACCAATAAAAATAAACTAATAAATGATTTTGACTCGTGGCGACATTCCGGACGCAACCGCAGAGTCGGATCGGCGATCCTTTCAAGCCTTCCAGCGCGAATATACAAACGTGGGTCCAGCCTCGCGGCAAACTCCTCCTGGTGCACGATCAGATGGATCCCCATCAAGAAGGAAGGCGTTCTATTCCATTTAGAATTTTTTTCCTTGGTTGCATCTCAACTAGATAGAAATGTCTTCAGTTTGCATTCCCTTAATGATAAACTAAAACCAAATCCAAATATAGCCTAAAATTTTATCTTTATGTGAAACTAATTTGACCATGCTCTATTGTGTCTGCTCAATCCTACAAGTTCCCCTTGATTAAATTAGTATACAAATGTGCTAATCTTGCATCTATGGTCTGAAATATTAAATAAATATTTTTATTATTTCTAGTTATAATTTGTAGTGTCATGAATCTTTATGGCCGCATATGAAATATCAATTAGAAACTAAGCTTATCTATTCTACTGATGTCTAGCATTTTGTAAATTCATCTAAACTTAAAACCACTCCATTGAATGATAGTTACTCATTTTTGTATATGTTTATTTCATTCCTGCAAGCTTGAATTTTATGGTGTGATGTTTTTTTACTTTATAGTTGATGAGTTAAATGAAAGCTCCGGCTATTGTCGAACTACACCATACGTTGATTAATGCAAGAAGATACAAGATTTGAGACAAGCTTGACCTAATCTCTTGAGGGCGGGATCTCTCTAAGAGCTTTATCTCCAAAGCAAGCCTAAAGTATAAACAATGGTTGAAGATGCCTTCCTCTCATACTAAGGGCTCCTTATATAGATGAAGACCCGCTACAAGGCAAAATGCATTATTAAACGCAAATGCTACAGACTTTCGAAAAAGTAGTCGGGTTTTTGACCGGAAGGCGTGCTCAGAGGGGTGGGGCTACAGACTCTCGAAAAAGTACCCCAGATAATGGTCTGGGGATAGGCCCGGGACGTGTGTTGATCTTGATGAACTCAGGGATGTAGGTGGCAACAGTGTCAGACAAGAGAACAAAGTTGAGTCTCTCGTAGGCATGACTTGCTTGGAGGGTATCATTGTGACGGAGGAGTTCCTCCTTCAGTGCTGGCTATGAGAAGCCCGGGTCATGTAGCACATCCAACACACCATATGGAGCACCAGGCCCTCCATATATATTGACGTCATGTGAATCTTCTGATTGGAGGGGTTGGACTGGAGGTCAAAAAAATTGTTCACCGCAGGCAATCCAACTGAGGGGATTAGAGTTCTCGAACACAAAAATCTCAATCCAATGAAGATATGCCAGGTGGATGTCCGCAGTGGGGTGAGGAATCCCATGTACTCAGGGATGTGCTGAGAAATTGGGTGTTGGAAGTGTTGGCGGGTTGTTGATCATCGCAGTGAGCTCTCGGAGGAGAGTGAGATCTTCACGCCGATCATTTTTTCAATCCAAGCAAGTGAACGTGAGGGGGCTTGGGCAGAAAACAACCAATGTCGATCGTAAGCTTGGAGGAAGTGTCATAGGAGAGGCTGACGTGCATGGAACTGCTGTTGGAGCGCGACAGAATGCGAGACAATGCGAGACAATGCGGAGGAGGCGCGACGGGGCGGGTTCACCACTGGTTGGAGGTGAGTGATTGAAGACCCGCATTGTGCGATCGGCGTGCGACGAGCTGGATCGGGGACTCAGAAGTGAGGGGCGGTGAGGCGGGCACGATCGTTGTGTGGCATGTTGTGCGGGCTTGTGGCTGCGGGAGAACCTAAGGAAAGCTGGGTGCAAAGAGGGCTTCTAGGAATAATGATATTTGGTCTTGCGGATTTGGGGTTGAGCGTCTGAAGGGAAGCGAACGAGCGACATGATCCTCGAAAAACACCGAGGAGATTCAATTAGGGTTCAGGAGGGAACCCTAAGTGAGCGCCAGGTCGGACCATTTTATAATTCTGGCTATCATTGAACTACAAAATACATAGATTAATGCACAAAGATACAAGATTTGAGACAAGCTCAACCTAATCTCTTGAAGACGGAATCCCTCAAAAAGCATTCTCTTCAAAGGGAGTTTAAAGCCTAAATAATGATCCAAAAAGTTTATCTCATACTAAGAGCTTCTTATATGGATGAAGATCCACTATAAGACAAAATACATTAAAATGCACAAATGCTACTAGGGCTACTCTGTAGGGTAGGCTAAGGGAGTGCACAAATCCAAGACCTCTAGAGATGAAAATGAAACCAGGCGCGCTAACCTTAATCTATATGCAATGATTTCGACAAATTAATATGAGCAATAATATTTCTAACTCTCACAACAATAAATTAAAGCAAAGAAAGAAAATTCAATAAACGAACATTCATTGGCTTTCCTCCGCTCGAAGGGCTAAGGCAAACCATGCGGTTTTATGAATCTCACCTGCAAGGCACAAGCGTATCGAAGCGAATTTTCCACAGAAAAAATATCCAAGAAAATAAAGCTGCAATCCAATATAAAGCTGCTGAAAATAATAGTACAATACAAGAAAGACTCACCAAGTAGTGGGCTGACCAAGACACTGAGGATTTCAGTGCCGGATGCGTTTTGACGGCGATCCAATTTGGATCCGGAGGCGGGAAACGACGTAGGTGGCTGTCCTCGACGGTGGAAGGCAGAATCAGACCGAAAATGAATAGATCTAGCTATGTGGGGGTGGTTCCGGGCGAGGGAAGGATGAATCCGGTGTTTAGGAGCGGATCTGGGCTAAGGATTGAGGGGATGGTGAGGGGAAATAGCGGATCGGGGCTGAAATTTCCAGATCTGGCTGATCCGGCAGGAGGAAGACTATGAGAGGTGGTTCCACAGGAGGAGGGTCTGTGGAGGTCAAAACTGGCGGCTGGGGAATTTTGGCCGGTTGTTATGAGGGTTGTGGAGGGGCGACGGAATCCCCAAGGGATGTAAGGGGCAACGACAGTGAAATGGAGGGGAGAGGCCTGACGGCGGCTTGCTGTGAGGGGATATGGAGGGACGGTGGTGGAGGATTTGCTGGAGTGGGAGTCGGCGGGTATGGAGGGGTTGGAACAGTGGAGCGGCCGGCGTTTTGAGGCTGTAGGGGTTGCGGATGGAGGATTGGGAAGGGGAAGAAGAGAGATAGGGTTTGGGAACACCTTGGGAGGGAAGATACACACCTAGGATTCGTCACCTAGGGTTCCACGGAGTCGACACAGTGGAGGGATCACGGGAATACAAGAATTATCTTCTCCAAATTCTGCAATACCTAGAGTGAACAACCCTAACATCTATTTATTAGAAATTGAAAATTAGGGCACCCAGAATCAACAACTACGATTGGTCGATGGTTTCAGGGCCATAATTACATGAAATAATATCCGAAAAAATAAAGCTATATATGAAAAAACATCGGAATGTGGATCCAGACACATCCGCGGAGTCGGATCATCGATCCGGGCACGTCATATATGGTAAGTCGCCAAACCACATAAACTACGAAGACTATTAGGGGGCATGTGGCTTGCCCAGGGAGTCGTCTCTGTATCACTAAATCTGGAGGATTCTACACTATGGTGATTTTTTTTGTGGTTAGGGACTTAGGGTTGTTACCTATCCGATTTGGAGTTGACCCAACCCTCGTTCCAAATCAAATTGAAAAGTTTCTTAAAGGATTTAAATGTATCTAATTTGATTTTGTGTTAGATCAACACAATTTTGATCAATTATGATAAGATTGAATCAAGTTGTCACCAAAATATAATTTTTAATAATATTTTGGGTCTCTACATATAATGAAATTGTTAGAGATATTAATATTTTAGTATTATTATGTTTAGTCCCACACCGCCTATCGGTGTTGTGAGTCATGTTGTAGCTCCTATATAAAGCCCCTTTGTGGAAGAATAAGATTGCACCTTCTATTTTCCTATTACTTTCTACATGGTATCAGAGCCTAATATTCTGAGACCTAAACAAAATTTTTCCCGGTGAGCTGACATTTCCCCCCCCGGCTCCCGTCCCGACCTAAATCCCGCCCCCCCCGACCCGTGATTTTTTTTCCTCTCCAGCGCATCTGCTCGGGCTCCCGTCGAGCCGAATCCCGCCTCCTCCCGTCGACGGAATGGCCTCCTGCCTCCTCGACGGGAGTGGCCCTTTTTCCCTAACAGCGGCGTCGTTCCCTCCGCTCCTCCTCGACGATCTCTACTGCTTCCGCTCGCCGACATCGACGGCTCGTCCGGCTTCCTTCATCGACACCGACACATCCTCCGGCTTCCTTCATCGACACCGACACATCCTCCGGCTTCCTTCATCGACACCGACGCCTCCTCCGGCTTCCTTCATCGACATCGACGGCTCCCCTCTGCCTCGTCACCGCCCTGGGCTGCTTCATCTGCGACATCGACGGCTCCGTCGGCTTCCTCTTCTTCTCCCGGCGGCTTCTCCGACATACTTCTCTGCCGCTGGTGCTCATCTTCTCCGGCCCTGGGTTGCTGCTGTTACTTCTCCTCCGGCTCTGTCGCTGCTCTCCTTCTTCTTCTCCGACTACTTCTCCGGCTACTTCTTCTTCTCCAGATGCTCTGCCTGTCGGTGCTCATCTTCTCCGGCCTGCTGCTGCCACAGCTGCTTCTTCTCCGGCTGCTCTGCGAGCCGTGCTTCTCCTCCGCTGCTGCCGTGCTGCTCCTTCGTACCGACGGATGCTTCCTTCTTCTTCAGATCCAGCCCGGCCCCTAGGGTTTAAAATTTAATTTTTTTTAAGTTGTTGTTTGTGGTTTTTGTGTTGCGTCTTTATGATTTCCGCCTTCTTGCACGTGATCTACGTGAGGGGGAGTGTACGTCACGGCCCCTAGGCATAGTCTATACCTTCATGCACGTATTCCACGTGAGGGGGAGTGTTTGTGATATCGGCGACTCAGATGCTTCTTTCACGACTCCTGCCTGAGTCACACCCGGCCCCTAGGTATAACCTATGTCTTCTTGCACATGATCCACGTGAGGGGGAGTGTTTGTGATCATGGCGACTCAGATACTTCTTTCCCGACTCCTGCCTTAGTCACACATGACCCCTAGGTTGATTTCATATGTTGTTTGTGTCTCCTCGTCGTTTTCTCTGGATTTGGTAGGGTTGGTTTGGTCTTGCGTGGTTGATCTTATTTCCGCTCCGAGTGTATCCAGCGTTGTCATGGTCGGTTTGCGGAGCAACGTCGTGTGGCTCTTGTCCGGTTGAAGTATCCCCGGTGACACGCGGTTGGGCCTCGGTGGCTGTTGCTTTGTCCCACGCTGCCTTCCTTCTTTCACCCTCTATTTTATGTTGTGTCCAAGCTGTAGGCTTCCCCTTCAGCTTGAGGGGGAGTGTTAGAGATATTAATATTTTAGTATTATTATGTTTAGTCCCACACCGCCTATCGATGTTGTGAGTCATGTTGTAGCTCCTATATAAAGCCCCTTTATGGAAGAATAAGATTGCACCTTCTATTTTCCTATTACTTTCTACAGAAATCAAACTAGCTCAACCTCATTTAGCTAATTCGATTCTAAAATTTATAAACCAATGAAAATTGGGTCAACTCAAACCCCATTTAGGTGAGCTGATCCCCTAGGCTCTGTTTAAGGTTGCTTTTGCGGATGCTAAAGCTGCTTTGGAACCACAAGCATGATTTTTAAGTTGTTTGTTTGATCTTCTTTCTGAATAGAGCCTTTTTTTAAAAAAACCGTTTATGCCTATTTTCAAAAAGTGGAGCTGGCCCAACTTCGTAGACGTGTGTCAGATGTAAGATACGTGGATTCACGACCCAGGCCTTACAAATATTTCTTCTTGTTCGCTCTCGAGCCTAGCCCCCTCCCCTGTCGCGATTCTCGTCATTTTCGTCGCCGGGATCTGTAGATATCTTCGGCGGCATCAACAGATATCTTTGGCGAAAGTGTTTTTCCTTTTCGATCATCCCCCAGGATTAGCGCTTTTTTTGTCCTAGGGGTTCTTCACATCAATGGCGACGGAAGCGGCAAGGGTTCTCTTTACCGGCACTGATGGTACTCTGAAATGGATGGGGTCCTTATAATGTTCATTTCCTAGGGTTTCTTCTTGGGTTCGTTACCGGAGTTTTGGATGGCACACCTCATCTTCGCTTCGTCAATCTCAGCGGCAACTCGCTCTTTTCTAGAATTAGTCCCGACGAACTTGAATGCCAATGTAGAACTATTCAATATGTCAGCCAATTTGTACTGGGGATTGCTTCCTCCTGGAATGGGGTTGTTTCTTCAGAGATTTACTGCATTCGTATGAGATTCATACCAGAAAAGAGCAGGAAGATGATGGCTCATCCTGCTCTTCTGCTTAGGACAACAAATCATTTCCTCTGCTTTTGCACCGAACCATTTTACTTTTGAATAGGTTCAGCAACACCTGTGGTGGAAGATCTAATTGAATCATAAAAAAAACTTACCATTCATGTTGTTAAAAATTTGAAGGTGTAAAGAATGTTTCTTAGATTTTTTCCGTTTATAAATGTCTGACAGCCATCATATTCAAATAAGCATGACTGCTCAAAAAACGTTTCACCAATCAGCCTGATATAACCTTCTCACGATATTGCAGGTAGCACTACTACCTTATTACCTTCTTGTAAATTGCAGATTTGCCCTTCCAAGAAAATATTATGAAGCTTCACTAATGATGAACCCGTGCAAACATTCTTTTTATGGGATATAACCTTCTCACGATATAATTCAACTTGTAAATGCTGTTATTGGACTGTTTGTATGAGCTATTGTGAGAAAAACACGTTTATTAAACCTGAATTTTAGGGTTCTTTCCAAAAGCAGTGAGGGCTCTCGCGTTCGACGCTCCGAAAATCGATTTCATAAAACAATTTTGTAGGTTTTTAGTTTGAGATATGATAATCTTGTTAATACTCGAGCTGAAATTATAACAGTTAGGTTTAGATTCCGTTAGGTTATCTACATGATCGATCCTGCTGATTTAGCCATCCTGTTTTTTTCATTTTTTATGTAATTATTTATTTATTCGAGTTGCATTTTGAGATTTAGGGTACATTAAGCAATTTGGGCGCTTCATGGCATTTAAACTAACTATTTATTAATTGCTTTATGAAAGTTTTAGGTATTAAGACGTTTGAGGGAAAAACCAAACTCTGCGAATGTCAGTGGTGAAGCCAACTCCCATAGTGTTGATGTCACAAATTTTCCAGCAGTTTCACATGTTCCCTAGTTTGCCGCTCCAATTGCATTGTCGAGCTCTGTCATTGTTTTCTATATTTGGCAGACCTCGATGCCTCCTTTGTCTAGTCGTCTATTATGGAGCCATTATGAGGGGTGGCGTACCAATGTCGGTCCGAACCACGCACGGATTGAGCGCGCACCACTAGTACCCTCCTTGTTATTATTATTATTTTTTTATGTCATTTAACACTTTTATTGACTCACGTATGTTAAAACTTCTAAGAACCATTTTTGTATATTTGGTTGTGTAATGTTTTGCCCTACTTAAGGGGATGAAGAAGATGGGAAAGATGGGAAAGATGGGAAAGATGGGAAAGAGAAGCAATTATTATCAATTAAACTCTATCTTTATCTCTTAAATTCCCCCCTCTCACGGCCTGACTAGGGCAACTCTATCATGCACCCCGCACGCCGACGTTGTGAAGCTGAGGACTCTCCTCCACCTTGGGAATCTATTCTGTCATTGTCGTTACCCTTCATCCTCCTCCACTCTGTTATAGTATAGGTACCCGAGATTCAAGGAAGGGGAATTTCAATCTCCTCCACAACCTCTCCCTCGTTAAACTATATAGATCTCAATTGGGATTTCATATCAACTTGATATCAGAGTCAAACGTCTCTGCTGAGGTCCCTGATTACTCCTTGACCGATTGCGTTCTTCACCCTGCGCTCGCAAACCACTCAGTGCCGCATCCAATCAGCCTGAAGCGCTCCCTGCACGCAACAATTGTGCTATGACACTCCACCTGCTTGGATATGCGGCGTCCGACGCCGCATTCGCAACCAGCTTAGACCTCCTTCCTACTCCCAACCTCAGGTTTTTTCCACAACCGACAACTTTTCCCATGGAAGACGAGCTCATGTTGACCAGGTAATGAAAATGTTTTAAAAAATGATGATGACACACACTGCCGCTGTCAAATCCCTCACTAAACGTCTTGATGGTCCGTCGCCGCTACCACTGCCATGGGGCGCCTCTGGCTCTTCCCATGATGGTCCACCAAAACCTCACCATTATGATTTCTCCAGCCACTGCTCTGACGAAAGAAGCTTTCCCCGCTACTTCAAGATGGATTTTACTCTCTTTGATGGTCGCGAAGACCCCTTGACTTGGCTCATGCGAGCTGTTCTTTGTGAACTAGAGCTCATCGTTGGATTAATGGGTTGTGTTGCATCCTTTCACCTTATGAGCTCTGCCCAACACTCTCAGTTGCAGCGAGAAAAATCACATTTGATGTTGGATGACTTTAAGATTAATTGCAACTTTCGCTTCAAATCGCCTCTTCATGGCAATCCCATTGGCGCCTAGTTTCCCTCAAACAAACATAATCCATTGATGGATATTTGGGTTTCAACTTTTGCTTGCACGAGTCCCCTCCATTCCTCCTAGCAGGAGTCCACGAGCCCCTTCACTCTAATGTGGAGTTTCAAACTCTTGCGGATCTCACCATTGTCATGAGCCTTGCATGGGTCTGCCCGAAGCTCTTATTAATGGATCGCCTCTACAGTAGCTGTCGCGTGGGGAGGGGCCATCCCGAGGATTTAGTTACCCAACTTTTCAGTTCAGTACTACATCCGTCTGTGGCAAGGTCGATGATCCGTTTGATGACGTAGAGGATGAGGACGACCCTGGATATCCCGAGAGCTTGCTCCATGCCATCACATGTCCGAACATCAGCGAGATCATTTAGATGTAGATTACTACGTCAAACCATCCCTTGGGAGCTCTCATGAATGCGGGGAGCACTCATAATTTCATTAGCAAACATGTCGCTCATAACCTTCAATTGTAGGTAGATTTTTAATGACTGCCCATCGAGGATTCAAGGCCGTGCTGGGAGTTCGGTGGATACGTTACCTTGGGGCCCTTGGCATGGGACTTCATTCTCCTCACCAAGACGGGGCACCATGGCCCTGAGACGTTCATGTGGCAGGGGTGCTCTCCAGAGACTTCTTTGCAGGCATTTTACTTGCCAATAGGGGATGTGGAGCATACCGACCTTGGGCACATGCTGCAGGAGTTTGACAACACCTTGGTGATGGCGTCGTCCCGCATATGTTTGAAGATACCCCCCGCTGCGACCTTCGTGCACGACCATGTGCGACCACATAAGCTCGTGGAGGGCCAGTTTTAACGTTGCTTTTGGTTCACTGTTTTAACTTAAGTTTAAGGTTTTAAGTTTTAGTGTACTGTTTTAACTTAGGTTTAATGTTTTAAGCTTTAGTATAAATTTTTTTTAGTTTACTTTAATGTTTCATTGTAAACATATGCCATTTGGGATCTGGAGAATGGAATAGATTTGGATTTGGACAAAAAAAGGAAACCGTGAAGTTCTCCTTCCTAGGGTTAGCCTCAGTGTGCAGTGCGATATTGCCGCTGCCCCTCTCGCTCGGCGTGTGACTCGCCGCCTCCACCCGTCGGTGTGACTCCGACGATTTCTTCCCATCGTGCGAAGCGTTGACGCCCCTCACTTGTTCTGCCACCGCCCGACCCGAACCAGCAACCGTCGTGCGTTTTGCTCAAACTCTGGCCGACCCTCTTGGTTTCAAGTGCTGCATCGCCGCTGGGAGCTCCGTAAGGCGACGTCGTTGAAGTGTTGGAGGAACTCAACCGCTCGGTGTGTCTTCGGTAGATCCGTGGTAGAGAGACTCTTCACCAAAAACTTCTAGTGAGTTTGGGGTAACGAATTTCTCTACTCCCTTGTGTGTGATTCTTCGTAGATAGTTTTGTGTGGTGAAAGAGGCCGGCGTTGCCTTCGAATCCATTGAATTTTTGTGGGTTTGAAGTCGAAGCTTTCACGTGTTTTCCGATCTTTCTTGAGAATTAATGGATTGAGTAAATCCTTATTGTGACATTGATTGGAGTGGGTAACTCCTTGTTTTGACGTTAAAAGGATTGGGGTAATCCTATGCTTTCGTTCTTTTGGTTATACGACAACTTTCCGAATCGCAGTTTTGGTCGGGTTTCTCTTGGTGTGTATTGTGCATGTGTTGCGATTTAAATCGCTATATTGGAGTGGCTAAAAATTCTTGCACGCACGTGAGTGATCAGAACGGGCTTGAGTGAACCGTCGCTTTGACCGTCGCGCACACCTCGACGTGTAGGCCTGCATCAATTTGGTATCATAGCCAGGTTGACCAATTTCTTAACTTGGCCCCGGTCCGCACAAATCCACGCTAGGTCTCACTCGTCCACCCAAAAAAAATTTATTTTCTCACCCATCGTATGCCCACTAGATCCAGTCACGAGTATCACACCAACTCCGATCACGAGTATCACACATCCTCGTCGAGTATGGCCGAGGAACGATAGCCAAATCAAAACCCCACTCTGGTTGATGAACTTCGCTTTGAGATGAATGAACAACTTGGGGAACTCCCGGGAATGATGACCCAACTTTTGGCCAACTGAACCCCCTCACCACCTAGAGGTCATAGACAACCCAACCACCACCACCACGAGGACGACGACCACAGTGATTTGTCTCCACGTGCTCGTCCACAACATCGTCGTCCTGAACCATTAAATTAAATGTCCCCACCTACGACGGCTTAGGAGAACCGCAAATTTTTCTGAATTGGATTATGGATATGAAATGTTATTTTGAGTGACATCGCCTATTGGACCCACAAAAAGTTCAAGTGGCTAGAATGAAGTTAACGGGATGAGCTAAAGTATTTTGGTTAAATGAGGAGCGATGTTTCAGAGCTGAGAATGGTGTTCCCCCTGTCGGTTGGCACGTTATGAAAAATCTTCTCAATGATCAATACGTTCCCGCCTATCATCGCACCCAAATGTTCGATGAGTTAGACACCCTTCGGAAGGTGATAGGTCCGTAGCCGACTATATGGGAGATCTTAAGGATAAGATGGTCTGATGTGAGGTACAAGAGATGCCGGAAGTTACACTATCTAGGTTCCGTAAGGGCCTTAGTTACGATATCCAAAAGAAGCTTTTACACTACGGTCACACCGATTTGAATACCTCTTTTAACGCCACTTTAGATATTGAAAAACACAGCCTCTAAACCCAAAACTAAAAATGACTCATATAAAGACTGTTAAAATAGCCCATGTAAAGGGCCCATTATTGAGCCAATTTATTGTTTTATCTTCTCTCCTCCTTTAGTCTCACATCTTGTATAGGATTTTCTTCTCTCCTCTTCTTCCTATATATTTGTATTCTCTCCTTGTATTTAGACACACAAGCAATACATACAAGTTTTTGAGCTCTTTCAACATGGTATCAGAGGGAGCGGTCCGTCACCTGCGGTTTCCCCTTTTCTAACCGCCCAGCCCACCCCCTTCCCGGTCCGCAGTTTTCTCTGCGGCCTCCTTCTCCTACCCGCGTCTATCCGCGGCCTTGTCTCCTGCGGACGGGAAGCCTATCCACTCCGGTCTCCTGTCCGCTCTTGCCCTTCTCCGCGCGGGCTCTGCGGTTTGCAACTCTGCATCCGCTTCTCCTCTCCCTCTCCGTGGTTCCACCCTCTTCAGGCTTCTTATAGCCACCTTCTCTCTGCTTCGTGGGGCCCACTTCTCTTTTGTCCGCTGCGGGCTCTGCTTTTGTCCGCTGCGGGCTCTTCTCCTGTCCGCTGCAAGCTCCTCTCCTCTGCTGCTTGCGTTCTGCTCTAACGGTCTCCTCTTCTGTCCGCTCGAGAACCTCTTCTCGCGGACCTCGCCTTCCCGCTGTAAGGCAGCAGTCTCCCCTTTGCTTACCGCGATCTCTGTCAACCCGCTGCGGGTTCTCTCTTGCGGGCTGCTCTTATCCGCTTTCTCTCTGCTTCCTTCTTCTCGCTTGCGATCTCTCGCGGTTTCCTTCCGCTCTCTGACCACTGCTGGCTTCACCTAGACCGGGGCGGTCTCTCTTTTGTTTCTGCCCTCTGGTTGCGAACTGACTACTCGCTGATGTCCGGCTTGACCGTGCGGACTGCTGCCTATCCGCATTCTGGTCGTGGTCTTCCTCAGTCATTCTCGCGACGGCCTCCTTGTCTTCTCGCAGACGGTTTTTTTCCTCTACTCGCCGCGGTCTTGCTCTCTTCTCGCAGCGGTCTCCCGCCCTTCTCGCAGCGACCTCAGCTGTCTGCCTCTGCGGTCTGCCCTCATGGGCTCTTCCGGTAACTCCTCTGGCTCGACGGCCAGCCCGCCTGCTGACCGCCCGGCTTGTCCGACTGACCGCCCGACAGCTTCTGTTGCTGCCGATGCTGGTCCTCCTGATCTTGAAAGTGTCCGTCTTCAGCTCCAGCATCTACAGGGATTGCTCCACCCACCATCTGCCTCCATTGCCTCCGTCTCTAACACAGGTACCGCTTGTCTCTCCACCGGCTTGGGCTGGATTGTGGACTCTGGCGCTACTCATCACATTACTCCACATCGACCTGCCCAGTACCTGAATTCCCCTTATCCACAGTCTATTACTGTGGCCAATGGAGCCACTGTTCCCGTCTCCGGCTCGGCAGATCTTCCTCTCACCTCATCCATCTCCCTTCGCTCGGCTCTTCACGTCCCGAGTTCCCTGTTCAATTTACTTTCTGTTGGACGGCTTACTAATGATCTGGATTGTTCTGTTATATTCACTTCCTCTTTTTTTGTTATACATGATCGGAGGACGCAGACTACCATTGGTAAAGGCCGGCTGCGGAATGGGCTCTACCTTCTGACGACTCTCCCACCATCCTCTCATATGTTTCTTCAACTGATTGGCATCATCGACTTGGGCATGCTCCTCTACCGGTCCTCCAGCGGGTTCTCCCGGATGTTTCTTTTACCCCCTTTCAGTGTGACTCATGTATCCTCGGCAAGCATACTTGTTCATCGTTTTCTTCACATTGTACTCGGAGCGCTGCTCCTTTTGATTTAGTGCATTCGGATATTTTGGGGACCATTTAAAATTATTAGTATTTTCGGTTTCCGGTATTTTATAACGTTTATTGATGATCACTCTCGCACTACCTGGCTATACTTACTTCGTGATCGCTCCGAGCTTCCTCGTGTCTTTCGGGCATTTGTCCTCGAAACCCGTACACAATTCCACACGACCATCAAAGTACTACGAACTGACAATGCTCGTGAGTACACTAGTCACAAATTTACTGCTTTATGTTCTGAGTTCGGGATTCTACATCAAACTTCATGCGCTTACACACCGCAACAAAACGGTGTTGCCGAACGCAAGAATCGTCACTTATTCGATGTTGCCCGTTCCCTCATGCTTCAAATGCATGCCCCTAAACCATATTGGAACTTTGCGCTCTCGACCGCCTGTTTTCTCATTAACTGTCTCCCTTCCTCTATTCTCAACTATGCTACTCCGTTTAGCATACTCTTTCCCTCCACTACGACCTTTCCTCTCCCACCTCGTGTATTCGGTAGCTTCTGCTATGTCCACCGTTTGGGGCCTTCCTCGTATAAGTTGGATCCCCGAGCGGCCAAGCATATCTTTGTTGGTTATTCACGCACCCAAAAGGGGTATGTCTGTTATTCTCCTGCTACACTCAAGATCTTCGTTTCTGCTGATGTCACTTTCCGCGCGGATCAACCATTCTTTCCTGCTCCCTTACTTGACCATCTACCACCCACACCTACTCCTCCATCCATCCCACGCCCGGTCATTCCCGCAACTACTCCTCCGACTGTCGTTCCCTCTAAACCGACTGTCGTTCCCTCCAAACCACCAGTTATCTGCGTCTACACTCGTCGCTCTACCGCTTCCGTTGCCCCTCTGCCGTCGGTCTCTACCATGGATACTCCGCGTCCAAATGATCAGGTATCGCCTTCCACTGCTCATCCGCTGGCAAACTACATCTCTCTTCATCGTCTCTCTCCCCATTTACACACTTTGGCTACTTCTCTCTCTTCGGTTGCTATTCCTAATTCTGTGCAGGAGGTGCTTCAACATCCAGGATGGCGAGCGGCCATGGAGGAAGAAATGTCTGCTCTCTGGTGTAACAGACATGGTCTGTTGTTCCCCTTCCACCGGGCCAGAAACCAGTTGGGTGCAAGTGGGTCTTTGTCATCAAACATGCTGTCGATGGGACAATTGACCGTCTAAAGGCCCGTCTTGTGGCTAGAGGTTTCACTCAACAGGAGGGGCTAGATTATGAGGAAACGTTCTCTCCGGTACCGAAGCTTAATAGTGTTCGCGTCCTCATCTCTGTTGCTGTCCATCGCCGGTGGCCTCTCTTTCATCTCGATATCAAGAATGCTTTCTTGAATGGGGATCTCCAGGAAACTGTCTTCATGCAACAACCACCCGGGTTTGAGACCACGGGGAAGTCTTAGGTCTGCCATCTTAAAAAGGCCCTATATGGTCTCAAATAATCTTCACGGACATGGTTTGAAAAATTCAGCAAGGTCCTCCGTGAGATTGGCTTCACTCGGAGCTCGGCCGACTTCTCGCTCTTTACTCGTCACCAACCAACAGGAACGGTTATTCTGTTAGTATACGTCGACAATATTATCATTACTGGAGATGACTCTCAAGGGATACAGACAGTCAAAGTCCATCTAAACTCAGTTTTCCAGACAAAGGATTTGGGATCTCTTCGCTATTTTTTGGGCCCTGAGATTGCCAGAAGGCCGGATGGGCTCACTCTCTCTCAACGGAAATATTGTCTTGACCTTCTTCATGATGCGGGTCAGTCCGGCTGCAAGCCAAGTGATACTCCTATGGATGTGAACCACAAATTGTGTGCCCAGGCATCTGACTCCGATCTCCTTCTCCAGAATCCTGAATATTATCGACGTCTTGTTGGAAAACTGATATATCTCACGGTTACCAGACCGGATATTTCCTTTGTTGTTGGTCTTGTCAGCAAATACATGCACTCTCCTCGAAAATCTCATCTTCAAGCAGTGGAACGAATTCTCAGGTATCTGAAAACCGCTCCTGGTCAGGGACTTGTCTACAGGACCTCCTCTTCTGCTCCAACATTGGTGACATATTCAGATGCTGATTAAGCTGGCTCTCTCGATGACCGGCGATCTACGAGTGGTTTTTGCACTTACCTTGGAGGACATCTTGTTACTTGGCGAAGTAAGAAACAAGCGGTCGTTGCAAAGAACCCTGTCTTTCACGAAAGAACGAAGCATATTGAGGTCGATTGTCACTTCATCCGGGAAAAGGTTCAAATGAAGAAGCTTGACCTAAAGCATGTCCCAGGATTGGAACAAGTTGCGGATGTCTTCACGAAGGCTCTTTCCAAGACACTCTTCTATCAATGCTTGTCCAAGCTTGGCGCATACGATTTGTGCGCTCCAGCTTGCGGGGGAGTGTTAAAATAGCCCATGTAAAGGGCCCATTATTGTGCCAATTTATTGTTTTATCTTCTCTCCTCCTTTAGTCTCACATCTTGTATAGGATTTTCTTCTCTCTTCTTCTTCCTATATATTTGTATTCTGTCCTTGTATTTAGACAAACAAGCAATACATACAAGTTTTTGAGCTCTTTCAGCAAAGCTACTATTGGCTCCTCTACCTCCACCTATAAGGACAAAGGGAAGTCTAAGACCACGAATTCGTCTAACATTGTTGTCATGGCTAGGGATGCTAAGAATCCCCAAGGGGAGTGCATTCCCGTAGGCAAGATCAGTAAGACTAATGCCACTTGTTATGCTTGCGGGATACCCGACCACTACGCCGTTGAATGCCCAACTAAGACAAAGACTTTGGCCGTCATTGAGCCTACTAGTGAAACACCCGAGTTTATCTACGAGGCTACGGATGAATCGGAGCCGGACGGATTCCCTAGTGACATGGAAGAGGTCAATAACCTTATGGTGATGAGATGTATTTTGACTACGCCTCGCGCTTTGGCTGATTGGAACCGAGCTAATATATTTTTCTTGATTTTTAAGAGCGGTAAGAAGCTGTGCAAGTTGATTATAGATAGCGGTGGTTGTATGAATGTCATTTCGGAGATGGCGGTTACACGTATGTCATTATCCGCCAACCCGCACCCACATCCCTATCACGTCGTGTGGGTTAACTAAACCTCCCTTCCGATCACTAAGTGTTGCCTAGTCCCACTTACCATCGAAGCTTATTCAGAACAGGTTTGCTGTGACGTTATCCCAATGGATGTTTGCCACGTGTTATTGGGTCGTCCATGGCTTTTTGACCATGATGTTATGCATTATGGACGTGCCAACATCTATGAATTTAAAGTTAATGGGAAAAAGATCACTCTTAAGCCCACCCCACCTAAGGACCCCACCGTTCCTTCCAAAGACACGGTCATCCCGGTAGAGAAGAAGACCTTGAGTTTGATCGACAAGAAAGAGTTTGCTAGAGATTTCTTTTTGAGTGGAATATTATATGCGTTGGTTTGTTTCCATACTAAAAATGAAGCCATTATTTTGAAAGATGTACCGCTTGAATTGAGGACGTTATTGAAGGAATATACAAATGATTATCTAGATGAGCTTCCCTCTATATTACTCCCGCGTAGAGAGATTCTACACGCTATAGATTTCATGTTGAGCTCTTCTCTAACAAATCTTCCCCACTATAGGTTGAATCCCGCGGCACATCAAGAGTTGCAAAGTCAAATTTCAGATTTTCTCACAAGGGGTTTTAGTAGACATAACACGAGTCTTGGTGTCGTCCACGCCTCACTTGCACCCAAGAAACTCGGACCTTGGCGCATGTGTGTGGCTAGTTGCGTAATAATTAAAATTACCATGAAATATCGATTTTCTATTCCCCGTTTCGATGACTTATGGGATGTAATATTCGGTGCCACGATTTTCCCCAAGTTAGATCTTAGGGGTGGCCACCTCCAAATTTGGATTCAGGAAGGGGATGACTATCTATTTAGACATTCCAAGTTGTGTATCCCACACTCGTCTCTACGCCACTTTATAGTTTGAGAGATACATTGTGGTGGTCATGACGGTCAATTTGATCGTGATAAGACTATTACTATAGTGGAAAATAAATCTTATTGGCCACATTTAAGGTCACTTGCATACAAAATTATTAGTAGTTGCCACCCTTACCAACTCACATATAGCGATTCTATGATTCGATCTTCCGGGTTACCGCCGAATGAGTTGGTGCATGGTTACAAAGCCCCCGTGCCACTTGGTTTTCTTCCACTTCCTTCTATGTACAAGTCACGTTACTTTGCACAAAGGTTCGCTCAACACGTTCTTGATCTCCATAAGCGTATGCAAGAAAAGTTAGCCACTCAATATGCTTCTAATGAATCACATGGTAATATACCTCGGAGAGCCTCTACTTTTTTTGATGATGATTTGGTTTTGGTCTGTTTGCTCCCGGAACGGTTGCCCGCGGACACCGTCAAGAAGTTGGCCAATAGGAGAGCCGACCCCTTTCAAATTTTCAAGAAATTGGGAAACAATGCGTGTGGTTTAGATTTACCTGTTGATTGGGGGTATTTCCCCTATTTTCATTGTTTCAGAGTTAACGTCGTATGTCTTCCCACCACCAGAATTACTTCACTCTTCATTCTCTTCTTCTGATGCGTTGACTTCTTCTTTGGGGTTGGGGGGTGAGCGTGTTCCCGTGTCTCTCTTGCCTACGGATCCTGCCGTCGTTACTCCGGATGGTGGTTTTGCCGCCAATATTTCACTTGATGCTAACGTTTTTCCAAGGTTTCCCAAAACCTCCTTTGTGTCTTACAGGATTCTGGACGATGCAGTTGTTCCTTCCGCGGGCGGTGGTCTTCACCGCTATCTAGTTCGTTGGCGTGCCCGCCCTACTTCAGGTGATTCTTGGCTTCCCGAGACTGTTTTGGAATGCTTGGATGCTGCGCTCCTCCATCTCCTTCGTCGTGATCACTCACCGGTGTTGAGTGTTTTTGACCGGGGGAGGATTGATGGCGTCGTCCCGCATACGTTTGAAGATACACACTGCTACAATCTCCACTCGCGACCGCGTCGCCGCAACATTCAAGAGAACAAAGATACCCGCCGCTACGACCTTCGTGCACGACCACGTGCGACCGTATAAGCTCGTGGAGGGCCAGTTTTAACTTTGCTTTTGGTTTACTGTTTTAACTTAAGTTTAAGGTTTTAAGTTTTAGTTTACTGTTTTAACTTAGGTTTAATGTCTTGAGCTTTAGTATAATTTTTTTTAGTTTACTTTAATGTTTCATTGTAAACATATATAATTCGGGATCTGAGAGAATGGAATACATTTGGATTTGGACAAAAAAAGGAAACCGTGAAGTTCTCCTTCCTAGGGTTAGCCTCAGTGTGCAGTGCGATATTGCCGCCGCCCCTCCCGCTCGGCGTGTGACTCGCCGCCTCCACCCGTCGGCGTGACTCCGAAGATTTCTTCCTGGTCGTGTGACTCCACCCCTTTCCCTCGTGCGAAGCGTTGACGCCCCTCACTTATTTTGCCGCCGCCCGACTCGATCCAGCAACCGCCGTTCGTTCTGCTCAAACTCTGGCCGACCCTCTTGGTTTCGAGTGCCGCTCCGCCGCTGGGAGCTCCGTAAGGAGACCTCGTTGAAGTGTTGGAGGAACTCAACCGCTTGGTGTCTTCGGTAGATCCGTGGTAGAGAGACTCTTCACCGAAAATTTCTAGTGAGCTTGGGGTAACGAATTTCTCTACTCCCTTGTGTGTGATTCTTCGTAGGTAGTTTTGTGTGGTGAAAGAGGCCGGCGTTGCCTTCGAATCCATTGGATTTTCGTGGGTTTGAAGTCGAAGCTTTCGCGTGTTGCCCGATCTTTCTTGAGAATTAACAGATTGGGTAAATCCTTATTGTGACATTGATTGGAGTGAGTAACTCCTTGTTTTGACGCTAAAAGGATTGGGGTAATCCTATGCTTTCGTTCTTTTGGGAGCAAATACGACCACTTTCCGAATCGTCGTTTTTGTCGGGTTTCTCTTGTGTATTGTGCATGTGTTGCGATTTAAATCGCTATGTTGGAGTGACTAAAAATTCTTGCACGCACGTGAGTGATCAGAACGGGCTTGAGTGAACCGTCGCTTTGACCGTCGCGCACACCTTGACGTGTAGGCCTGCATCACTTGGTCCTTCCCAAAGGATTGCCTCCCTACCTTTAGGACCACTGCATCTACCTCCTTCCAAACACATTTGTGGTTGTCTTACTACCCCTTCTTACAGAAAGTTGAGAGCTGCAATAGGGGATCATCTGTCGTCACAATGTATCTTTGTTCTCTTCCTCGCTCCTCTTGGTTTACAAAAAGTAGGACACTTGACGGTTCTGCATGGACTATCGCGTACTGAATGTGAAGACGGCCAAGGATACATTTCACGTCTTTATGGTGGAGAAGTTTCATGACGCTCATTTTTTCCCAAAGTTAGACATGTACTGAATAGGCTTCATGGTGCTTATTTCTTCTCCAAGTTGGACTTGTGCTTGGGGTACCATCAGACGTCCATCAAACGTCCATCAATATTGAGAAAATCGCTTTCCAGATCCACCACAGGTACTTTGAGTTTTTAATGATGCCCTTTTGCTCACTAATGCTCATTCTACCTAACATGCACTTATAAATGAGGTATTTCATGACCTTTTGTGTCATTATTTACTTGTATTCTTGATGATATTTTGGTATATAGCAAGACATGAGAGGGATATCTCAATACCTGGGTAGTGTTTTACAATTCATCCGCCACATCAACTTGGATTAATCGTATTCATCGAGAACATAAATACACGTGGGCACCTCAGCAGGTCAACTTGGCGGCTTGGGCAGGTCAACTTGGCGTCCTGGGCAGGTCAATTTGGTGGGCTAGGCTCGTAACCTTGACGTCCTGGGCAGATCATCTTGGCGACCTGGGCAGATCAACTCGGCGAGTTAATGATGCAACCTGCGGTGCATCGTAGTATTTTATCATATATTTATTGATATATCGCATACTTGTTTCATTTATGTACTTGTTTATTGTCCGGCTCATCGGCTTGACCACCCGATGAGATCTTAAATAAATGAGTCTGGTATTAGTAGTAGTAGGAAAGCAAAGGCAAACCTCAAATTAATTAAAAGTTCATTAATTTTTGTTCGAGTGGAACTTCCTCGCGCCTTACGGTTCAAATCAGTCACGAGAATTATATGGCCACAAACAGGAAAAACATTCAACGATTTATGGATAAACGATATTAGTAAAAGAGAGAATGCAGCGACAAACCCAAGTTTAATTAAATGAAATGCATCTAACAATACTAAGACAAAAGAGCGATCGGTATACCAATCAGCGGCACAGCTGAGCCCGATTCCAAATGGTCCCGCACAGGAACAATGCCAAATTGATTCACGGCTGGATGCGAGCTCGAAGTCGACGGCGTGAACAGATCCGGACAGTCGGAGGCAGGGCTCGACGTCGACGACGGCCCGACATTGGTCTTCCCAGGCGGCGCAGGTGGTGCCGTCGCGGGCTAGCAGGATCGGCGACTAGGTCTTCGGTGCAGACGACGTGTTTACGGGGCTCCCTGGGCGGTGGCTCTGCTCTGAACTTGGCGTCACAGGCGGTGGAGTAGGCGGTTGCCGGCAATGAGCAAAGAAGCGGATTTCCGTCCTCTAGGCTCTGTCCGACTTGCCAGATCTTCTCATGATTGTGTACTTTATAATACCGGCTGGAATATCTCTTCATACTGGGCAATGAAATATTTCTCCTATAATTCTTTTCCCAAATGACGAAATTCTCCATACAAGGCACTATTTCTTATTTGAAATGTTTCCAAACAATGTTTTTTTTTTAAATCTTTCCTAAACAATTTAATGTTTTAAATTATGCACTTTTAATTAATTTTAGATTTGCCTTTGCTTTCCTACTACTACTAATACCAGACTTATTTATTTAAGATCTCATCGGGTGGTCAAGCCGATGAGCCGGACAATAAAACAAGTACATAAATGAAACAAGTACATAAATAACATATATCAATAAATATATGATAAAATACTACGATGCACCGCAGGGTGCATCAATTCTCTCGGGATTAAAATAGCTCCACCCCGTCGAGAATTCGCAAAAGCTAGCAATAGAGGGATCTGGGCGGCGGCGACGTAGTTCGTCAAGGCTGATCCAAGAGCTGTTGGTAAGGTCTCGTCCTCACCAAGAGACCAAGTAGCGCTGATAAGTCCCATGACCAGTACGAAATTCTCGTACATCAAGAACCTGATCTATCTCCTCAGTGGTGGGTGTCTGCACTAGCGCTAAGTCGGGAGGAATATCCGGAGCCGCCGTAGGTGGGCTCGGGCTGGAACTAGGTGGATCTTCATAGAATGGTGTCAGATCGACCACGTTAAATATCGGGGAGGTACCAAATTCAACGGGCAAATCTAGGAGATAAACATTCTCCCCGATGCGTTTCCGAATTTGGAACGGGCCAAACTTCCTCTGATGTAGCTTATGATAAGTTCCCGGAGTGAATCTCTGCTTCCCGAAATAAGCAAACACCCAATCTCCTTTTGAAAAGTATAACTCCCGACGATGTCGATCGGCCAGGGATTTATATTTTTCAGAAGTCGCTCGCATTTTATTAGTAATAGTTTTATGCAATTCCTTTAAATAATCAACATGGGCTTGCGCATCAAAGGAGATACGTTCATGAATCGGAAGAGAGTGGCGATCAAGTAAATGAGGTATAGGGAATCCGTAAACAATCTCGAAAGGAGATTTAGTTGTGGCGCGATTAGTAGAATTATTGAATGCAAATTGAGCTTGTGGCGGTATAAGATCTCATTGTTTCAGATTCTCCCTTGTCAAACACCTAAGAAGGTTCCCCAAATTCCTATTAACGACCTCAGTCTTCTCATCGGTCTGAGGGTGATATGCGCTGCTAAATTCGAGTTTAATACCTAGTCGGGACCACAATGTTTTCCAAAAATATCCCATAAACGAGTGTCCCTATCAGAAGTGATTGATCTAGGAATTCCGTGCAGTCTAACGATCTCTTTAAAAAAAGTTTGGTGATGTGTACAACACTAGAAGTTTTTCTACACAGAATGAAATGTGTCATCTTTGAAAACCGATCTACGACTACAAAAATAGAATCAACCTTCCCCTGAGTGCGAGGAAGTCCTACTACGAAGTCCATCGAGATATCATTCCTTGGCCGCTCAGGTATCGGTATGAGAGTGTATAATCCAATGTTTTGCATGTGCCCTTTGTATCGTTGAGAAGTCACGCAGTGCCTAACGAACTCGATAACATCGTGCTTCATATTGGGCCAATAATATCGTGCACTAGCGAGATCTATCAATTTGGAATGACCTACGTGTCCCCCTAACATAGATGAGTGGAGCTCCCGTAGTAATGTCTCTCGAAGTGGTCCTTCGCAAATGCAAAGGAGAGTGCCCAGAAACAGATAACCCTCACTCACGACGTATTGTGTGGTGGGATCAGTCCCACTGTGCTGACATGAGCTCCAAATATCGTGAAAGAATGGATCGGTGGCGTATAGGTCGCGCTGTGAATCTAAATCAGTAATGCACTGCTGCAGGGTGACTAATAAATGGGTGTGACGACTAAGTGCGCCGGCTACGCGATTCGTGACTCCGGGTTTGTGCTTCAAGTGAAACGTGAACTCTTGCAGGTAAGAAGCCCACTTGGCATGACGTCTGATCTCTTTCTGGGAGTTCAGATGCTTCAGAGCCTCATGATCAGTCTTCAGCACAAACTCGCGCTGAATCGAGCAGTGTCTGCAATGACGGAGAGAGAGCCTAAACGATAGCGTAAAACTCTAAGTCGTAGGTGGAATATCTAGTTTTCGTCTCGTTCAACTTCTCACTAAAGAATGTGATGAGCCGTCCCTCCTGACTCAAAACTGCGTCAATGCCTACGATCGATGCGTCACAGCCAACCTCAAAAATTTTCTCAAAATCCGACAGCGTTAACATAGGTGCACTCGTGAGTCTCTCTTTAACCAAAAGAAACGCTCGCTCGGCTTCCTCAGTCCAAACAAACAATCCCTTCTTTAGACAGTCAGTCACATGTGCTATCATGGTACTAAAGTTTCGAATAAACCGCCGATAAAAAGATGTTAGTCCATGAAATCTTCGAGCCTCAGTAATCGTCCTAGGGCTAGGCCATGATTCAATCGCCTTGACCTTCTCTCTATAAACTTTAATGCCCTCAGAAGAAACGATATATCCTAAGAAGGTCAGACTACCAGTCAAAAATGTGCATTTCTTCAAGTTTTTATATAGCTTATTTTCTTCTAGAATCTCTAAGACCTGCCTAAGATAAATCATGTGCTGATTCTGATCAGTGCTATAAATCAAAATATCGTCAAAGTATACCACTATACAAACTCATATGAGTGGTCTAAGCACTTGATACATCACTCACATAAATGTACTGGGAGCATTGGAGAGCCCAAAAGGCATCACCAGCCATTCATATAATCCTTCTCTAGTTTTAAATGCAGTCTTCCACTCGTCCCCAGGTCGAATTCTAATCTGGTGGTATCCACTTTTTAAGTCAATCTTCGAAAATATACGGGTTACACTAAGCATATCTAACATGTCATCCAATCCGGGAATCATAAAACAATACTTGATGCTGATTTTATTTATCGCTCGACTATCCACACACATACGCCATGTCCCATTTTTCTTAGGAACTAGAAGCGCGGGGACGGCACACAGACTCATACTCTCCCTAACGTGACCCTTCGAAATCAGATCGGTCACCTGCCTATGTAGCTTCTCATGCTCTTTCAGACTCATGCGATAGTGAGGCAAATGAGGTAAACTAACTTCTGGGATGAGGTCTATGCAATGTTGTATGTCTCTCATCGGGGGTAGCTGATCGGGAAGCTCCTCCGGCATGATCTCGGAGAACTCATCTATGAGGGGTCGCACCGTACTAGTGATGTCTCATATAGCGGGGGTGGTGTCGATACCGGATAATATATAGACGACCTCGCTATCCCTCATCTCCTCCTTGAATTGGGGCCCTGTCAGTAACATGGTGGCGGAGGGGAAGGATATCGCGAAGACAGTGGTGGAAGGGGGTGAAGTCCTCTCTGGGGCTCTGGGAACAAGACCATTCTTCTGGGGAAGAAGAACGATCTTGCGACCATTGCGCTCGAAGGAGTGAGAGTTCTTTACACCTTCATGAACTACGTGCCTATCGTAATGCCAAGGTCGTCCTAGCAGGATGTGACAGACCTCGATAGTAGCTACATGACACCATACAACGTCCTGTTACGTACTGTCTATGAAAAACTCTACGAGATACTGGTGCGTGATAGGAATGGTAGTGCTACTAGTGACCCATGACAGACTATAAGTTTTCCTAAGGGCTGCATTTTTAATTTCAGCTTATCCACCATGCGTTGAGAAACAAAGTTCTCCATACTACCGCTGTCTATAATGATGGAGCAGAACTGTCCCTGTATGCGGGCGGTGGTTCAAAAAATATTGTTCCTCAACCAGTCGTCGTCAGTAGGCGTCTTGGGAGTTAGGAGACTATGTTGGAGAACACACACTAACTGCTAGGTTGTTCTCCCTCAACTTCGTACTCACTCTCTAACTCAGTCTCAGGAGTCGGGTCAGTCTAGGAGTCATTAAGAAAGACCCCATACTCGGGTCCTGACCTACTCTCAAAATCGAAGATGGCGACGAAGTGACGTCGCGAACACTCAGAAGACTTATGGCCCGGCTCCATACACTTAAAACGCTTAAACGTCCCAGGTTGAGGTCTAGTGCCTGTATTCTCCTTGCCCTTGTTGGGAGGGGCAGAGAGTGTTGGGGTGCTCGTGGACGCTATCGGTCGAGAGAACCCGACAGGGGTGAAAGTGTGAGTCGGGTGGGGCTTGTCAGTAGACTTATTCCCCGATGTTCTCTTCTGCAGCGCCTCTACTCTACGTGCGCGACTCGAGACTTCTCCTAACTCCTTGTAATCAAGGAGTTTCAATTGGTCTCGGATGGAATAACGTAACCCGTTCAGATATCGGGAAACGGTCATGTCATCGTCTACGAAGCACGGATACGTCAAAAAAAGGGTCGTACCCGTACCAAGTACGTTTCCGGTACGGATACACGTATCGCACGCTCTGGTTCGGTATAATCGCGATTTTAGATTATTAGGCTTCATTTGCTCCTGATCCCGTGCCGCTCTCGCCCCGCTCCCGTCCCGCTCCCGATCCCCGATGCCGTCGATCGCTGTCGATCCCTGCTGATCCCTGCTGCCGGCGATCCCTGCTGCCGACGATCACTGTAAGTTTGTTCTTCTTCTGTACTTCTTCTTCTTCTGTACTTCTTTTGTACTTCTTCTTCTTCTGTACTTTTTCTTCTTCTCCTTCTGTACTTCTTCTCCTTATGTACTTCTTCTTCTTCTTCTGTACCTCTTCTTCTTCTGTACTTCTTTTGTACTTCATTTAGTTAGTTCAATTTAATTTGTGAATATGTTGTTAGTTCAATTAGTTAGTTCAAATTAATTTGTGAATGTGCTGTTAGTTCGTGAATACTAAATAGTGAATACTATATTATAGTTCAATTAATTTGTTAGTGAATGTGATAGACTGAATTAACTATGCCGTCGAACCCAAAATCTATGCAGAAGCCTTGAAGAGTCGGGAGTGGCGAAACACCATGGCTAAAGAAATCATGGAACTTGAGGAGGCAAATTATCCTTGGATGGAAGCTCTGCCACCCGGGAAGTCACATATTGATTGCAAATGAGTTTACAATATTAAATACAAGTTTGACGACACCATCAAACGATGGAAGACGCATTTGGTGTCTGTCCATGCTTTCTTATCTATTGTTGTTGATCGAGGATGTGAATTACACAAAATAGATGTCAATATTGCATTCCTCATGGAGATTTAGATGAAAAAATCACGTTGGGGTCCTCCTGGGAATGCTGACGGGCCCCCCCAGTGCACTTTGGCGACCTCTCTGCCTTGCCGCCGGTGGTCTGCCCCCTGGCCGTTCGGACTCCAGTCTGAGTGTGTTCCTTGTGCTGTCTGCCGGTCTTGCCTCTTACTCATCTCAGTCATTGCGACCTCTCCAGAATCAACCGGCCAGACTGCAACTTCCTCTGCAGACCGTCCGGTCTCTGCAGACCGTCTGACCTCCCTTTCTACCCGCGCGCTCTCCCTCTCATTTCTCACCACATCTCTCCGCCTTTGGTCTTTCCGCTTCTCGCGACCTATCTCTAGTCGCCGCGACTTCTCTCTAGTCGTCATGACTTAGTTTTGTCGCAACGGCCTGCCTTAGTCGCAGCGACCTCTTTCTCGCCGCAGCCTGCCTTAGTCGCTCTCTGCTCACCGCGAACTCTCTTCTTGTTGCCTTTTTCTTCTCTTCTCGCAGCGGCCTCTCTTCTCGCTACACCTTGCCTTACTCGCAGCGGCCTCTCTTCTCGCTGCACATTGCCTTACTCGTAGCGGCCTCTCTTCTCGCCGCACCTTGCCTTAGTCGCAGCGGCATGTCTTCTCGCCGCAACTGGCCTTATTCGCAGCGGCCTCTCCTCCCGCCGCTCTCTGCTCGCCGCGATCTACTTCTCGCTGCTAATTGCTTCCCTTCTAGCTCGCGGCACCTGCTCTTCTCGACACGATCCGCATCTTGGTCGTGGCATCTCTCTGTGCCGCTGGTGACCTCACCCTGACCGCGTGGCTTCCTGCTTAGTCGTTGTGCCCTGTCTTGCCGCCCGTGGTTTCTTCTTTCCGCTGCGGACTCCGCCTTTTGTTCGTGGCATTCTCCTTGCTGCTGGTGCTCTCATCGTGACCGGGCGATTACTCCTGCACTCCGCACCACCTTCAAGTCACGGCGACCTGTCTGCCTTGCCGCAAGTGGTCTGCCCCCTGGCCGTTCGGACTCCAGTCTGGGTGTGTTCCTTGTGCTGTCTGCCGGTCTTCCTCTTACTCGTCTCAGTCATGGCGACCTCTCCAGAATCAACCGGCCAGACTGCGACTTCCTCTGCGGACCGTCCGGTCTCTGCTCCTGAACTCCGTGATAAATTGTGCATTACTACCATTTCACTTGCCGGGAAGAACTTCGTGGAGTGGGTCCATTCTGTTCGGCGAGTACTACAATCCAAAGGTTTTCTCCATCACTTGACCCAAGCTCCTCCTGCTCCTACAGATGATTGGTTGCGCAATGATGATCGGGTTCAGACCTGGCTCCTCAACTCTCTGGATACTGAACCCTACCGAATGGCCATGTATCACGACACAACCAAAGCAATGTGGGATGAGCTCCAGTCGTTATATTCCGGGAAAGATAGTCTCCAACATCTCTACGACATTATTACTGATCTACAGTCTCTTGATGTTGGCCGGGCCACCGACCTCACCTCATTTATTCCTCGGGCCAAGACTCCTTTTGAGGCCTGGATCCAACATCAACCCCCTACATTGGACCTTGCTACACAACGCGCTCAGAAAGAAGTCGTCGGGGTGGCCATGATGATGGCTCGTGTTCCACCCCACCTTCACAGCATTCGGGCACAAGTTCTCTCCTCGGTTGCTACACCCTCATTATCAGATGTGTGTTCTATGCTGCTCAAGGTTTCCCCGCCTCCCGATCATTCTGCTCCACCATCCCCGGCTCTCCTGCAGCAGACTTCTGCTCCCCTACTGCCTTCCCCCCTCCTACTCGCGGGGGGCGTGCTGGCTCTCGCGGTCGCGGACGGGGAGGTCGGCCTCGCCCAAAGTGTTCCTTCTGCGAAAAGGATGGTTATCTCGAGGCCACATGTCATCGCAAGCATGGGCTTCCACCTCGTCCACAGGCTACTACTGCTGCTACCGACTCCTCTGCTCGAACTGACCTTGAAGAGGTTCGCCTTCTGCTCCAACAGCTCCAGGGTTTGCTCAGTCGCCCGCCTGCCTCCGTTGCCTCTACTGCCTCCATCTCCCAAGAAGGTATCACTTGTCTCTCCACTAGTCCGCGCTGGATAGTGGACTCGGGTGCCACTCATCACATCTTCTCCCTGCGGCCACATCAGTACCTGCATTCTCCTTATCCTAAGTACATCACAGTGGCCAATGGGGTCATTGTTCCTGTATCTGGATCGGCTGACATCCCTCTCACTTATTCTCTCTTTCTACGCTCGGCCCTTCATGTTCCGGGCTCCCCGTTCAATTTGTTTTCTGTTGGTCGTTTGACTAATGATTTGAACTACTCTGTGACATTTACTTCTTCCTTTTTTCTGATACAGGATCACAAGACGCGTACTATCATTGGTAAGAGACGACTACAGAACGAGCTCTACCTTCTTGATGAATCTCCCGCCATCCTCTCTTCCGTCTCCTCCGTCGATTGGCATCGACGTCTTGGTCATGCCCCTTTACATGTCCTCCAAAAGGCTCTACCCGATGTATCTTTACTTTCTTTTCATTGTGAATCATGTGTTAGACAAACAGCCTTGTTCATTTTTTTTACCTAAATGTACTCGGAGCATTGCTCCATTTATTTTGGTACACCCTGATATTTGGGGTCCGTACAAAGTTAATAACATTTCTGGTCATCACTATTTTCTGACATTTATTTATGATTATTCGCGAATGACATGACTATATTTACTTCGTGATCGCTCTGAGCTTCCTCGTGTTTTTAGGGTTTTCTTGAGACCCAAACACAATTCTCCACTAACATCAAAACTGTTCGCACGGATAATGCCCGCGAATACACTAGCCACGAATTTGCAACTCTTTGCATTGACTTTGGGGTTATTCACCAAATTTCATGTGCCTATACCCCCAACAAAATGGTGTCGCGGAGCGGAAGAATTGCCACCTTCTCGATGTGGCCCGCTCTATCATGCTCCAAATGCACGTTCCCAAAAATTAGTGGAACTTTGCTCTTTCGATGGCTTGCTACCCGATTAACCATCTTCCTTCCCCTATCCTCCACAATGCTACTCCATCCAGCCTCATGTTCCCAACAACTCCGACATTCTCTCTCACACCCCGTATCTTTGGGTGCACTTGCTACGTCCACAACCTTGGTCCAACTTTGGATAAATTGGACCCCCAGACAACCAAACACGTCTTTGTCGGCTACTCACGGACACAAAAAGGCTACGTCTGCTACTCACCAACTACCCGAAAGGTGACAGTGTCTGTTGATGTTACCTTTCGGGAGGATCTCCCGTTCTTCACTACTTCTGCTCTGCTGCCTTCCCCACCAACTGTCTTACGTCCAGTTATTCCCGTTACCACTCCTCCACCACTAAGACCTATAGCCCCGGCTCCTCCTGTTGTCAAACCTCCTGTTATTTGGGTTTACACTCGTCGCCATCCTGCCACCGGTGCCCCACTACAGTCAGCCTCTCTCTCTGAGGCTCCGCGTGCCGCTGATCCAGCACCAGAATCTACAGCTCATCCCATGACGAATTATGTATCATTACATCGCCTTTCTCCACAACTTCAGACTTTTGCCACTTCATTATCCTTGATTTCAGTACCTAACTTTGTGCGGGAGGCTCTCCAGCATCCGGGCTGGCGGACGGCTATGGAAGAAAAGATGACGGCTCTCTGGGCTAACCAGACATGTACATTGGTACCATTACCTACCGGTCATACACTTGTTGGGTGTAAATGGGTCTTTGTGATCAAGCATGCTCCTGATGGAACGATTGATCGTCTGAAGACACGTCTGGTGGCTCGTAGCTTCACCTAACAACAAGGCCTCGATTATGAGGTGACGTTTTCGCCTGTGGCCAAGCTAAACACCGTTCGGGTTCTTCTCTCGATCATTGTGCATCGACAATGGCCATTACTCCAACTGGACATCAAAAATGCCTTCCTCAACGGCGACCTCCAGGACACGGTCTTCATACAGCAACCGACTGGGTTTGAGACCACGGGGGAGTCCCGAGTTTGTCATCTCAAGGAGTCCATTTATGGTCTCAAACAATCCCCTCGGGCATGGTTTGACAAGTTCAGTAAGGTCGTCCAGCAAGTCGGTTTCACTCAAAGTTCAGCTGACTTCTCTCTATTCACACGTCATCAGGCAACATGAACTGTTCTCTGTTGGTGTACGTTGATGATATCTTGATCACTGGAGACGATTCCAAGGGCATCCAAGCAGTTAAACAACACCTCAAATCCATCTTTCAAACCAAGGATCTGGGACATCTTTGTTACTTCCTTGGCATTGAAGTCGCTAGACGACCAGATGGACTCGTCATTTCTCAAAGAAAATACTGTCAGTATCTCCTTCAGGATGCTGGTTACTCGGGATGCAAACCTACTACTACTCCGATGGACGTGAATCATAAGTTGTGTGCACATTCTTCTGATACCGGCCTTCCTCTTCAAAATCCGGAATACTATCGACGACTGATTGGAAAATTGATCTATCTAACAGTCACAAGACCGGATATTTCCTTCGTCGTTGGGGTGGTCAGCAGATTTATGCATGCTCCGCGAACATCACACCTCCAAGCTGTTGAACGTATTTTTAGATACCTTAAAACAGCCCCGGGTCAAGGTTTGGTATACAAAACCGCATCCTCTACTCCAACATTGGTTGCGTACTCTGATGCTAACTATGCCGGTTCCTTGGATGATCGCCGGTCAACCAGTGGTTTTTGTACCTATTTCGGAGGACATCTCGTTAGCTGGCGGAGTAAGAAACAAGCAGTGATTGCTCAATCATCAGCTGAAGTAGAATACCGATCAATGACGTCTGTTGTATCTGAGCTTACCTGGCTTGAAAGTCTCCTGGCCGATCTAGGGGTAAAGCTTCCCTCACCTGCCAAACTGTGTTGTGATAGTCAAGCGGCTATACATATTAAGAAGAATCCACTCTTTCATGAAAGAACGAAACATATTGAAGTAGACTGTCACTTTATTCGGGAGAAAGTCCAAATGAAGAAGATAAAATTGAAGCATGTTCCTGGTACTGAACAAGTGGCTGATATCCTCACAAAGGCTCTGCCTAGCACCTTATTTCACCAGTGTCTGTCCAAGCTTGGCGCATACGACTTGTACGCTCCAGCTTGCGGGGGAGTGTTAGAAAAGCCCATGTAATTAAGCCCATTTATTTGTTTTTTTTTCTTCTCTCCTCTTTAGTCGCACATCTTGTATATGACTTTCTTCTCTCTTTCTCCCTCCTATAAATATGTATTCATACATTGTAATTGATTATTGAGGAAGTATATACAAGATTAAGCCTTTTTCTACAATACTAAATAATGTTCATTTCAATTTTTTTCCTATTCAACAATTATGTCTCAATCACAATCTCCTATTAGTGTCACTGGTTCAACTTCTACCTCAGCTACAAGTAGATTTATTTCTGTTGATGCAAGGAATGATAATGCGCCACTTTGAGATTATGTATCTCTTATCCATAGTAGAGAAGTTGGTGACGGAAACAAAAAATGGAAATGCGTGAGATAGATTTCAGTGACTCGTATTCTAGAGTAAAGAGTCACTTGCTAAAAATATCCGAGAATAGTATTAGGGTATGTCCAAAAGTAACTCAAGAGTATTTAAAAGAGCTTCAAAAAGTGGTTGATACATCACAAGAAAAATGCAAACCGACTATCAAGGTATTATCGTTTCATAATGCAAGTCAAGTTTCTCAATTAGTTGGGGAGACGAAAAAAGAAGAGGGGGACCTATTGATATGGCTTTTCAAAATAAAGCTATAAATGAGTTAAGGAGTCACATAGCCAGAATGTTCTATTCTGGTGGTTTGCCATTTCATCTAGCTAGAAATCCATATTATGTTAGTTCATATAAATTTGCTGCTAGACACAATCCTGATTGATTTGTTCCTACTGGATATAATGCTCTCAGAACAACACTTTTGCAGAACGAAAAATCAAATATCACTAGAATGTTTCAGCCAATTAAAGATACTTGGCCCCTAAAGGGAATCAGCTTAGTCAGTGATGGTTGGACAGATGCTCAAATAAGACCTTTGATTAATTTTATGACGGACTCCGAGGATGGTCCTATTTTTTTAAAGGCAGTTGATGCATCAGGTGAGTATAAGGATAAACATTATATTGCAAATTTGATGATTGAAGTTATTAATGAAGTTGGTGCCGAAAATGTTATACAAGTTATCACTGATAATGCATCGGTGTGTAAGGCAATTGTGGAGACACGATTCCCACATATTTTTTGGACACCTTATGTTGTGCACACTTTAAATTCAGTATTAAAAAAGATTTGCGCAGCCAATAATACTGATCGTTGTGCAACAGTTAGAGAACAATGCAGATGGATAACTTAAGTGACTAATGATACTTAATCAATCAGGACTTTCATAATGAATCATCAATACAGGTTGAACATGTATAACTCTTTTGTTTCACTGAAGTTACTTGCAGTTGCTGAGACATGATTTGCTTCCACTATAATGATGTTGAAGAGGTTTAAACTTGTGAAGATGAGCTTGCTTAATATGGTTGGATGTCCCGAATGGACTATGTATAGAGTAGATGATGTTGAGAAAGTTCTAGAGGTTAAAAACATCATCTATAGTGACAAATGGTGGGATGATGTGGACAGGATTCTTGATATAATAAGACCCATATATGATATGCTTATCGTTTGTGATACTGACAAACCTAATTTTCATCTGGTACATGACATGTGGGATTCAATGATATAAAATGTGAAGCTTGAAATATATAAACACAAGAAGTTGACGGGCTTGGAAGCTCATTGCTCTCTTTATGAGGCAATCTATGATGTCCTCGTTGATCGATGGACCAAGAGTTGCACATCACTACATTGCATGGCTCATTCTCTTAATCCAAGGTAAAGTTTTTTCTTATTTGATATTAAACATTTACTATGATTTTCCTGATGTGGTGGAGAGGAATATAGTAATCAATGAGTTCTCTGGGTTCACGGGATTTTGTCAAGCTTTTAGTGAGTCAGATAGATTGGAGAGTAGAGCTTCATTATTGCCCAAAGATTGGTGGAGTTACTATGGAACTTCGACACCTAAATTACAAAAAATTGCTTTGATGTTGTTAGGTCAACCTTCTTCATCGTCCTGCTGTTAGAGAAATTGGAGCACATACTCATTCATTCACTCATTGAGAAGAAACAAAATTCTACCACAACGAGCTGATGATTTGGTGTACGTGCATAGTAATCTACGCTTATTATCGAGAAGAAATGAAATCTACAGTAAAGGAAGGAGTAAAATGTGGGATATAGGAGGAGATGCATGTGCAAATCCTTTTGATGGAGTTGGCATGCTTACGATTGCCAACTTGTCTTTAGATGAGCCAGAAATTGAAGATGTCTTGATCTCCAACAATATAGAGGAAGATGAAGAAAATGAGTGATGAACATCGTTTTATTTGAAATAATTATGAATAGCTTATGTCTAAGTACTTCATGTTATATTGCATTAGTTATGGACTTGTACTTCATGTTATATTTGTGATATATGCATATATATTTATTAAATTTAATACAACGTATCCCTCCGTACCCGTATCCTTGATTTTAAAATTTTGTCGTTCCATCGTACCAGATACGTATCGTACCCGGTACCCGTACCCGTACCGGTGCTTCCTAGGTCATCGTCCTCTCGGAGGTCGAGGCGAGACTGCAGGACTAGGAACTCGTTTGTGTACTCATCGACAGATAATTTATCCTGACGTAGATTATGGAACTTACGTTACAGGGTTTGCATATAATCAGACGGAACGTATATCTTACGCAGTTGAGTTTTGAAGTCGTTTCATGTTGTGATTGGGGGCATACCTAAGTTGAACCTAGGCCGTTCTAACTGTCCCCACCAAACTAACGCGGATCCTTTAAGTCTAAGCGTGACATACTCAACTTGCCTAGCTTGGGGCAATTTCTTCCAACCCAGGAAACGATCCATCCTTTCACACCACTCTAGGCAACTCTCGGGCTCTATTCGCCCTTCGAAATCTCCCACATCCAGCATGATTCCCATATTCCAACAGGGTTGGTGACGTGGTTCGTTATGTGCTTCCGGGTCGGGGTGTGCAAGTTCCTGAGGTCTATGGTCAAGGTCGTTTTCGACCATTGGGGCAGGTGTTCTCGTGACGATATGCCCTTGCAATTTTCTAAAGCGACGAGCTTGATTATTGCGAGCGAAAATTCAGATTTTGGCCGCTTGACCCTCGCGGTTTTCTTTAAAAATCAAAACCCTAAATTTCTATTTTCATTAGAAGTTTTTTTAATAAAAACTCATTTATTGTTCAAAATCCTTGATTTGAGCCTACATATGTTAACATTGACCTCACATGGGGGCGGTCTTCACCTTCTTACAAGGTACCCCCCCCCCCCCCTATTTTTGCAGAGCAGCTCGGCAACCCCATTGTAATGGGTAGGAGGCAGTTCACGCGCACGGAAGGTTGCCCATTTGAAGAGTTGGTGTGCTCATCTACCTTCCCCTGAACTCGCACAACACTTAATTCAGGAGGGAGAGTTCCTATACACTCATATACACTCCTTGGTATATGGCGGGACTTGCACAATGTAACACCACCTTGTCTAGAAATAATAGTCTTTTGTGCTCTTCTTTGCTTCCTTTTGTGGTCGCTCACAAACAACCATTGATCATAATATAATCCAAATTTGCAGCTGGGACCTTGGTTCCTTAAGGGTTGAGATCTTGACTCCAACACAGCTATTCCTAAAACGGGCCAAGTGCTCCTTTGGGATAGACCGAGTGACATACATGGGCCACATCATGCACAACACAGGGGTCTTGGCCGACCCGAAAAAGCTTCAAGGTGTGACTGCATTGGAAGTCCTCAAGTCTTCGTGTTAGCTTCGTGAATTTTTGCACCTCATCGACTACCACTGCAACTTCATTCGTGGCTACAACACGATTGCGGCCTTCTGAGTTGCACTATTGAAAAACTCCTTTGTATTGGGGGAGGGGGGGGGGGGGGGAGCGCCCATGGTGTCTTTCACGACCCTCCAACACACCACCATGACCACCCTTGTTCTTCTTTTGCCCAAGTTCACTACAGAGTTCCAAGTGGACTGCAACACCATAAGTTATGGAAGTGGCACAATACAACAACTTGTGAGACACCCGATTGCCTATTTCTATCAGAAGACGACCCTCCACCAAAAGCTTATTGCATACAAGTAGAAACTAATAGGATTGTTAAAAGTCGTGCAACATTGATGGTCATACCTTTGGGGGCTCCTCCCTCACTAGGCCGCATACGAGAGCTCAATCAGGGCCCGTATTACTGTTGTATGCCTCCTATTCCTCCATGGAAACACCAATCACCTCCATAAGTTCTACCAGGATCCATGCCGCCCTAGACTATGATGTATTACTCCTTCCTAGTCCATTGACCTCCTCTAGTAGGTACCTTTCCAGCCTAACAAAACAAGTGTTGGAATCACGGGCCGACTGCGATTGAGGGAGGGAAGTCGGCAGGGAGACGGTGCGGGTCGTGCGCCCATCGTGTGCTTCCCAGTCAACGACTAAAAAAGTGTCGAGATTCCTAATTGAGCGACTTCTCCACACTCCGACAACTTCGTTGATTTGTAGAAACGAAAGAGATGGGGAATGGATGTTTCCATTTTGTTCACTTGACTGGGATTTGAGATCGTGAGAAGTGGTTTGAGAGTGAACCGATTTCGCATAAAATTATCCATAACGGGAATAAATACCTCGATTTGTTGATGACGCCGTTCACAATCATTCATGATCAGACCTTGAAATTAAAAATGAGGCGATGCATAAATTTCGGATGTTACATTCACAATATACCCCTGCATCACCTTCACTACATCTTCAATGCTGGAGATCGCACTTGGAATGAAGACCTATCGGGACCACGCTAGGGACAATGAAAGTGTGTAGCCTCCGATGGTATGTAGTTTGGGTCTACCACTCTCTAGTGATGTTCCCGATGGACTGCCAATCTTACATCTGTTAAGCTTTCAGGGTTCTAACAGGCAGCCTGAAACCTTCTTGTTGGAAAGAATAATATCTTCTTCTAGAAAAGGTTTGTTCTTAATTCGGTAATGCCATATTTACATCTTTAAATTTGCTTAATTTTAAATTTTCTAATAGTATTTCTATAGCAGAAAGCATCATTCTGCTTCTCTTTAAGTATGGACATTTTTAGAATTTGTACTTATTTTTCTGGTATGCACTTTGTATTTTTGCAGCTTATTATCTTTGTTTTGATATACAATATGCAAAATTGAACCCCTTAAAATTTTATTAAATTTCAGCCTTTTTTATGGTGAATGCTATATGATGCAGCTTCCTCAGCAAAGGCTGTCCCACAGGCTAAGGTGCCCACTGGAGTCTCATTAAACTATTCTGATGTTCCGAATTCGCAGATAAGAAAAGTAATATGTATATATATATATATATATATATATATATATATATATATATATATATATTTTTTTTTTTCAAATTTCATCCATTGCTTCTTTTTAACTTTCTTGTATTACCTTTTGTTGTGTTTTAATTTATAATTTTACTTGTTCCAGGTAACGGCTTCACGGTTGTTGCTTTCCAAGCAAACTATTCCCCATTACTATCTCACAGTAGATACCTGTGTTGACGCACTTATGCGGTATGCATCTTCTTTCTATAATTTTGTGTAGCTAAATATTGTCCTTTAGAGCCTTGTCAGCTTTGCACTTGAAAACTAATCTTTTCCATCATTTATCCTCAGGCTACGCTGCGAACTTAATTCTTTGCAAGAAGCATCAGGTGGAAAACGCATTTCTGTCAATGACCTCGTTATCAAGGTTTTTTAACCTTCTTTAAATCCTACTCTATTATTTAATTTATCACATGAAAATTGCAACTCTGATGGGCAAATATTGGCTTTGGGTAAATGTGAATGGTGCATGATACGTTTGCATATCTTTTGCATTACTCATAATTGAATCATTGCAGCTTGGTACATTACATAATCTTTTGCATTACTACATAAGTGAATCTTTGCAGCTTGTTTCATAACAAGAATGATGTTGTAATTTCTGATTTTTTCTCATATATTTAATGAAATATGGGTGACTATAGAAATGTGAATGGTGCAGGATAAGTCTTTTACATAACAAGACTGATGTTGTAAATTTTGATTTTTTCTTCTCAAATATGTAATGCAATATGGGTGAGTATAGAAATTAACACATGTACAATATAATTTTCATGGATTAGCGAAGGTCATTGGCTTTAATTTTCATGACTAAACATAGGGCGCAATGGCAACCAATGATCCATATAGCCGACCTCACTATGGTGGGATAAAGGCTCGAGTGTTGTTGTTGCAGTGAAGGTCTTTGGCCTTAACTGTGATTCTCCTTTGTCATCTTTATCGACGCTCCTTGTCACAAATTAGACTACAATCCTTCTCTGTTGAAGGCAATCTTTTCTTTGAGCTCCTCTACTCCTGATTCTGTCAAGGATGCATACATTCCTTCCTTGCATCCACTCGAGATCCACATTCGACATTATCTACCTCCCATTGGAAGATGTAGTCTAGACCAGGTTTTTTTTCTTTATTTGCCTTTTGTCCTCTCGAATAGAGTTGCAAATTCTTCCTTCGTAATGTTACAGGTGTTCGCATCCTCGTTCGGTCTAGAACTAATGCAGGAACATGCGATTTTGAGCCTATATGAAATAGTGGTATCTGGACACGATAGGATTCCCAATACAAACACTGGTTCAGGAGCCTCTGCAACAAGTTTATCGATCCATGGGCCCTTTCGAGATTCCGACTGAATTCAGAGACTCCCGACCCGTCGCCATTTAAATATATCGAACCTCGATGGCCTATCAAAGCCCCGAATAAATACAGAGAATTTAGTCCTGACATATTTATTTTTATCGGGACTCTATTACTTAATTGAAGTTTCGCTATGAGTGAGGTTGACGTACTTTATTTGCCTTTATATTTGGATTTGAGTCTAAAAATTCACCCTTTTGTATTTCATTTTTTAATTATTGTTCAACTTTATTTCTAGTGTTGAAATTCTAGCACCTCTAGGCAAGAATTTTTTCTTGCTATTTCGCCAACAACACTGTCGTTCAGATCCTTTTGAAGATGCAAGAAGAGATGCGTCATCAACACGAGGAGTCTCTACTCCAATACACTGAAATGATGGTAGCATTATGGGTATGCAAGTTGGGCAAATCTTAGATCGGGAAGTTCTTTCGGGAGGATTTGTTGTGGATGCAACCAAATCATCAGACTAAGTCGGGCGGGATCAACATGAATTCCATCCACAACTGGCTAGTACCCTCAAGTTTAGATCCAAACTGATGTGAACCGAAGCGGGGTTGTAGTTTCTAAACGATATAAAAGTGCAATCTAGTCAAACAATTATGGCGCGAAGGGACTTCGCGGGCTATTTTAAACGGACCAACGACCTAAGCGTTGCAAACGAACGAAATGCTACCGCACATACGTAGTAACGTCACGAATCACAATTCTACAAACACAAAAATTAGGTGGCAGACAATTTAGGATATGAGAATAACGGTAATTATGAGATAAAAATAAGTAGGGCAAGCTCTATAAATTAACCATTTATTTAAATGTTTGAGCACCATAATAACTAGGAATTGAGAGCGAGGAGATTGAGAGGTATACCACAAGGGAAGGAGTAGCAGTAGCTGTGCACAAAATCCCCAAGGATGGGACTGTCAGGGGTCGAAACTGCCCGAAGGTTGCTGGAAATCCTTGTGGTTGGCAGAAGCGAGGTCGTCGGGAACAGAAACAGTGCTGGCGGAGGTGTCGAGGACTAGGGAAGTGGGATCGTGCAACCAAAATAAGAGGAAAGCCTGCAAGGTCGCTGGAACCGTCTGTGGAAGGTCCAGGAGCAGTCTCTGGAACCCTGGAAAAGTTCCGACGTCGACGTCAGAAGCAGACCGGGCTTCACTGGAGCCCTTCGTCGAGGAAGGATGTGTGTTGGAAGGGGCGGATCAGCTGGAGGCTTCCGTCCGGGGAGGAGGCCGACTGGCAGCGGCGGTGACTTCTTGGAGGACGTTCCGACTGGCTGGTGCAGAGATTTCAACGTCGAGTAGAGGGGCGCTGGCAAATTGCGGTTTTAGGGTTGCGGTGCTGGAATAAATCGGACAGAGTCGCGAATACACGTTCTGTTCAATTCCTTCCAGCCACCTAATGAGAAGGGGGAGGAGGGTTTACTTTTATAGCATATAAAATTAGGGCTTGAAATTGTTATTGGCAGCTATGGACTTTTCTTTTAAATAATGGCAGACTATGGTAAAGGGCTAATTGAAGAGAAGGTGGAGGTGAAATTCAAGGGCGAGGACGACAGTAGGTGATGCGGAGCAGAGACGAGCACGAGCTTTGGGCCCGTTCTGGGCTGATTTGGCGACTTACCATATGTGACGTGCTCGGATCGACGATCGGACTTCGCGGTTGCGTCTGACATGTCGTCGCGAGTCAAAAACATATATTAGTTTATTTTGTTGAGTTTATTTTCATGTATTTAGTAGCCGATCCCACTGACCAATCGTAGTCGTTGATGGTGAAACCCTAGTTTGTTCTCTTCTTATAAATATTGGTCTAAGAGGCTGAACTAAAGAATTGCAGAATTTGGAGGCTTTTATTCCCGGATTCCAGCGATCACTCCCCGGTGCCGACGTCGTGGAACCCTAGGTGACGATTCCTAGACGCTCAAACTTTCCCCCAAGGTACTACTCATCCATAGCCCTCTTATTCCCCCTCCGAAACCCTCATCTGCAACCCCTACAACCCCCAAATCCCAACCCCCTACCGCTGCCCAGGAAGCACGAACACTGTTCATCGGCACTGTTCACTGGCAATGTTCGTCGACACTGTTCACCGATCCCTGTTCACGAATCACTGTTCACCCCCCCCCCCCACTCCCCTTTAGCTCTAATTTCTTGGATCAATTCGGATCTAGGAATTTCAGCGGCGATCCGTTGTTTCCACCGTCCGTTCATCATCCCTCACCCGGATCCGATCCCAAAATATCGGATCTACCCCTTCTCGACTCAGATCTACTTGTACGTGGCCGGATCTACCCATTACTCACCCGATCTCATCCTTTACCGCCAAGGACAGCCACCGCCTTTATTTTCACTCCGCCGGTTCCACCTCCGATCGCCGATCTACACATCCGGACCCTCATTTTTCAGTGTCACGGTTCAGCCCGCTACTTTGTGAGTTTATTTTGTGGTATTGGATTATTTGATTTAACATTTTCATTTGGTGAATAATTGTATGTGCTGTGATTCTTGCTCATAGAAATTGTTTCAGTCCGCTACTATTTTGCAGGATGAGACATTCGCCATGCGCTTTGCTTTGTCCCTCCGAGCGGAGGAAGCCATTTTAAATTGCCAAATTAATTAACTGTTTTCAATTTCAAATATTTATGTGGGGTTAGAATTATCATTGCTCAAATTTATTTGTCGAGATATCGACGATTACATTGAATTTAGGTTCCGATTAGCGTGTCACCCTTGCACTATCACCTAGCGTTGTAGGTTTTGTGCACTCGTAGCCTACCCCTACATCATTTTAGTATCAGAGGTCAAGGTTAGGCCATTTGCATGCTTCGTAGTGGTAGGTTTTAAATAGTCTTTGGGTTCATTTATGTCTTGTTATCTCCGTCGTTCGTCTCCTCTATCTGAGTATCCTGAGTCTACCTTTACCTGACCTCATAGAGCCCTTTTAGAGAAACCATCATGTTATCATTATGATTATCTTCGTCGTTCGTCTACCTTTACCACTCCTAGCGATCGTGTCGACCCCTCGACACATTTCCATTATGCTAACGGCGATCACCACGACGATAGGTCCTCGCGTCTTCATCATTACACCTCTCCGTGACTTCATGATGATAGAATTGAATATCGTTCAGGTCATCGCCGCTACACAACTTCTCTAGGAGAGGAACCTGGGTTTGGATATGAGCGACCTCCGCTATACGTTCACAGGGCCCAAACGCACCCACGAGCATAATCTAATTATGTTAGGAACTACCGTCTAGACGACCCTCAGGAACCCTATAGAGGTCACCATCGGCAGGATCACAGTGCATATCAAGACCCTCCTAGTGTTCCACCAATAGAGTTACCTGGGCTGAATTTATGTTATCAGTACTTGACCGCTTTTATCTCTTAGAAGCTCAGTTTGATCACCTAAGATCTACATTACAAAGAAAGTCTGGGGATTTGGGTCAAGCCACCGATGCGGCGAGTAGTGCTCCCACCGAGATAAGAGACCCGACACTTAGTTTTGATCCTTCTCAGTTTGATGAGATTTAGTGCTCATGTGATCTTGAGGTTGAATCTGATCATGACCTTTTGATACAGGTGGAGAGTGATATTAGCATGACTAGTGAGCATGGTCACGTGGGTGAGGACGAGCGACCTAGTAACGTTGTGATGATATACCCATCCTTTTCACCTCACCTAGGCCTACATCTATACCTAATGTCTCCTTTGAACAGAGACACAGTTCTCAATGCTATATCGATTGATCCACAATTGAGTCTGGTCACCCCTGCTCTTCCCTCAAGACTATCTCGAGTCACTCCACTACTGAGAGTCGAGAGTATGTTGTTGACTTCATAGTGGCTACCTCACCCACTTACGAGGACACTACCTCTATCAACGATACTCATCTGAGGGGTCTTCCCATTATTAATGACCTCGTTGTTGAACCTCTAGATAAGTCTCCTAATGAGCCACTACTCCCTTGGGAGGTTCACGAGGCTAGTGTTGACTTTGTTGTGGGTGTCCTACTTGCTCCCACAGACACTACTGTTATTGGTGCCCTACTCGTGGTGGACTATCCTATCATTATCGACCTCCTCGGGATTAAGTCCCCAAGAGGCTCAATTGTCAAGCCTTCCCTCCTACACTGTAGTGATGAATCGTGTATCCGCACTAGTGATCATCTCACTCATGATGACTTTTGGTATACACCCCCTGGCGAGCCACCTGATGGGAAGGCTTGACAATTGAGCCTCTCGGGGACTTAATCCCGAGGAGGTCGATAATGGTAGGATAGTCCACCACGAGGAGGGCACCAATAACAGTAGTGTTTGTGGGAGCAAGTAGGACACCCACAACAAAGTCAACACTAGTCTCATGAACCTCCCAAGGGAGTAGTGGCTCATTAGGAGACTTATCTGGAGGTTCAACAATGAGGTCATTAATAATGGGAAGACCCCTCAGATGAGTATCGCTGATAGAGGTAGTGTCCTCGTAAGTGGGTGAGGTAGCCACTATGAAGTCAACACCATACTCTCGACTCTCAGTAGTGGAGTGACTCGAGATAGTCTTGAGGGAAGAGCAGGGGGTGACCAGACTCAATTGTGGATCAATCGATATAGCATTGAGAACTGTGTCTCTGTTCAAAGGAGACACTAGGTCTAGATGTAGGCCTAGGTGAGGTGAAAAGGATGGGTATATCATCACAACGTTACTAGGTCGCTTGTCCTCACCCACGTGACCATGCTCACTAGTCATGCTAATATCACTCTCCACCTGTATCAAAAGGTCATGTTATCTCCGTCGTTCGTCTCCTCTATCTGAGTATCCTGAGTCTTCCTTTTCCTGACCTCATAGAGCCCTTTTAGAGAAACCTTCATGTTATCATTATGATTATCCTCGTTACCCGTACACCACTCCTAGCGATTGTGTCGACCCCTCGACACATTTCCATTATGCTAACGGCGATCACCACGACGATAGGTCCTCACGTCTTCATCATTACACCTCTCCGTGACTTCATGATAATAGAATTGAATATTGTTCAGGTCATCGCCGCTACACATCTTCTCTAGGAGAGGAACCTAGGTTTGGATATGAGCGACCTCTGCTATACGTTCACAGGGCCCATACGCATCCACGAGCATAATCTAATTATGTTAGGAACTACCGTCTAGACGACCCTCAGGAACCCTATAGAGGTCACCATCGGCAGGATCACAGTGCATATCAAGACCCTCCTAGTGTTCCACCAATAGAGTTACCTGAGGCTGAATTTATGTGATCATTACTTGACCGCTTTTATCTCTTAGAAGGTCAGTTTGATCACCTAAGATCTACATTACAAAGAAAGCCTAGGGATTTGGGTCAAGTCACCGATGCGGCGAGTAGTGCTCCCACCGAGATAAGAGACCCGACACTTAGTTTTGATCCTTCTCAGCTTGATGAGATTTAGTGCTCATGTGATCTTGAGGTTGAATCTGATCATGACCTTTTGATACAGGTGGAGAGTGATATTAGCATGACTAGTGAGCATGGTCACGTGGGTGAGGACGAACGACCTAGTAACGTTGTGATGGTATACCCATCCTTTTCACCTCACCTAGGCCTACATCTAGACCTAGTGTCTCCTTTGAACAGAGACACAGTTCTCAATGCTATATCGATTGATCCACAATTGAGTCTGGTCACCCCCTGCTCTTCCCTCAAGACTAACTCGAGTCACTCCACTACTGAGAGTCGAGAGTATGGTGTTGACTTCATAGTGGCTACCTCACCCACTTACGAGGACACTACCTCTATCAGCGATACTCATCTGAGGGGTCTTCCCATTATTAATGACCTCATTGTTGAACCTCCAGATAAGTCTCCTAATGAGCCACTACTCCCTTGGGAGGTTCATGAGGCTAGTGTTGACTTTGTTGTGGGTGTCCTACTTGCTCCCACAGACACTACTGTTATTGGTGCCCTACTCGTGGTGGACTATCCTATCATTATCGACCTCCTCGGGATTAAGTCCCCGAGAGGCTCAATTGTCAAGCCTTCCCTCCTACACTGTAGTGATGAATCGTGTATCCGCACTAGTGATCATCTCACTCATGATGACTTTTGGTATACACCCCCTGGCGAGCCACCTGATGGGGTATATCATTTGAGAGGTACCCATCACATCAGAGCTCCGCATTATTTTGTCATCATCTACGTCGTCCCCACGGGCGATGACGTCGGTCATCCCAGATTTTTCTATCGACCACCCGGCATGGTTATCAGGATCACGATCCGGATTAGATTTTGTAAATCAATCTGGATCTTACCTAAGATCTAAATCGGTACATTTACGACTAGGATCACGATCTGGATCTTAGGATCTTTAGGATCGCGATCCTGACCCGATTCTACCGGTCTGGTCAAAGGTAAATATAAATATGTCCAACCCTATTTTGACTTATTCAACCGGTCCAACACCCATAACTTATTGTTTAACTTTATCTCAATCCCACCTCATACTCCATCACAAAATCATATCATGCTGCTTTATCATATTCCAAGTGTCGATTGCTGACTGCAAACTGAGGTCAAGAGCGACTTCTTCGCTCGCTTCCAGTCCAAATTTGTTTTTATTGTTAGTAAACATTTAGTGTCTCACCTGAAATTGAAATTGAACTTAATATGATATTATCTTTTTGATTTAATTATTGAAAAAAAACTAATATAATTATCTACATACTACTCAATTTATTGATTTTTTTGTTAATTGAGCATGAAATTTAATGATACAAAATTCATTTTTATGTTTTTAGTCTTAATTTATGAATGTTGTAGGATCTTGCGATCCTCGATCTGATCCTACGATCCGATCCGATCCAACCTCAAAACGATCTCACCTAGGATCTCGATCCTGACAACCTTGCCACCAGGTAAGTCTCCTGATAGGCCACCTCATGTTAGTAACATCCAAGTCATTGTCTAGCCTTCTCCCAGGAAGTGTGTAGAGTATGTTATGCTCTATGTGCATCATTCGCTTCATTTGCATGAGTCTGTTGGGTCACTTGTTCATCATTTGCATGCATTACATGCGTCGGCTCGCCGACGAATAATAACGAGCAATGAAAACTATAAAACCCATGAGGATAAGCGAAGGCGAGAACAAGTGTTTAACGAAGGCGAGAAAGTAACGGTGCGAGTCCGCCCTGAGTGGCTCCCCTCGGGGCCTGCCAAAAAGCTAAGCGTCAGGCGAATGAGTCCTTACTCAATTATTAGTCGTATTGGGACAAACGCCTACCGGCTCGATATCCCGACAAGTATGGGAATTCATTCAGTATTTAATGTTAAGGATCTGACGCCGTACTACGAGCCTCACGAGTATGTGGACCCAAATAGTGGAGATGCCCAGCCACCCCACCCCCACTTTTGTTGCCTTACAACTCTCATACTTCAACTACGTCTGATAGCCACTACATCCCATCCACTACTAACACCCTTCCACCTGGGAATTCGTCTTCTTTGGTTTCACCATCGACACTGTCGATCGCACCGGGTTTCACCCTTCGAGAGATGAGCGATTAGAGCATCACAGAGTTCAGATTCCACCAGTTTGTTCCTACTTCAGATGGGCCTCGTTGTCGCTACTTGGTACACTGGCGGGACCGCCCCGATGCAGTTGACGCTTGGATACTTGCAGCAGAGCTTGATCAATAAGCCCCTAGACTTCGACTCCAGCACGACCGTCTCCATTCACCGGAGATGATAGCTTTTCAGACAGGGGGAGTTGATGGGCGATGACACTCTTCCATCGACGACACTTGGACGACTCCCCGCGGACCTCTTCGAGTTGTGCCTGGCATTCATCGAGAGAATTTTGATCCCAATTCATCGGGAGATGAATTCTTTCAAGGCGAGGAGATTGATGCGAAGCAGAGACGAGCACGAGCTTTGGGCCCTTTCGGGGCTGATTTGCCTTCATTTTGACACTGTCGGTTCCACCTCCAATCGCCGATCTACACATCCGGACCCTCATTCTTCAGTGCCTCGGTTCAGTCCGCTACTTTGTGAGTTTAGTTTGTGGTATTGGATTATTTCATTTGACATTTTCATTAGGTGAATATATGTATGTGTTGTGATTCTTGTTCGTAGAAATTGTTTCGGTCCGCTACTAATTTGCAGGAGGATACATTCGTCGCGCGCTTTGCTTTGGCCCTCCGAGCGGAGGAAGCATTTATAAATTGTCAAATTAATTAATTGTTTTCAATTTCAAATATTTGCGTGGAGTTAAAATTATCATTGCTCAAATTTATTTGTCGAGATATTGACGATTACATTGCATTTAGCGTGTCACTCTTTCACTATCACCTAGCATTGTAGGTTTTGTGCAGCCGTAGCCTACCCCTACATCAATAGGCTTAGGAGAGTTTTTAATGTAAAAATAGTTAATTTAAATTAGCTTGCCCTAAATTAACATATCCATAAACTACCAGACCTATGCATTTAGGGTCTCGTTGGCCGGTCACAACAACGAGCCAAACAAAAGTTGCGTGAACAACATGCGCAAAACAAAATAACACCAAAGTGCTTATAATATGTGCGATACAACTCAGCACATAACGATCCCAAAAAAGACGCTAAAGCATGTGCTACAAAAATAACAGATTGGTGCGATAATAAAAAATAAAAGATGTGACGCGGATCGCATCACAAACCATCCACCAAATTGGTGGTCCATGACAACGACTGTGGCAAAGACTATTTTAAGGGTAGATGCAAGTATGCAACCTTCACCATCTATAGGGTCGTGCTAGGATTCCTCCTGAGAGGAATGTTTATGGTATGTTAGGGCCCCGTAGAGGAGTCTTCTTTCCTTATCTAAACCTTGATATACAAGAGTTAGCCTCCGGTAACTCTAATTGCATGCCTCCACGCGAGCCAGAGAACTTGAAAGCTCCAAGCGAACTGTGCGATCTCACGGTCCAGACCACAATAGCCGCGGTTAGCCCAAATCTAACCGTATGTTACCTCCCAGGGTGCTTGCTGAACCAGAATGCAAGAGAGAAGAACAACGGCGGAGAACGGACTATCCACCACCATCTCCCCGCCAGACCGCTAGCGGTCTCTACGGTCTGTGCGGTCTGCCAAATCAGACCGCCCCACTTCACTTCACTTCTACTACAACAATTTCAACAGAGACATCACACCGTGATATTCTTGCAAGCTCTGAATTTTTTCACAAGGCTAATAATGCCCCTACAATGGCAGAAATCGCCCCTATTTATAATGAATCGGGCTTGGGCACCCATTGTGAACGTTTATGATTGGCCTTTACGTCCGGTGTTCGATTAATAATAAATGAAATCCAAAAAAACATAGAAATAGTAAAACGACGCTTCGGACACGCTTGTGGTCTCGGATCTTTAATCCAATCAACGTCTCCTGTGCGAGCACACAAATGCTGTCCCACTGAGTGGTGGCCCGATATATACCGTCAATCCTGCGGTTGATCCCTACCCGGTTCTTTGGTGGTTTCTTAATGATTTTCTTACCTCTTTCTACAAGTTAGATTTACTTGTATCTTAATCGGCTCCAAAGGAAGCTCGGGCTCCAACACCTCTTATGAACGATTGACTTTTTCTCTAGAAACCCCTTGCATCGATCCCCTCTGGCGCAATACTCCGTGGGTATAAATAAGGAGAGATATTTGGGTTAAATCACGCAACGACTCAGTTCATCCTATCAAATTCTTTCACCTAATTCTCAAACTGAACCTCCAAAATTTTGTGGCAAGAATGGAGCTGTAAGGGCCTGGAATGAATGTGCTTGCTCCATGATGCTGATGCCGATCATATATTAGAAACACAGTTCAACTTATAATCTGTATATTTTTATAGAATGAAACCTTTTGTTTATTTCATATAAGCCGGCGATATTTATTTATTGGTAGATGAATTGTAGGTGACATAAACTATGTCCTGAGAAGATTCAACATCACTGGAGATTTTATTGAATACTTCTTAAAATCTTCAATACTTCTTAAAATCTTCGTTCTCCAGCACTGATGGAAAGAATATGTCCGATACAAACATTTTAGCATGATCTCCCTTCCAATTTAATAAATGATTGAATCGTTATTTCACCAAGCTTAAAATTTAATAGCATTTATGCTACCTTATGTCATTCTTTCGTACTCTCAGGCTGCTGCCATGGCTCTTCAGAAAGTTCCTCAGTGCAATAGTTCCTGGATGAATGACTTCATCCGCCAGTAAGTCGATTGAAGTTGTGCATTAAGTTTAGGGTTTAGATAATTTTCGGGGAAATAAAATACATGCTTAGTTGCTTACTAACGCAGATACCATAATGTGAATATTAACGTCGCCGTGCAAACCAAAAATGGATTGTTCGTTCCAGTTATCAAGGTATTTCGTCTCTGCAAATTTCTAGTTTCTCTAGCTCGGTTTTCCTCCACCTTTCCGACGCACCAATAATATTACAGGATGCAGACAAAAAGGGATTATCGAAAATTGCTGAAGAGGTAAAGAATTTGGCTCAAAAGGCCAAAGATAATACTCTGAAGCCTGAGGAGTATGAGGTGAGGAGCCATTGCATACTTTTATGCGACATATTATATGCATTGTGTTTATTGAATTTGATTTTTTGAAGGGTGGTACATTTACTGTTTCAAATTTGGGAGGGCCATTTGGAATCAAACAATTCTGCGCTATAATAAATCCTCCGCAATCATGCATTCTGGCTGTAGGCTCTGGTGAGCGCTGAATTTCCTAACAGTTTTTTCGTCGAAAGTGAATGTCAGTTTTTTCCTAACAGTTTGGGAAAATCGTTTTTGCCAATGTTATCACTACGTAATGGACTTATAAGAATGTTAATATGAAAATCTCGCTTGTTTATTGAACAGCTGAGAGAAGGGTTATTCCTGGGGCTGCCCCCGAAGAATTTGAGGTCGGTTCCTTCATGTCAGTAACATTGAGTTGTGATCATCGCGTGGTTGATGGTAAGTGTTGTTTTCATCAAACTAAATGTCTCATTGAGTGCAAATGATATATACAGTTATAACAGGATCCCAATCGTTCGATCCAAATTTGGACGTCTGTGATTAAATCCATTTGAAATCAAATATGTTTGAATAGTTAGAATGGATTTAATAATGGTTGGGTCCTTTGTATCTGATGTTCTAAATGAGAACCCACATCCCTTTTTCAATATAACTGACTCAATGTGCTCTGTCTCATTCTCGTAGGTGCGGTCGGGGCTGAGTGGCTCAAGGCATTCAAGGAGTACATCGAAACCCCAACTTCGATGTTGCTCTAAATTTCGTATAACAGCAATTTTTTTTGTTAGATCACGAAATAAAGCACCTCGGGCTCCTGTTGAGTCTTTCATCAACTCTTTATGTATACTGTGGTGTGGTATAGTTCATTTTGGCCTTGATAGGAACCTGCAGGAGAAGAGATTGATAATAATATTTAAGCATCTTTTCTGTACAATCTGAATGATATATTATTGCTATCTGGGGGCTTAAAGACATTATGAGGAGAGGAAGAATGAGGACTCCTCCAATGGATGTATGTTTCAAATCATTTTTGCTAATTTATCTCACTACATATGTTTGCTGTCAATCTTCAAGTTGTTCTGAGAAGGGTTGCTTTGTATTAAATTTTGAGAGGAAATTGTGATGTAAGATTTTATGTCCACTTGATGGTTAAACATCATGAATCATGAGCAGGGCTTTGCAAAAGAAGGGGAAAAATGAAATTGCCCGAACTGAATAATGAGAAAGGAGCGGGTGAAGCGAGAAAACCTGTAACTTGTTCATATGTACTTTGATCTAAAAATAGTGGGACCATCTCCTGTAATTTTATTTGGTGATTGCTAACCGCAACCCGTAATTGGCTAGTCGCACCCCAAAATCTCTCAATTTTTCACGCTTTTTCAAAATACGCCTTGTACATGCAATTTCAGGAAAAGTGTTCAACACGAAAGTTGTAGATATCGACAAGATCTACAATTTTCGTGTTGAACACTTTTCCTGAAATTGCATGTACACGGCGTATTTCAAAAAGACGCAAAACCTGAACATATTTCCAAAGTACGCATTGTACATGCATTTTTAGGAAAAGTGATCAACACGAAAGTTGTAGATCTCGTCGATATTTACAATTTTCGTGTTGAACATTTTTCCTGATATTGCATGTACAAGACGTATTTCGAAAAGGCGCGAAAAATTCGAAGATTTTGAGGTGCGCCTAGCCAATTACGGGTTGCGGTTAACAATCACCTTTTATTTTGAGGAATGCCGTAAGGAAAGACATGATGTACTTAGGTATTAGTGAGATTATGACAAAAGATAGGGCACAATGGCGAAAAAAGATCCATATAGCTGACCCCACTATAGTGGGATAAAGCTTGAGTGTTGTTGTAATGTCATTAATTTAGTCCAAGAGTTCTTTTAGCCTGAGAGTTTCAGATGTTATTGTCTAAAACTATGATAAAATTATTTTGCGCTTTTACGCATAATATATAATAGAAATGTCATTAATAAGGGCTAAATTACCTAATTTTGGAAAGTTTCAAATATTATTAGCATTTTTTATTAAATAAAGCTATTCCAAGAACTTGGTGATATGCTCATGAGTGCAGAATAAATTCACAGAGCATGAAATCATAGTTGGGTTCTTAATAAGCAAGTGATGGCCCTTAAGACTTTGTTTGGCTTGAAGGAAATTTATACAATACAATTTTGTCCATCTCCTAAGAACACGCCTCCAAGTTGGAGTCTCAGGCTTCGTTTGGGTTAAGATTGATGCTCCGTTTGGGGGGATTTATTTTCACCGGTCAAGCGGTTACGACTGCATGAACCAGATCTTAATTTAAGGTCCGGTTCATGCGATCATAATCGCTTGACTGATGAAAATAAGTCCCCCTCCCCAAACGGAGCATCAATCTTAACCCCAGTCTCATCTTCTCTGTTTTCCAACTTTAAAAATCTTACTAAATTTTTTACAAAAATCTCATTGAGATTCTCTTGCTATTTTGGAGAGGAAAAGTGAGAGTATTATTGTATTAATGCAAATGATAAAATAATTAAATTTGAAATTAACATTCACATAAAATGAAATTTTTAGGTTTCATGCAAATACTAGTCATATCAACAAATGAATTCAATATTTTTTTCAACCTATGTTACACAAATCATCTGCAAAACAGATCTACATAGGAGTTGATCTACATAGGGCCGAGTGTGAGCGCCCGCACTGAATTTTAAAAATATTATTTTTTATCGTTAATATATAAATAATTTTTATCTTACAATTGGAAATGATTATTGAATGAGCTGCTTCACTCCATCCATCAAAAGTTTTCTCTGACAGAAAAACAAGAGTTCGAACCTCACTCAGTACGGAAAATGGTTGTCTTCGGTTATGGTATGGGATGCATTGCGAAGCACGCTGCTTTCAGAGGAGCATCAGTTCAATCAACCACTTCATAATCATAATTGATCGGCGACAGAATCCCGTTCGCAAAAGAGTTTGTTTACCAGCGCTTCCCCTTTTGGAGCAACATATCAAAGAAAAGGCATATTCTACTGCTTCAAAGTCATAATGATCTTTCTTCAATTGCTGCTGCTTCAGATCTAGAATCGGGCCCCAACCTACTTGATTTTTTAGGGCTCGGACGTGAATATGGATGTGGCTTCTAGCTCAGCAACCACTCTGGCTTCGAATGTTAGAAAGGGATGGCCAGGTTAAGAAAGAGAGTAAGACCTACGTTTCGGATACGCCTAACCCAACCACATGAAGAAACTAGGGCGCAGGAACCCTCTACCTGTCGGCTAATTAGGTTGATCGCTCTCCCGCTTTTGCGAGGGTTATAGAAAAAAAAGAATCCAACTAGATTCTTTCAAAATCAATGCTTACGATTTGAATAGCCCATTCCAAAGAAAAGAGTAGATAGGTGCTGATTGATAAGGCAGATAGGGAAATTCTATAAGATAAGAAGCCTGTTGTTTGTCCTCATCTACAAGTTTTCCTTTTCCATCAAACAATTACCTTAGTTGGGGATAAGGTGAAAGCTTTTTCCTCATGGTCATGAGATTGAAATCTCTCAAAGGCAATATTTTTAATTTTTTGTCTTTTATGGGATCATGATATTGTGTCCCATATACTTTTTACTCCAATTTATTAATTATTCTTAAATAAATGTTTGCAAATTTATTTTTTTAATCTTCATTTAAAATTAATTTTACTAAATAGTTATTCAATATTTATGAATAAAAATAATGACTTTTTATCATTGCATTAAATTTTTTTAGGTCGTGAAAATAATTATTTTTTAAACAAAAAATAATTGATTTTGAGTTAACTTGAAATTGATTCGAGCACACTTGAAATCGAGTCAATTTCAAGTCGAACTGGATTGATTCAAAGTTAATTTTGATTTCGAGTAGACTCAGAGTAGAAAATTTTGATTCGAGCCAAGCTTGGCTCGATCGAAATCGACTTGATATCGCCCATAGTATGGACAAGAATTAGTGTATTATGACTAATAAAATTTATACAAACAAATTTTTTTTTATGTGACATTAGTATAACTAAATAACATATATAAGCTCAAGCTTTTTTAAGCTTAAAAAATATTGAGCTGGTTCTCCCATAATACATGTCGGAATTAGATAAATAATATATGCATTTTATAGCCAATAACAATATCTAATACTTTTATGTTGAACATTCTTTCACAATTTGCACAGTTTGGCTGGAATCTCGCCCGAAAGGTTGTTGCCTCGAAATAAATATAATAATAATAAATTTCAAATTTGAGCCATCAATCTTTCAGGTCAGATTCCACATAAACCTTGCAAATTTTGGAAAAATGTTCAATATGAAAGTTGTAGATCTCGTTCTTGCCTATGAAATGCATATATTATTTTTTTGATACAAACATGTATTATGTGAAAACCAACTCAAATTTTTTAGGCGTAAAAAAATTTGAGCTTATATATTCCAAACCCTTAGTATAATAGATTTATTTTAGTTATATTCATTAATTAATTGTATAATAATAGATCTACCTACAGGTTTAAAAATGCCGGCATTTGTCTACAAAACAAATATGTATTCATCATCCAATCCAATTTTGTAAAGAAATAATAGCCAGCAAAACAATAAAAAAAGAAAGTAAAATGAATATAGGAATAAAAAAAACAAACACACATCAAAATAAGAAGCTTTTATTTTGATGATTTTGCAACAAATGCCACCCCCTTGGTCACAAGGATTGCAGCAAGAATCCACTTAATCCATCCTCTTCTCTTTGTTCTTTTCTTCAGCAAGGCCAGCTCTTCCATGACTCTTTCTCTCCTCTCACCCTCCTTCTCAAGCAATTTCATGAACCTTGTTTCCTTCTCACCCTCCTCCTCATGTTGAGTTGGCTTTATATTTCAAACCTATAGCTAATCCTAATTAACGCTGCTCACACACATGCACTCCACGTGATATTTTACTAAAAATGAGGGAAGTTTGACTTGCATGTAGCGCTCATGTGAGCATAGCCACCATTTTGTCTTATCAACAATGTTTGGTGCCGGTGGCTATATTGTAAGTGTTACCAATATTATAAATAGTGGCCTTTACTTTTGAGTTTTGGACAAGACATCGGCAGAACCGTGGAAGTGGAAGTGTGGAACTGATGAAGGAAGAGGACTTCGTCTCCATCTAATCACGAGGCCATGAGCGGTAGTGTACGATCGAAGGCGACGGTGGGCGTCGACATCCGATTGTTGGCTGCAACGAGGTGTGTGGTGCTCGATGGTTGCATGCTCATAGGCTGTGGTGGTTGTGCACAAGAGGGGACGTTGGCGGGCTGCGCGGTCGCAGCAAGGTCAAGACCTGGCTTGGATCTCTTCTTGGAGGTGGTGACGGTGGTTGGTCGTCTAACGACGACGAAGGTTCGTTCTGGTACAAATCTAGTGCGTCTGTTTTACGGATTGCAGTCAAGTTTCTATTATTTTTGCGAATTTTCGTAGTCTGAGTTCTTCTGCAGTATATTTATCGAATTTGTATCTCTAAATTTGAGTATTTCCTAATTTCATTTTACTAATAAAATGGTGCAAAATACATATATTTTTGTGACTCTGTATTTAGTTGTTCCTGAGGATTGTGCTTCCACGACCGGAAATCTCAATAAGTGGTATAAGAGTCAGGTTCTGTAGCCGACTGATTGAACATTTAAGGAAAGATTTGTCTGCGGTGGTGAACAACTTGGTCCTCTTCCCATACTTTCAAATCAAACTTTGAATTAATCAGGTCTCTTACTCATACCAGAGGACAAATATGACAGGGATGAATACAACTTTGGCCCGACACTCGGTGGAGAAGTTCTATGGTAGCGGAAATTTTAGTTTGCGGCAAATTCACGTCAAAAATATGCTAGTCGAGCAAGGGCTGATGCGTGTTTTGAAGGGACGAGAAAAATTGACCACTGAAGTGAAAGACGAGTAGTGGATTGACTTTGATGAGCGTGTTAGTAGCGCCACCAGGATGTGTGTTGACGACGAAGTGTTCATTAACATTGGCAATGAGAAGTCTGCAATCAAGCTTTGAGAGAAGCTTGAGAGATTGTGCCTGGCCAAGTCGTTGACCACAATTTTGTTGTTGAAACAACGATTATGTGAGCTTAAGATGCAGGAGGGCGGCAACCTACATAAGCACTATAATGTGTTCAATGGACTTCTAAACCAATTGCATGTGGTTGGTGTGAAGGTAGAGGAAGAAGATAAGGCTCTATTACTTCTGACTCGCTCCCACCGTTCTTTAAACACATGGTGATCACACTCCTGTATGTGAAGGATACAATGGAGCTGGAGGTCACATCGGCATTGTGGGTGAAACTTTAAACTATTAAAACAATCAACAAATATGATAAAGAGAATTGTATTATATTAAGGCTCTTTTGACGGGATGGTAGCGGCCGTGAACGCGATGATTTTGAACCATCTTTTGTGAACATTTGACATCACGTAAGAAACTTCATTCATTTTTAATGATCAAATTATTTTTTTTCTTCGTACACGTCATAACCAATATTGACAAAGTGACATTCTAAATCCAAAGTACCTATTATTCGTAAACTCTCCTTTAAAATTTGTTATTTAACATATCATCTTTAAAATGCATTTTTTAATATATGTTTTTGCAATAATCTTAATTTATTGGATCATGAGTTTTACCGCACACACGATTCTCGCGCCCGATTCCCCCGCTCACTGATCCCATCACACGTAATGAACGAACCGCCGCGGACACAGCCTCGTCGGCGTCAAGCTGCCAGCCTCTTCCCCGGACGCTGGCCGCGCCCTCCTCGCGCCATGCCGCCCGCTCCACCTCGATCGCCGGCACGCGGCCTAAGAGGCGGCCCCCGCAGCCGCTCCCCCTTCGCCGCCGGCTGCAGCCGAGCGAGCGGCCGTGAGGGCCGCTCCTCCTTGGCCGCCGGCCGCGCCGAGAGAGAAGACGCGCGGGCCGCTTCCCCTCGACAGCCGGCCGCGGCCGAGAGAGTGGCTACAAGGGCCGCACCCCTTCGGCCGCCGGCCGCGGCCGAGAGAGCGGCTACAAGGGCCACTCCGCTTCGGCCGTCGGCTGCTGCCGAAAGAGAAGCCACGCGGGCCGCTCTCCCTCGGCCCCCAGCTGCGGCCGAGAGAGCGGCAGCGCGGGCCGCTCTCCCACGGCCGCCGGCCGCGGACGAGCGAGCGGCCACGCCGGCCACCGTCAGTGGCCGTGCGGGCTGCTCTCTCCCTTGGCCGCCGTCAGTAGCCGAGCAAGCGCCCGCGCCGGCAGCGGCCGGGAGAACGTCCAGGTTATTCCGGTCCGACCGGAACGTCGAGTTAGACCACAATGTTTTACAGGAAAAAAAATGAGAAGAAAAAAAGCCTTAACAACGGGACCTTAGTTACATAATTTAATCTAATTACTTCAGATTGGGCTGGTGCCACAAATTGTGCATAACAAGGGTCCGCAGACGTCAGACTGATTTTGTTTGAATATTTTGCATAATTACTTCTTTACTTTGCTTTGTTCATCTTCCAGATAAGAATACCCTGCGTGCCCTCTTCTACCATATATAAGAAATTCTTGCACTTAAACAAGGTCTATTGTAAAGAGAATAGGATTTGAGGACGGATGGTAAGATTCTAACATAATATCAGAGAAGATAGTCCAACAATCACTTCTATGTCAAATATCCTATAAGCGACGAGACAATGCTGAAAATAGACGAAAACTCATATTGTGCACTTAATTCATAGCCCATCCCCCGAGTCCCCAAAAAACTACAAACCATGTTATAATCACTTGCTGCAATATATCAAAGATAATATAACAAGTATGTATGTAACCATATGGGTAAATGGCTAAGATTTATTATTATTATTATTATTATTACAACTAAGATAATTTAGCCTGAAAAGGTCAAGACTAATTTAGCTAACATGAGATTACATGAAAGAACACAATCAATACAAAAAAGTACAAACTACAATAGCTAATGAGATCAACGCAGGATCTAAGATAGCAGCGGTTTCAATTATGTCACGAAAATGAGTTTCCACGAGCATCCTTCAGATTCTGCGCAAGGCAAAAACAGTTTAGGCAGGCGAAGAATTGGGGACGACTTTATAAAAAGCAATGTCCCGAAACAAACCAATCGTTTAATAGAACTTCCTTGAACCATGCTCTTTGCTCTCTCCAGTTCTGGCTTTGCGCGATCCAATGCCTGCAGGACACAAGAACGAGAATAAGTAAGATGCTTGAACCGTCATCTTAAAGGCTTGATATTTTTTCAACGATACTGCAAGCGTATTTAATTTATTATGGTAGCAGTCTCCTCCTAAATGACTTACAGTACTTACCACAAACAGTCATGCTAGTTGTTCAATTATTGTTTGTTGAACCCCAATTTGTCTGTTTATTGATCCGAGCAGAATCTTACTTGGAGTATGAACAGAGATTATATAGGACCACTTCTAACGCATAACCTTCAAGTTCCACCTCTTACCCCATCTCTTTGTATTGCTCCTCCAAAAATTTGAACCCTTACTCCACTTTCAGAAGAGGTATAAATAGTTCGCCCGATCTGAAGGAAATCACAACCATGTGTAAAGTATGTCAAGGATGTCGTCAACACGTGGCAGAGGATCTGTTCCGAGTTAGTTCACAGTTTGTTCTTCCCTAGGATACAGTTGTAGGCATATATTCTTTGGGATTATGGTAATTGTCATTCCCTTACTCTATGGACAATTTCTAAGTTGCAAGCTAGTGTGATGGACAACAGGCGTAGGATAGCCTTTACACATTGACTCCCTCCGTGGCAACCTCTATGTGATGGTGATCCGCGGTGATTGAAATTTCGGCGGATGTGAGGACTACGTGAAGCAAAAATACACAAAGCACTGTTTACTGTATCCCTATTCGATATAGAGGGTTTTCTTACTAAATAATAAGCCACAACTACACAAATATACAAATCTAATATGCATCGTTAATAAATCTCTCATGAGCTGATTTCATCTGATCTCCCTGATTTTAACTCCTTGCAGGTAGCTGAAGTAAATTTTAGGGTTATAGAAACTTTTATTCAGTTGCACTCGGGTTAAGAAACCTAATTACGTTCCTTCTTTGCAGATGGATGCAATGGCAGAACCAAAATTGCCTTTGCTCTTGAAACCTAATTAAAATCTGCATGCAGCATAATAATTCATGATTATACCTGGATAAGTGTCTCTACGCGACGGCGCATCCTGGTGTGCATGAAGCCTTCAGAGCACTGCACATTGATAGGACACGTATTGTGAAAAAAATATGAATTTGCTTAAAAAAGCTTTGGAGAATATGCCCATACAAAAGAATATCCAATAAATTTATAACTGCGATATCAACAAAATGGTCAAACGAAGAACATTTTCATGCCAATATCTTTTTGAATGAAATGGCATACCTAGGCTCTGTTTGGCGCGGCGGTGCTTGAGGTCGTGAACACGATGGTTATGAACCGTCGTTTGTGAACGTCCGACCTCATCTAAGGAACTTCATATACTTTTATGTCTAAAATTAGTTTTCTTTTCTTGGTGACGGGCATAACCATTGTCATGCCAAACATACATTCAATGACAGTGGCATTTTTGTCCAAATTAAACGGGGCAAAAATGCCACGCCAAACGGAGCCCTAGTCTATAGAAGATGTGATAGTCAGATAGATGCAGATTGAGTTGGGCAAGGGAAGCTTCATCTCGGGAAATAATTGGAATACTTAATTGATATTTACTTTAGTTTTTTCTAAGTTTACCTAGTCGCCAAAAGTTAACACATGAACAAAGGTTCAGTACATAAATGACTTGGTTAAAATAACAAAATTTAAAAAATTACTATTGTACAGGAAAGGCATAAATATATGAACAATAAATGCAAGAGATGGCAGAAATATTTATACTTTGACATGATAGTTGACATATGCATGAAAAGTTGATAAACTCCATGCAGTTTTCTCAAGTTTTCGTTCATCCGCATGCCGAGGATAGATCACTGCAACAACAGCTTTATTTAAACCTAAAAACAAATGTATAATATGTTTTTGTTTTACTGTCAATACCAAATGTAACAAATCCTGCATTTGCTGCTACTGATTCTGGGAGAGCATCATTGAGCTCTTGAGGAGGAACTGGAGACCATGTACAAAGAGGTGCATTACTAAGTGTAGCTGCCCGCCTTGCCTCAACAAATTCCTGTACCCCAAATTGATTACGTTAGCAGAAAATACAAATAACTTTGAGAGTAACCACTAGTAAAATAAGCAGTTAAAATGTGCAATACATATTCAATAAATAAATGAAATTGTTATAGTAACTACGCCAACATCAGAATTGAGTTACAATGTGTTGATTGTGTTCATAGAATATAAAAGGCATTATCGGCATGCAGCAAAACATAAAAGAGTTATAATTTTTAATGTCATTTACCTGTAAGAAGGAAGTTGCCAGAACAATATCAATTGAATCCCTGAATCTCATTGGAAAGATAACGGTGACTTTTTCAGTCTGCAAGAAGATCAAAACAAACCTAATTCTTTTCTACATATATATTTTTTTCTCTTTAACACATGGGACGAACTGTGACTTCAACAATAAAAACGATATTTGATCACTAGAAGCCTGACATCTTTCTCAACTCATAACAGTTGTGTGAATCCGAATTGTGTGTTTTAAAATGAGCTAACAACATAGATCAACAAAAGTTTTCAATAAATATGAATAAGACGTCGTGCTGAAAAATTTCCAACCAAGACTTAGAAGGTATGTTTCTTAATGTAAATGCAAGGCACCAAGGAAGAACATGATTACCTGAGGAATGAGGAAAAATGATTCCTTAGGCCGATGAACCAGAGCAGTAACTTGACCTACATTAGGGGGAATAGTCCTTGATGCAAGATGATGTAAGACCATTCTTAGGGGGGCTCCCAACACAACCTCTCTCACAGAAGCAAATTTTACCAAAATAGCTTTTCTTTGTTCTAAACAAGCACAAAAAATAATATAAGTACACTGCAAAACAAGTTAGTGGAAATTGAGAGAGATGTTAAGTAGCGACAAAATCGCAGAAGGGCAGTATTATCTAACACACTCAAAACAGTAAACACAAGTGCTTATTGCAGACAGATAAAAGAGAGCAACTAGTTACAAATGTTGTATGATTCAAGAAAATAATAAGAAATAAATAATGTATATTCAAAAAAAATCGGGAGCATTTTTGTATGCATAGGGTTTAGGGCCGAATAACAAGGAAGAGGAGAAGAGTGGAACTACGACTGACTGTTGACTGATGGGCTTCAGGTGGGGAAGGAGGGAGGCAGGATGGTAGGAGTCGGAGCTCTGTTGACAGGGAAATGTTGTGGGTTGGGGCTGGAAGGAAGACCCGGTCTCAATATGTGTAGTTAGGATTGGTGGTGGTGAATCGGACGGGGTAATGACGAGGTTTGACGGGCTGGGTTGGCGCTGAGGTGGTGGGGGTCGGCGGGAGTAGAAATTGCAGGGAAGTGGGAGGCGGAGGAGTTAGTGGTTTTTTGGGGATTTCGGGCGTACAGAGGCCGGATGGGAAGGAGAAGGGGACGGAAGTGACGCGGCTGCCTGATGGCGCTAGAATGGGGAAGATAGGTCGGGAACGGGGGAGGAACGAGAAGAGAACGGAGAACAGGGAAGTGGTTACCCGGAATCACACAAGGCGCGGGATTATGCTGGCGTCGCACCAGAGAAAAGCTCCCGGAATCGCTCCAGAGAGGGCGACCGGCGGTTCCAATTCAAGTGAAACCCACGATAGCCCAAAAACCGCTGCTTGTCTGTCTTTTTAAGCCCTTCAATAACTGCTATATGACTGCATTATAACTCCCAAATCGGACGGACATATACTGTTTTGGCCGATTGGGCTCTAAATACAACTTAAAAATCAAAAAGTAAAATATAAAAGTGATTCAGTTCGATCATCCAGGCGCAACCACGGACTCTGATCGCCTGATCAGGCAGCGGATCACCGCCTCCTGCGGGAATACACGTGTATCGGTCGTGGCGCGCTTGGATAAAATGGGAGTTGCGGAGATGAGAATGCTTAGGTGAATATGTAGACACACGAGACTAGATAAAATTTGAAATGAATGTATCAGGGATAAGACGGGAGTAGCACCAATTGCAGAAAAAATGCAATAAGCTCGACTAAGATGGTTTGGACACATACAAAGGAGACCATTAAAGGCACCTGTTAGACGTTGCGAGAATCTAGTCAAGAGGAATGTTAAACGAGGGAAGGGTAGACCAATAAAGACTTGGAATAAAACTATAAGGAAAGACATGATGTACTTAGGCATTAGTGGGATTATGACAAAAGATAGGGCACAAGGACGACAAAAGATCCATATGGCCGACCCCACTATAGTGGGATAAAGGCTTTCGTGTTGTATTCTTGCATGCATAGATTGAGAACCAAGTACTGTAATATGTTATGCTATGGCACATGAAACAACAATAAAATTCTTATTCAATCTTATAATTCAAGGCCTCTCAATCCTAAACCTCAGTACGATATTTCAGTTATTCAAGCTTAAATTTATATATGTAAACAACAGACAAATCTATCTATAGCACTAAACATTTAAGGAGAAGAGAGAGGTATTAAACAAGAAGTGTTATAAAATGCAAAACAGAGATAACCACCTAAAACTGCACAACTATTTAATATCCACTCAACCCTAACCATTTCCCTGATAGAACTGTCCTCAACTCCCATCCACAGGACACTCTTCCCACTCCCGTGTCAAATCTCGGTGCGACACTCCCATGCTGGAACCAAGCCCAGTGCTTCCCTGTGCAACATCAAGCCTGCCCAAGTATATTGCTCCAGGACCCTCCCAGCTTCACAGCATCCTGTCAGAGAACCTACCTACACTTTGATGGTGATTGATGGCACACATGCGTTTATTCCCGCAGGAAACGGTGATCGGCGACCCATGTGGACGATCCGAGTCTGCGGATGCGTCCGGATAGTCGTTCTGAGTCATTTTGATATATTAATTTATTTATTTCATGTTGTATTTGGCATCCGATCGGTCTGAACAACATGACCCGTCCGATCATGGTGCCCTAATTTTTATTTTCCCTCTCCCTCTATATATACTTGTGTGTGTGTGTGGCTATTTTTGGGATCGATAGTTGCCTTGGCGCAACCGGCCGGTCATTCTCTCGGTGGACTCTGAGAGGCTCTTCTTCCGCGTACGCTACCACCCTGCTGCTTCCCGTGAGATCTCTCCCAACACCGCACTGGCACCCCTCCCCTCTCCGGTCCCAGTTAACCAGCCATCATACACATGCCCCCTAACCTGCAGCCTGCCACAATCCACCACTCTGTCTCCCCATCCCATTAACCTCCTTCGATTTACCCCCTCCACCAGATTTGATACCCCTCGCTAGCCCCGACCACACCTTTTACCCAGTCCTACAGTCGCCCCACATTTCCCAAACTCAGGTTCGCCACACCAAAGCCCCATTGGTGGAGACCAGCCCAGATCAGGGCGTCGCAAAAGTGCCCGTCGCCGCACTCGTCCAGACCATTATCGGCCATGAATGTCGCTTTGTGTTTTGTGCTTTGTGTTTTGTGTTTGTGAAATATATGTATATATATATATAAGTTATAAATATAAATATCTTATTATATATATATATATATACATATTATATTATAACCCTACCCGACCCCAGTTCAGAAGCAGCGAAGAAAAGGCGGCTACTGCTCATCTTCACGATTCCGTCAGTCCAGGCACGCCTAGGCTCCGTCTCCGACCATTGAAACCGCAGGAGTTGCGGCTTTCACGCTCGCCCACTCCTCCGAGGCCCCACATCGCCGCCCTTCAGCAACCGCCCATAATGAAGCGACGACAACCGACCCACGACGCCCTGTTCCGCCATGGCCACGGTTCCTCGTCTCTCTCTCTCTCTCTCTCTCTCTCTCTCTGTTGGTGATCCTATAAAAGGGGAATTATTTGTATTTTGGGTTTTTGGGTATGAATTTGGAATGAATCCGGACTGGAAGAATGTATGATTTGTGTGAGTTTGCTGTGAATTGAAATCTACTGTTCTTTGTTTCCTGTAAGGATTAGAGTATAGGATTGATGATGAACATGTATGAGTATGATGTTGCTGTAAGTGCTTCCTGTTAGAGTATGTTGATGAAATTTAAAGATCGTGCTTTATATTTCCTGTAAGAAGGTTGTCGTTCGCATGTTTAGAAGCTAGGTTTGCTGTTGAAGTTGAATTTCCTTTGCTGCTGCTTCCGTGAAAACTCCCGGAAGATGAACAGTACTCATTTAATATATATCTGTTGATGGTTTCCTTGAGAGGAGCTGTGCAATTGTGGAACTGCGCTTTGTAGAATCCGAGAATAGCAAAGAGATTAGGGTATATCTTAGTGTTTGAGATTTCGTGGAACCACCGGAGTGTTGAGATTTCGTGGAACCCCTTTGAGCGTGAAGTGCGAGTGAGTTTTAGGCTTGTTTAGTTTGTGGCTCCTTACTTCGTTGAGTGATTCCGTGGAACCACCTCGTGTGAGGGAGTGTTAAATTCCTTGGTGCCCGTGTGCGAAGTGGCTGACCTCGGAGCGGAAATCGAAGGTGACGAGGAACTCCTCGCGTGATCGCCATCGACTTCGGATACGGAAAGACGACTCTTTCTGTGGGTAATTTGCTTTTATCCCCCTCTTTGCGTGTGTCTCTATTTTCTCTTAGGATTTCTAGACTCATTGCTGGGCTTTCGCCGAATTTTGTCAGCAAACGCTACGTCGAGAACTCCAAACGGGAACGTATTTGGAGTTCACGATTTCCGTTTGGCTGCAACAAAGGGAACGGAACGAAGTGCGAGATTCCTTCCCCGGATTTAAATTGAACCCTCAATTTAAGAATTTTTTTTTAAAAGCAACTTAGTTTTCTCGTGCTTTTTTTTAAAAGTTGTTTAAATTCATAAATCCGCGCAACGTCCGCTTCAATTATTTGCTAAAAGATCATATTTCGTTGCATACAATTAGGGTTTCCTAGAAATAGCCGACAGGTGCGTAAACCCTACGCACCGTCCTGCATCACCCATCCACCCGGATTCCCTACCCACAGCCCTCCACCTCTCAATAACGCCACGAATTTATCCCCGGCCAACCCCGCAGCCCATCTGTGGAGCCACTCATCAGCCCAAGGACGCTACATACATGAGTGAGATAGGTATGAATGTTTTAATTCCCATTATTGATTACTTTGGTAATGAACTTTTGCTTTTGGATTTTAATTCTCTTATGTGTTTGAAATCATTATTCGTCGTGTAATTTTCGGAGCGCATTCGGTGCACTTGAATGGTAATTGCACTTCATCTTGGTGGTAATCATAAATTGTTTTTTATTTGTCTTAACGCGTTATCCAACCGTGCAAGTTGATTTTAGAGCTTATTAAATTTTAATTACTTGTTAGCAGATCTTGAGCCGGACTTTTGCATCTCTATTGCACACGCACTGCATTTAGGTTGCATATTACTTGTTGAAATTATTTGCCAGTTCGAATTCAGACATGACATCCGCAGAGTTTCAACGCCTAGTCCTCAAGCAATTTCCAACCATTAAGAATGACATCGCAAGGGACAACACTAGAGTCGACCAGAGGAGCCCTTAGAGATCCAGCCTTAGCACCTCGTTATGAGGAGCCTGTGGACGATCCACGGGACGTCCCACCTCTGCTTGATAGACGAGCGAGAGAGCTACCACGTCGGGACCCCGCTACGCGGAGAGGGACTCCCGAGTCTGTGAATGATTATGTCGTGACCCCACGCTCAGATGGGTAACCCCCATCCTCCTTATGAGCCACGACTGCCACCGACCCGCATAGGTCATGGCCCACCGGCACGACGTGAGTACGATCCTGAAGAGCCTTACGATGATTACTTAATGCCTCGTCGTGAAAACAACATGGCTGAGGACGACCTTACTCAGCGTCTTCGTATTGATGCGTCATCCTTTGACGGTCATCTGGACCCGAAGGCTTTTAGCGACTGTCTCATGGATATGGATCACTTCTTTGATTTGTACAAGATGAACGATGAGCGTCAAGTCCGCTTCACCAAGATTAAGTTGTTGGGCCAGGCGAAGATGTTTTGGATTAGCGTGGAGAGATCGTTAGAGAGAGATGGGTACTATCCTATCACTCGTTGGGAAGAAATGAAGCAGCGTTTGAAGGAAAAATACCTTCCCGCATCGTATCGAGATCAACTCCTCGACCAACTCTATGCACTGCGGCAGGAATCACTTTCCATTGCCGATTACAAGACATGATTCGACGCGTTGGTAGTGATGAGTGATATCCTGGAGGAGCCTATCGCGAGCGCTTCCAGATTCAAAGCTGGACTTAAGGCTGAGATACAGAGAGAACACTTTCAAAACCGCATAGAGTCGGTCGAGTGGGTGTTCCAACTCGCACTTGAGTATGAGAACTACCTACGCCTCCCAAGTTCGGGATAGACTATGCATCGGCCTAATGCCCCTCCCCGCATGCCATCAGATGCTAAGGGAAAGCTATTGTCCAAGAAGCCCCTAGACTCGGGCCTGGCCATTGTTATCGGTGCTCGGGCAGAGGACACATTGCTACTCCATGTCCCACGAGAAACCTGCTGATTGGGGATGAGGGCGAGGCGGGTACTGAGGTCGATGACGCGGTAGTGGAGATTATTGTTGAGGTTGAGGACGGTTGGGAGAGCGACGTTGAGAGATCTTTAGAGTTAGGAGTCATTTGTTGCCTCCTTCACACCGTCGCACCTTGATATTTTACATGTATTTTCAGAGCGCGGGCGGGACCCCTGCAAACTCGCCATCGATAGTGGCAGATTTGTGAATATTGTGGTAAAAAGGGGATTAGAGAGGATGCAACTATCTGTCGAGCCTCATCCACATCCATATCGTGTCCTCTGGGTGGACAAGTCGGCCATTCAGGTTACTTAGAGGTGTCTTGTGTCGATCCACCTAGCGTCCGTAGAGGACAAGGTTTGGTGCGAAGTCATCCCGATGGACATATCACATGTTCTTCTGGGTCGTGCTTGGTTATACGATCGCAATGTTATGTGTTATGGCCGCTCCAACACGTGCATCTTCTTTGATAAGGGACACAAGATCACCCTCACCCCGACCCAGCCCATGGATTCCCCAAAGGGCCAGGTCGACTCATCCATTAGTTTCGGGTCAGCTAGGCCTCTGCACATCCTGAGGAAGGGTGATTTTCTGTGAGAGAGTCTCGACTCAGGAGTTATGTTTGTGGTGGTCGTCAACCTGGCCTCCTACGTCGTCATAGACTTGGAGAGCATAGATCCGGACATTTGACGTCTGCTGGTCGAGTATGCTGACATTATGCCAGAGGAGCTGCCTGATGAGCTTCCTCTCTTAAGGGATATCCAGCACACAATCGATTTAGTCATGGGGCATCTTTGTCCAATCTGCCCCACTATCGATTGAACTCAACGGAGCATGCCAACCTGAAGCGGCAGATCTACGATCTTCTTCGAAAGAACATCACTCGGGAGAGCTTGAGCTCGTGCACCGTCCCTGCCCTTCTGACCCCGAAGAAGGATAGAAGTTGGCGCATGTGTATCGACAGCTGTGTCATCAACAAGATTACAGTGAAGTACCGCTTCCATATTCCTCGTCTCGACGATCTCCTCGATGCGATGGTTGGTGCCCAGATCTTCTCGAAGATCCACTTACAGAGTGCGTACCATCAGATCAGGGTGAGAGAAGCGGGCGAGTGGAAGATGGTTGTCACGACAAAAATGACCTTATGAGTAGTTGTTTATACCGTTCGGACTGTCTAACACGCCGAGTACGTTTATGAGGGTGATGACGCAGATCCTACAACCCTACATGGGCAAAGTCTTAGTGGTATACTTCGACAATATCCTGATTTACAGTCGGGACTGCATTGAGCACTTGGGTCACATTCGTTTGGTATTTGATCTCCTACAGAAGGAGCATCTATATGTCAATCTGAAGAAGTGCTTGTTTCTGACTACATCAGTGCATTTCTTAAGCAATATTGTCTCGGAGTCCGGTATCTCGATTGACCCTGATATGGTCAAATCTATCCGTGAGTGGCCCATCCCGTTTAGTATCCACGAGGCCCAGAGCTTCCACGAACTTGCCATCTTTTACAAGAGATTTGTTCGGGGGTTTAGCTCGATCACGGCCTTCCGGATTTTTCCAAAGCATTCGAGGTAATGTACAATGCTTCAGAAGTAGGCATCAGGGGAGTACTTAGCTACGAGGGTCATCCACTTACTTCAGTGAGAAGCTGAATGTCGCTCGACATAAGTACTCCAATTATGATTGGGAGTTTTACGCCGTCGTTCAGGCATTTCGATATTGGCGACACTATCTCCTACACAAGGAATTTGTCTTGCACTCTGACCACCATGCTCTATGATATCTGGATTCGCAAAAGAAGTTAGGTCATCGTCATGCAAAATGAGTGGAGTTCATGCAAGAGTACCATTACGTTATTTCAGATGGTTATCTCTTCTTTCGCTTTCACATCTGTGCCACAGACTTCCCTTCGGCACTTATCATTTGGGAATTGCACACGGGCGGGGCCGCTGGGCACTTTGGGCGGGGCAAGATGATTGTGATAGTAGAGGATCGTTTCTTCGGGTCTGGCCTGAAGAAGGACGTTACTCGAGTCGTTTGCCATTGTCGTATCTGCCAGACGACAAAGGGATCCAGACAGTCTACGGGTATACACACTCTATTACCTATTCCGCATAGACCCTGGACAAATATTAGTATGGATTTTGTATTCGGGCTTCCCCACACGTTGCAGAAGTTTGACTCGATTTTCGTTGTTGTTGACCGCTTCTTGAAGATGGCCCACTTTATCCTGTGTCATACGACTTTTGATGCTCCCCACGTGACTGTTTTCTTCATAAGGGAGGTATTCAAGTATCATGGGGGTTGCCCACTTACATCATATTTGATCGTGACATCCGCTTTATAAGTTATTTCTGGAAGACGTTGTGGAAGAACATCGGTACGACACTAAAGTTTTCCACCGCCTATCACCCACAAAAGGATGGGCAGACGGAGGTTGTCAACCGTAGTCTTGGGACACTTTTTGCGTTGTCTCGTTCGGGATAGTCCGTCTGCCTAGGATTTTGTCCTGCCTGTCGCGGAATTTGCATACAATAGTTCGGTGAATAAGACCAGGGGTTGAGTCCATTTCATGTCATATTAGGTTACGAGTTGTTATGATCCTGCTTTGGTTGCATATATCGCAAACATTTTTCTAGTTCTACTTTATATTTTATCATTCGCATTTGATCCTCCGTGTCTAAGCCCAAGGAGGGGGCTTTTTGGAGTGACTATTAATACCTGGGTAGGGAGCCAAGACAAACAAGCAAGCAGGTCATTTTAATTTCATTTTACCTCTCTATTTTCCCATCTCTCTAACTCTCTCTCATAACTCACAAAAGGCCGCACCCGGACGTCCTAGCAACACGCCAAAATCGCGAGTTCCGCAATCCCACACCAGCCTGTCGTGACTTTCCCACCATCGTTCGCAAGCCGCCGCCTCCGCCAGCCATAGCTCCGCGAGGCTCCAAGAAGGTTTCCTCCTCCCTCGAGGACTTCCCACCTCTCACACCTTGCACAGTTGCAGGCACTCTTAATCTAGGGCGCGTAACATGAGCCTAGAAAACCTGTCGACCTGGTTGACGTCCCGTTAGATGCCCGACCTAGTGATTCCGCTGATTCATTCATTTAGCACATGCATGCACTTCATGAGACAGTCCGGAGAAAGATCGCAGTCAGTGGTGAAATTTATAAAGCTCAGACCGATCTGCACAGGAGGGAGCAAGTTTTTGACGTTGGAGAGCAAGTTATGATCCGCCTTCGACACAGTCACTCGAGGAATTGGTGCGAACGCTTCTGAGGTTGATATCCCACCGAGAATGAGAATTCACCGGGTGTTCAATGTAGAGGGAGCGAGTGTATGTGGACCTATTATCTCCAGCTACCCCTGAGCCACAGCTAGCCCTACCGGTCTCTAGTGCCTTTACACCTGTCATGCCCAGGCAGTCGCGGACGATTGAGCACAGCTCGGAGGACCACACCACGTTCAGACGGAGATACATTGCTTTGACAATCGCCTACGCCTACCAGAGATGCACGACAGATTGTTGGTCATGACTTCACTACGACTGGCGGTCAGATGATCCTACAGTACTTGGTTCATTGGCTCACTCGCTCGATTTCTGATGACATTTGGATTTTTACTGAGGAGCTCGAGAGACTCTCCCTGGACTTACGCCGAGAGTATGACCGTCTCCACTCACTGGAGATGACTGCTTTCAAGTCGGGGGGGGGGGGGGGGGGGGGGGAATTGATGGCGATCGACGACACACACGCATTTATTCGCGCAGGAGGCGGCTTATGGCGACCCATTTGGGCGATCCGAGTCCGCAGATGCACCCGGATGGTCGTTCCGAGTCAGTTTGATATATTACTTTATTTATTTCATGTTCTATTTGGCACCCGATCGGCCCGAACAATATTAGTCCTCCGATCAGGGTGCCCTAGTTTTTATTTCTCCTCTCCCCCTATATATACTTGTGTGTGTGGCCTTCCATCCCTAATCAAGCCTCCACATACATGAGTGAGTTTAGGTATGGATGTTTTAATTCCCTTTGTTGATTGCTTTGGTAATGAACTTTTGCTTTTGGGTTTTAATTCTCTTATGCGTTTGAAATCATTATTCATCGTATAATTTGCGGAGTACATTTGGTGCACTTGAATGATAATTGCGCTTCATCTCGGTGGTAATCATAAATTATTTTTATTTGTCTTAACTCGTTATCCAACCATGCAAGTTGATTTTAGAGCTTATTAATTTTTAATAACTTGTTTGTAGATCTTGAGCAGACCCCACATAGTGGGATAAAGGCGTGAGTGTTGTTGTTGTTGTTGGTTGTAGATCTTGAACCCCACTATAGTGAGATAAAGGCTTGAGTGTTGTTAGTGTTGTTTGTAGATCTTGAGCTGGATTGTTGCATCTTTGTTGCACACACACTGAATTTAGGTTACACATTACTTGTTGAAATTATTTCTCAGTCTACCCATGCATCACACTTCCTAGTCAACCATAATCCCTCCCAAACTTATCCTAAGCCCTACAGCCTCCACCCACACAGTCAACGACCATCTCTACCAGCCCTTGTACTCCACCCGCAAATTTAAATCCAGCCTAGTCCTTCTAATGCCCAACCATCGGTTATCCAACCCTCCCCTCATCACCTTCATTCCTGGCCTCGTATGCATGTGCATCTTCTTATTTAGAGTTTATATCTTGTTTATTTTGTACAAATAAATCTCATACTATTATAAATGCTCGTTTATAGTTGTTTTTCTCTTCAATCTGTTCAAATTGTGGGATTTATTCGCTATGTATTTAATTTATGCTCTTTGGAGAACTTGAAATCGCAAGGTTTCTAAATTGCTTTGTTATCAGTTGTGATATTCGTGTGCTAGCCACAAATACTCTTTGTTAGGAATTGCTGTCAAATACATGTACAGCGTCACTAGGACTTGATTGAATTTCCAAATAATTACACTGCTAGGGTTTTCTATAGTTTACCTTCACACCTCTACCTTATCCTGTCTTAATGATACTAGTACATTAAAAAAACTAAAACAAGCTCATAATGACCTTAGTAGTGAACTCAATATACCTTCATCTTTAGGAAATTTAGCCAAGTTAAGCTTCATGGTAAGATTATACCCATCTTTTGGAGGATCCAGGATCTGCACAAGCTCTCCATAGGCCCCCTTTATTGCCTCTATGGCTCCCAATGGAAGACCACTAATAAAAACCGTCTCTGGTGGTGGAGTGGGTAGTGAAATTGACAAGAACATCACCTGGGGGGATTTCATAGAGAACTGCAAGCAAAGGAAAGGTTTTCTCAACTCTTAAACTGCATAATATTTTACTAGTAATTAAATCATATATTTATTACGATAAACATTGAATTATTTTTAACTAGATAGTTTTGATTGGGGAGGACGTTATTTTTGGATAACTTGAGTAAAATAAAATTTGAATTTAAATTTCTAAAATCCTAAAATTAAGGATCTGCGTTTTCGTCAAAAATAAATCATTGGGTTCCACTTTTGCGTGAGCCTTAGTAATTTAAATTGTTATTATTCGTAAAATTCAAAGACAATGCTTTAGATACCTACATTGGCACTATAAAATATACCTATATCGGCATTGTTTTGAAATACTTCTGACGCGGTTAATTACAAATGCTTAAATAACTCATTGTATGTATCCTTTCTTGTGAATTATTATCTCATGCTATTCTCTTATGCACTTTTAAGTTTGCTCTTTGTTGAGAGATGGGTGCTCTCGAATTTTGGGAAGGGCCAGTCAATGCCCCTTTATTTGTACACCAGTTACCAGTTGCTAAGGCTTCTATTTTTAGTGGATCGAATCCTCTCTCAAGTGCTCAGTCTCTTTTATGCTAACTTAGTGTTCATCATACATACTTTGTTCCTAAGTTGCATCCTCTTGAATGGGTATACATCATAATTGATATTAGAGTCTCATTTCAGAGTAAGGTAGGCACGAATTTGAGATCAAAAGTTTGATGGATCAAAAAAGTTTTGATCTTTAGAGAACCCAGATACCAATGAATATAAGTAATGAAGACAGATCATAGAAGCATAAGCAAACTTTTTCAGCAAATCAATTACGTCTCAAGGATGAGGTGTTTGTGAACAGAAAAAACAATTATTAAGGGGTTGTTGCCCAAATTGGAGTGACCAAAAGCACACTTTATTCCTTTCATATGCAGGAATACATGTCTATCAATTCAAATTTGAATCACTTTAATTCAATCTTTGATATTGATGAATATTGATGTGATTGGTGATAATGAGACTCAACCTTTATTATTATTATGCTCTTCAACACCCTCTTAACAGGAATTTTGTGACAGCATATTTTTGAGGGAAAAGATACAACCAACTTGAAAGATTTTAAGAATTAGCTTCTTACAAATGATGTTACAATTTTGAGTGTGTTGAATGTAAAGTCGTGTGATTGGTAAAAGAATATAAATTGGCATTATTATAATAAAAACAATGCCTTAGGAGATAGGCATGTTTTGAAGATGTAGAAGCAATGGGCGGATGACAACCATACGGAGGACAAATTAGGGGATGCTAATATAACATCAATTTTGCCGGTGAAAATTTCGGTGACGGTTGTGTGATGATTATTAAATTTGATTATTTAGCTTTCCCATATCATATGTGTTACAATAAATCCAATTATATTTATAGGATGGGGTCCTAGCAGTATGAAAATAATAATTATTTAGGAGTTATAGCTATAGCATCCTGCCTTGTGCCACCTACCTTGTTCCCCCTGCCTTGTGCCCGCTAAAATATCGAATTTTCATGTCTTATAAGTAAAAATTTTATTTTTATGTATATTAACTATAATTTATGTTATAAAAAAATAATGTAACAAATATAAAAAAAATGAGTCATGTATATGTATATTATGAAATAAAAGCGAATAGTATCTAAGATAAAATATTATTAACATATATAAAATGATATATTGTAAAATATATTTATAATTTTATTTTGACAAAAATAAATTTATTGCAAATAAAGCAAATTTAAAAGTTAAATTTTTTTGATTAATTATAAGTCCTCTCAAACTTATAAATTTATATTAAAATCATGTAAACAATCAACTAATAAATGTATTAAATGCTTTCATATTTTTGTAATATGAAATTAAAAATTGTGAAAGAATTATACAAAATTGATCGTAAAAATAAAACGTTAAAAAGGAAACAATAGGTATAATCAATTTAAATACACATAATATAATATAATATATATAGGTGATTTACACATATATTGTTGGTCTACTAATATAACATAAAATAAAATATCAAACAATATATTTAAAAGTCATGTCGGCCGATATATCGGAAAAAATCGGACATGTTGGTTTATATATTACAAAAGAACGTAATTTATTTTTTTAAAAAACATATCACTTTGCCCTAAGAAATGACATGTCGCGAGATAAAACAATGCCGCTAGCCAACAAACACCTTCCTAGTTTATGTTTGGAGATAAAGCTAAGTCACATGGTTTGCGTGCTGGCTACATGGGAGAAGATCAACAAGTGGTGCATAACCATTGTCGGTGAGTGCCATGACAAGGTGTTGCTCCGTTGGGTTGGCGAAGGTAAGGAGCTCGTGAGTCACAATATGTTTGTCAGCCTCGTTTTGACAAATTCTAATGAGGGCAGAGGGAGAGTCTAGAACACCATACCAGTAAAATGTTGGAGTTTTTGTACATGGCCAAAAATCTCTCCAACAACAAGTAAACACTTTATTTCTTTCGCATGCATGAAGCCATGCAAATCAATTCATATATGAAACAATTTAATTCATTCTTTTAGATTGAAGAATATTGATGTGATTCCTAATAATGAGGATAAATCTCTATTGTTATTGTGATCACTGCCACTATCTTAAAAGGATAAGAGTAGATCATGTATTGCCATAATATCGAGTCAAGGGAGAGAATCGTTCAATATATGACTCGGTATTTAAATAATAATTTTTAATAGGATAAACACTGAAAAGTATTCTCTAAATAAATTCAAATTTGGGATTTTGTTATTTTTGGATAGTTCCAATTTCAAGTCAAAATTGAAATTTTTAAACACGAATTAATCTCTACACACTCCTAAATTTAAGCATTCAAGTTTTGAGGATTTTTAGGATTAAGGGATAGTAGAGAACATAGAGGTTGCACCTTCTGGATTTCTCCACGAATTGAGGCAAAAATTGATAATAGAAAGTGAAAGGGAAGACAGAGAAAGGGATAGAAATTGAAGAAAGTTCAGCTCTTGGAGCATCATGCATCATGTTGATCAATGGAGGATTAAGTGTATATTAAATTAAGGAATGGTTCTTTAGATATCTATATTAGTATTATTTTGAGGCACTTTTAAAGTGAACCATTTCACGTGCTTGTTTAATTCTATTTCTAGTCATCTCTTGTGAATCATTCTCTCTTGTAATTCTCTAATGATTTTTCTTTGAGATTTTAATTTTGTTGATAGCTACAGAGGTTCGGGGAAGAGCTTCTGAATTCTCTTTATATGTACATTTGTTGTAGTGGCTTCCAATTTTAATGGATTGGTTTCTCCCTCAACCTAAATGGATTTATATCTCTTTTGAAGTTGAACAACATAAATTTTGGTTTTCTCTAGTGTGTTTAACCTCTTTTATGTCTACATCGTATCCATCATTTTCTCTTGGAGGTGCCTCCACGCTTGGAAGGGTTTGCTAACCATAATTCACAGTGATTTTCATGGTGGACTGATGAAAGAACTGAGGATGGCTAAATTACCTGAATATGATAACGAACATCATCAAATTCGACTGAGTGGCAGTCAAGATCAACACTTTTCTCCAAACTGCAGATGATAAACCAAAACAAAAAAAATACATTCAAGGTAAAACTCAAAAGAAAGGAGATAAAGTTCGATCAAGGAGAAAGTACCCCACACAACATTCGTTAAAAAAAAGTGACCGAAATATGAATGATTCACCTCAACAGGCGGTTCTCCAATATTTGGAGGAGAAATTTTGATGCAGGCTGCAATAATATCATCTCTAACCACCAATAAAATCGCCGCCGTCAAACCAGCGATTGGGAGGCCCCGTTGAGGTATACCGAAAGTCTGCAGCAATATTGTCTTTTCTTCACGTGAGGCGAAGATCCCAATTATCCTCCTAAAAGAGAAAAACACAAGTCCAATTAGAACAATTTACATCAAAATGTGCCGGAGTAGCTGTTAAATTCAGCTTAACCTTAGGCCGCCTAAACCCTAACCTCATTCGCACTCACTATCTCATTCTTTACAAAATTCGCATGCACGGTCTTGTACGCGAGACCAGGCGAAGTTGTGAAGACAGTGCTCGAAGAGATAGTCGATGGGGATAAAGTCTTTATTTGGATTCGATCAGGGAAGAAGAAAAGTCGGACCTGGCTAATTAACAATGGTCGAGGCTGTGACTTTCAAGTTCGAACTTCAAAGCAGAGTAAAGGCGGGATAATAGGGTTCCGGGTTGAACGGCTGTCGCAGCGCTGCTCGGGGAGTCTCATGCAACTGTTGGCGTTTTCGCGGCCGATGGATTTTGAGTCGGATGGATGGAGCTGAGCTTGAGGCTCTGTTCGGCTTGGCTGCAGCGATGGGAGAATCAATGGTGGGAAACAGTGGTGAGAGCAGGCTTAAATATGCCCTTAAAAGCTCGGCGAATCTAGTGCTATTTGGGACGAAAAAAAACCTAAAATGAAAGATATCAGGCTCTATATGAAAATGGAGGAGAAGGAATGAGTTTTGTTGGGGGGAGAAGATGCCTGGAAAGTGGCGTGCGATGGATGCGTTGGACTCCAGATTGAAGGGCAGGAGTGCGTGATGAGATTTTTGTATCGTACCCCATGGTGGGAAAATAGGATGAAATATTGTTTTTTTTTTCGCAAAATCTATTTTGCCACAATTAATGTTGTAAAGATCGTGATTTTGGCATGTAAGATCGTACAATCTTAAATTTTTTTTTACAGGAGAAACAATCCCGGGCGAAATTTGGTCGCAGGTTCTGTAAAAAAGGTAGGATAGTCGTTTATGATCGTAGGATCCTACGATCACAACCGATCCAACCGTTTCGACGGAAGAATAACTCACAAACCCTAATCACAGAAAAAACCCCGCAGCCGTCTGTCCCGCTTTCGACGCCTCCGGTTTGCGACAAAAAAAACGAAATCGTTCTACAGCTCCCCGAGCTCAAGCGGTTCCTCGAGAAACTTAAAGCAGCCAGGCAAGTTGGAGGCGGTGGCGGACAGGAAGGGCGTCCGGAGATTGTGGCGCTTGTCGGGACAGGCCCCGACGACCCGGAGCTGCTGACTCTTAAGGCGGTGAGGGTGATAGAGCGGACAGATCTCATTCTGTACGATCGCTTAGTCTCCAATGATGTGTTGAATCTCGTTTGCCTAGTCTCCATTGACATACTACTGCTTCGTGTTGAATCAAATCTTGTTGGGGAGAGAATAATATCTGATACTTCTGTTATCCAGACTACACAGGCAAGTATAATTCTAGTGACCGTAAATTGATAAATCTTCTGACTGCATTCGTTCTTGTGAGTTCTATATAAGGTTTTAACTCTTAATTTGTCAAGTCCTTATTCAACTTGTAGGCATGTTACCTCCTGTCTATTAATTTTACTTCAGAACCTTCTGTATTGTTAGCAAGTTAGTGTTTTAGGCCTAGCCATCTCACAATTTCTCTATAATCTCAAGCATCAGTATTCTTCTATTACGATTAAGATTGTAATGGTACTTTGGAGCCTTAACGAGATAGCTTGAGGCGGTGAGCTCGTGAGGAGAGTGCTGTTGGATTTCTTATGGTTTTAAGTTCTTTCTTACTTTAGTCCATCCAAATTATCCATTTTATACAACTTGCAGAAATATCCAAACAAACCAACTGATTGCAAACAACACCTAAATAGAACTTCAAATCTTAAATGAAAAAAAATAGTGATAAGAGAATAGAATAAGATATGTTGTCCTACAAAATTTAGATTACTGCTTAATGAATTGTTGCTTAATTTTGCATAGGTTGGTGTCAATGTTTAAATAAAGTTTAAAAATGCAAGTTAGTGTATGCTTGAATATATTTTTTTTGTTTCATGTGCTTATGGTTTGATTTGTATTGAGTGGGTAGTTAAAAATGACTTCAAGTGGTGCTTCAGGTAGTGCAGTTGGGAGTAGCAATGCTCCTGCCACCGCTAGCAAAGGATCTAAAACGGGCAAAAATGCTCCTAGAAGTAAGAGTGATATTAGATGGAAGTATGACATCCCAGTTGAAGAAGATGCGAGAAAAATAAAATGCAAATTTTGTAAGAAAACAGTGACCAGGGGAATTTATATATTGAAGCATCATTTGGCGGGTACTCAAAAAGACGTCGGAGCATGTAGAGCTATTCCTGCGGAAGTGAAAAAAGAGATATGGGAGATTGTTGTTGGGTTGCAAGAAAAGTTATTGAAGAAAACAATTCCCCGTGTGGAAGAAGAAGAGGATGTTGGAGATTTGAAGAGGAAAAGAGAAGATAGAAGCTCAACTGGACTTTTTAAGAGAAGTGGAGAAAGTACAACTCAAAGTACCATCAATTCAATTTTCAAGAAAGGATTGCATGAAGAAGCATGCAATGATATAGCATCATTCATCTACAACAATGTTTTACCATTTAATGTGGTAAAAAGTGAAAATTTCATAAGATGTGTGAATCTATATCAAGGCATGGCTTGGGTTTTAAGCCTCCATCATATCATGATATCAGAGTGAAAAATTTGAAGCAACAATATCAACAGACTATGGAGAATATTTCAGAACATAGAGCTCATTGGAAGAAAATGGGATGCACTATAATGACAGATGGATGGACTAATAAAAGAAGGAGAATATTGATCAATTTCCTAGTGAATAGTTCAATGAGAACTATATTTCTAAAGTCCATCAATGCATCTCATATATACAAAATAACAAAAAATGTCTTCAAGATGATTGATGATATTGTTGATAAGGTGAGTGAAGAGAATGTTGTCCAGGTGGTGCCGGACAATGCTGCAAATTACAAAGCCGCTGGAGAAATGTTAATGTTAAAGAGGAAAAGATTATATTGGACTTCATGTGCTGCTCATTGTATTGATTTGATACTAGAGGATTTTGAGAAGAAGATACAAATGCATCATGCAACAATTCCTACAGCAAAGAGAACTCATATATTTATTCCAGAACATCCCTCATATCTTTATTGAAAACCTTCACTAAAGATAGGGATTTGGTGAGATCGGCAATGACACGTTTCGCCACTTCATACTTAACTTTGGGCTGCCTTAATGAGAACAAACTTGCTTTGATAAGAATGTTCAATTCAGATGAATGGAAAGCTAGCGGATCTGCATGTTCAAGTGAAGGAAAGCTAATTGAGGAGTTTGTGATGGATAAAGATTTTTGGAAGAATATTGTCATTTGCTTGAAGGGTGCTTATCCCTTAATGAATGTGCTTTGTTTGGTTGATTCTGATGAGCAGCCTGCTATGAGCTATATATATATATATATATATATATATATATATATATATATATATATATATATATATATATATATATATATATATATATATATATATATATATATATATACGAGCATCTTCGCACGGGCTACGCCCGTGCTCGATGCTCTTGGGCGGCCTGCGGCCGCATCAAAGCGGGGTTGTTGCGAATTTGCACGTGTTTTTGCAGACGTTGGGTGGAAGTCGGGCGTGTGTGAAACGGTAGATGCCTTAGAGCAGTGATGAGGGGCTAATATGAAGTGAATATGGTTCTATTTAACAGCAGTAGAAAGGTTCTGTAAGTCATGTACAAATAGCATGAGTATACAACAGAAGATTGTAACAATGTTCATATTATTATTATGGTGTGGTTTGTAAAACATACAGCACATTGATGATTGCAGGAAATTCTATCTGGAAATTATACGACACATTTATTATTTAAGGAGTTTTTATATATATGTAAACAGCAGAGAAAGTACACTGTGATTGACGATCCAACTTTATCACCGTAGAATCTATGGTAATGAGCTAATGTAACTAAGGTACGTGCAAGCAAAAGAGCAAGTGTAGCTTGAAGATAGTATAATGGGAAGCAGTGGGTGAGGACATATTTTCTTCAGTGGCCTTTCGAGACTCTGCATTGGAGGAAGATGTACAGCTATATGAGTGATATAAAAATGGTAGATGAGTTATGGTAGTACAGTTCGTTATGTGAGGAACATTATTTGCTATGTTGTACCTGCTAATCATTGTGAACACGTAGTTCCATTCTTCTTGTGCTGTTAGGCCTGCTGGGACAGGAGGTATGCGTAGGCGAAAACCTGGAATCTCAGTTCGTGGTCCATCAGACCACCTCGATGTCGTTGGCGGGCAAATCTCATCGTAGTAGTTATCATCAGAGTCAAGCGTGCTGCTGTTGCTGATAGGGGTAGCTGCGAAGCAAATTACAAAGTTTCTTTTTCAAGTTTGTATGACAATATTTAAGTAGATATGTACAGTATGAATGACTTACTGGGTTGAACTGTGGGATGATTATTCTGTAGTTCTAATGGTTGATCTGATGAATGCGCATCTGACATCTGCATATTGGCAACATTGAAAAAAGATAAGCGATGTATGACAAATGAGGGAGTATTTGATAACATATATGTGTTATTACCATAATATTGTGACAGTGTATAACAGAAGCACATTATACAGAAAGGCATGTGAATTGTATGTTCTATTTTACAAATGTTCTATTTGTTAGTAACAGCCGAGCAAAGTATGAGGTGGTACAGTGCATTTGTTAGAGATGAAATATAGTATTTATCAGTGATGATATATGGTGCATGTCAGTGATTTCAGAGAAGAGTACATGTAGAATTTAAGTTATATTTCATAATGTAATGTAAGAGTATGAGGAAAGGTAGTAACGACAAATTACGTATGTAAAAGTAGCAAAACAGTGGCATTGTAATAGATGTACGTGTTTCTGAATTTGAGGTATTTCTTGCGCTGTGTATTTGAAGCAGTCGTTTTAACGAATAATGTAAATTATTATATGTAACAGTATCTATTCTATATATATAGAAAACTATATTTATGCGTACATAAAGTAGAAAAAGCAAAGCTTTATGTTGATATTTACAAATATATATATCTAAACGACTAAGGAGGAAGTATATATAGAGTATAAATAGTATAATCTCTGTCAGGTAGGTGATATGTATATATTCCGTATGTATATCATAGTATTTGTGTACGTATATGTTTGTTATATCATTTATACTGTGCTATATTTGTTACGATATTTAATCACGCTTTAACCTATATTTCTTCGCAGTAAAGCATTGTTAATTTGTCCTTTGTATAAACTATTTTAATGCACAGGAGTTTGTTGTGGTAGCATTCAAATATGAACATGGAGTACAAAGGGATATGTACATAGTTGGTATAGGGTTTGTGAGGATGAGTAGTAATAGTGTAGAAAGGGTGGGTTTGTCGTACGGGCGGGTTTGTCGTCTTTGTAATCTATAGTGAAAGGTTCGGATGATGTATATGTATAGCGTGACGGTAGTTAGTCTGTACGTAAAATAATATTTAACAATTTTGTACAGCACATGTAATAGATTTGGGCGTGTTATAAGAAATGGAGGAAGTGTGGATATTTTACGGAAGTGTTGTTGAATATGGAATTCAAATTATAAGGTGGAAAGTATGTCATTGAGTTTTGAATGTATAAGATTCATAGTGGTGCTGTACTTGTTCAAGTGTAAATGAAATCATATATCATATTATTAACGTACAGAGATATATGTATACAGGTAGTAAGAAACGATATTTTTATTGTATGGCTCGATCTATATGAGCTGTTGTGCAACAATTGTATAAGTACAATGGACGTAATACGTAAGTATATGTAATTCCTATTTGGATTCATAGGACGGTCATAGAAATGAAATGAGTACAACGCTCTGATTCATTGTAAAGAAGAGTTACCTTCAAATGCATACAAAGAACAGAGCACGTAGTTTTGTTGGAGCAGAAGTTGTTGTCTGTTACTGTAGGTCAATAAGTTGTATGAGACTGTGTAGCAAATAGAATATATTAATGAACAACAATGTTTATGTACTACAAAACAGGAGAAACAGTTTGAGATGGGGGAAAAAATATACCTGTACAAAGACTTTTGACAGGAGTTCCTTGAAAACAACATTTTTTGTATATGTAATTGACTGTTCTGCTATAGAATCATCCTTTATTAAAACTTTGGTACTTGTCGCATTGACTCCTCTTGATAAAGCAACATAAAGCTGACCATGAGTGAAAACAGGAGAGGGCAAGTACAGACCAATATGCTTAATTGTCTGCCCTTGAGATTTGTTTATCGTAATTGCAAAACTCAAACGAATTGGAAACTGCTTTCGCGTTAACTCAAAAGGCATATTGAAATCACCAGAATGTTTCAGCGGTATGCGGGGAAGGAACACTGACTTTCCTTTATGATGTCCACTGAGGATTTCGGCTTCAATCATATTTTTTGAGAAATGACGGCAAAGAAGACGTGAACCATTGCATAGGCCGATTCGTGGATTTAAATTGCGCAACAGCATTATGGGGGCGCCTATTTTCAAAGATAGTTTATGTGGTGGTAGAGTGCCTGGTGATATGCTATTCAAAAATTCCTGTGGGTATAAATTCAATCTGTCATCATCAACGGAATCAAAAGAATAGTATGTCATTTCACGTTCATGCAGTAATTTAAGGCACTTCTCATTTAACATAGACACATCCTCATTTAATGTCGTGAGCAATGCTCTGTCTTCCCAGTAAGCAAAGTTGGTAGTTGCGGACGTAATATCAGAGAATACACTGTTCGTCAATACAGTGATCGAATGTTCTCCTGTCCATGGAATAATGATTGACATCGGAAGCCTAACCATATCATTATCATATGTTTTTTCATCACCATTTCCGATTCGAAGCAGGAATTCTGAGAACGGCTGGTCATCAAGAGCACGCATATTTTCAGATAATGAAAGTAAATGTACATTTGACCATAAAGGTGACGTAACTATGCTGGAATTGATCGTTTGGAATTTAGTGCCATTCACAACAACTGGTGGAATTTGACGAAAATCTCCTCCCATAATGACAACTTTACCACCAAAAGGTTGTGTGCTGTCTAGAACATCTCGAAATGATCGATCAACAGCTTCAAATACATGTTTATGTGACATTGGAGCCTCATCCCACAGAATAACTGAGCAATGTTGTATAAGTTTATGCATTTCAGAATGTTTGCCAAATTTACAGAAGGAACCAGCTTCCACCGGAATTGGAATTTTAAATCGTAAATGTGCTGTAGTGCCACCTGGAAGAAGAGTTGCAGCAATTCCTGATGATGCAGTTGCGAGCACAATATGACCATTATTACGTAAATGAGCAATTAAAACTTTATAGAGGAAAGTTTTTCCACTGCCTCCAGGACCATCTATGAAGAAAATACCTCCACTACGACGGCTAACAGCTTCCATAACAGTATGGAAAGCATAACATTGATCAGTATTTAACAATGACACAGAGTCTAAATCCGTATATGAGATGGGTATCGACAGTTCATCTTCAATTAAGCTCGATAGATTGTGGACATTTTGGAACACTGAGGAAATTTGCGGAATATCAAATTGTGTAATACTCTTGCTATGTTGTTGGAGAGTATACTCTATTTCATGAAGTAGTTTGTTCATGACATATATATCATTCATCAAACCAGTAGAAACGTAATCTTCACACATCGCAGTATGGTTATCATTCCATAATTGCCTAACTTCAGTTGGGTTGCAGTATAACAAAATTGTTGTGAATAAATTCCGTAATGCCTGAGGTAGCTGAAATTCCCGTGCTTCACGCATACAGTTATGTAGGTTGTTGTCGTGTTCGAGCAGACCATACTGTTCAGCAGCTTCTTTAAACGTCGAGTACATAATGTTATTGACTGTGAGCAGATGGTCAAAGGATTTTGGACCTCGAATATGGTACAACAGAATCCGTAAATAAAATCTTTCACCTTCAGAAGGATGTACGGAGTACATTCGAGCAATAACTTTTTGACGGCGTCTTCGTTGACTCCAAGTTTTTGATGTCTTATTCCAGGTGTAATGTTTTGGAAACTCTGTATACAGATACTTGTGATCTTCTTTTTCCGTGGCGTAAACACGGAAAAATTCAGTCAACATTGTGCGAGAGTTTCGTTCATTTGTTAGAACATTCTCAACTAAATCTGTGGTGCGAAAATGCACCTGATGTTTATTCGGCAAATGAAGTTGTAAACGAATAACTGATGGATATGTTTGGTACATTGAGAACTTGAATATCTTCCAAAATGCTTCCTGGGGACATATCCATCGACCATTTACATATTGAGAAAGTTCATTCTGATCTGATAAAGGTTGAACTTGAAATGCAACTGAATCAGGACCTTTATGGATATATTTATATAGATATTTGATACTTTTGATACTACTGCATATTTCTACATTAATATGACAATCATATTTCAGCAGAAGCCATGGGTTATATGGAACAATCCATCGATTGTCAATAGCAAAATCTTCTGCACGACGGAGTATAACTGATCTTCCATTATTACGGCGCATGTATATTGGGTAGGAGTCTAATCCTTGCAAAGTTGTCTCAGAGAAATTTTTTGGATAACCCTTTTTGCAAACACCATGTTTCATGCATGGGGCATGACAATTTACAGGTGCACAGGGGCCATGAATCATATGACGCACAACTGCATTATATAATTCGGGTTCATGCTCAATATGAGGAATTTCTGCTCGAACAATCCTATCATAATCATCTGGAGTGTTCACTTTATCACGCGCATCAAATATAACCAGCATATGCACATGAGGTAAACCTCTTTTCTGGAATTCTATTACGTGAACATGACTAACTGTTCTGCCTAAAACATTTTTGTGGAAAATATCTTGTTTTAATTTCTCATATTTAGCATGAAATATTCGAGATACTATATCTGGACGGTCTTGCGGTGTTTGTCCAGCATAGAGCGCATCAGTGATTTCTTGCCAAGAAGTGTTGCATGTCATTGTTACGAATATATCGGGTCTACCGTAATGTTGAACAACTGACATTGCGTCTTGGTAACGCTGGTACATGTCGCGAGGACTCCCAACGAAAGATGATGGCAATATGACGCGTTGACCAATATTTGCTGAAATGCGAGCAGATTGTGTAAATGTATCGGATTAAAAAAAAAAACATGAGAAGCATAGCAGAGGCAAATAAAATGTGTACGAACCTGCATTATGTTCTCCGGCATTGAGACAGTCTTGTAAGCCGCTGTAGAGTTCAGAGCGGATGGTTTCTTGGTTATTTTTTATCCAACGAAGTTTTTGAGTTTCAATTTTGATGTAGTTATCAACAACGTATTGCTGCAGTAGACGACATCCATGTAACGGTAATGATAAATGTGGATTACGGTCCTGCAGTAGAAGCATTGGAAGATCAAATATCATATGAGATGAAGCATCATTTCTGGACATAATGATACGTATTTACATATAACCTGAAGTATGTACGAATAGTAATCGCAACAGCTGACATGCAAATTATTCAATCCTTTGTACTCAGCTAACCAACCGTATGTACCATATGGAAGGAGCAACGGATATTGAAGTGGGTCATAGTAACCAGCATATTCTTGAACAGTAACCAGATGACCTTCAATTGTTTCAAGAATGATATGTCGTTCATTTGCCTCGCAGTAGTTTTCCGAACCAACAATTATAGCAGCTACCTGCGAAGCAGATGGTAATGTATATTGTGGGCCGAAAGCAGGCGTGTCCTTTATCATAAGCCTGCATCTGTTTATATCCTCATGTTGAGAAATATGTCTGAACATTAATACGAATGGATTATATGTATCCAAAATGTCTTTTATTTTCTGAAGCAATGCACGGTCTAGCTCGGTATTCTCTTGCAAACGATAATCTAGCTCATGTTCAGTATCATATATATATAGCTGAATGTACCTAGGCCGTGAGTTTGCAGCAGGCAAAAGAGAACCAATTCTGTGATATATTGATCCATGAGCGCGAAATGTGTATACTGCATGTTGGTCAGAGGCCAAAGACGCATCTAAAAGCACGCCCAGAGAAGTGAAAGAGAAAACATGGTTATACGATCGAATGTATCTTCGGAAGTGGCGGCTTTCAGCAGAGTTATCAATGAATAAACTATAGAGCTCTGTTGGAACAGGTATAGGTGGAATTTGAATCTTTCCATTATTGCAACACATCGTTTGTGTTTCACCATCGAACAACTTAGCATTGCAATATCTACAGAAGTGAGGAAGGGGTAATTGTAGGTAGAGAATTTGGGTCGGTGTGTTACAAATGCGCGCGACATTGTGGGTTCGAGGACGGCGCGGCATCAGAGGAGCATCAACATCAGAGGAGCTTTCGTGAGTGTGATCATGTTGTGAATTCAGAGACGGTGAATGTTCTGTAAGACAAATAGTATTGTAATATTATCAGATATGTGCAGTAATAGCAACATGGGATGCGCACATATGTCGGTACTATAATAGTAGAGTATGTACCATGTGTATGAATGTGATGAACGGAATTTTCTTGCAGTAAATAACGTGCACGGTGATCTATGTTAGTAGCTGCTGTCGTTGGAGCAGGTAGATGCGACGATGTTTCAGCCCGAAGAGTAGTAACATGATCAGATGAGTGAGAGTGCACGACGAAGAGGTTGTCCGCAGGCAGGGGTGCACTGCATGGTTGCAACGTTGATGATTCTCCAACTTCAAGGCATCGGTCAGCATGAAGCGATGGGTCACATGATATTGATGTCAATGAATATCTATGTACAACATCGTTATCTGTAATTGTAAATTTCAAATAAAAAAACATGCTGCTGTTACATAATGTAAATGTATTGATGAGCATATCATAACGACAATATGTAGAATGTAATTGTTACCAGAACGCATGTTTGCATGTGAAGCATTGATGGGGGAAGATGTGGGGTGTGTACGGTTTTGATTTATTGATGCAGAACTGCAATGGATTGTCGGTGGATGCTGGGGCAACACAGAAGATTGACGGTGTGGCTGCTGGCGCCGTCTTTGAGCAGCAGCACGTTTCAGCGCACGTTCGTGCGCTCTTTGTGTTTCTGTCATATGTGAACGTCTTTCCCTTTGGTAAGAACGATCGTGTGCTCGTTGAGACGCACAGGGCTTCAGCTGACAGCAGATATCTTCTTCTCTGTGAACGTGCTCGGTTGGAAGCTCGTGCAGCAGCACGGTGTGAATCTGGCATATGCGCATTCCATAATGATGGGTCTGAGTAGTTATGCATTTCATCGATTTCACGGTCTTCAATGTGAAGTGGGAGAGACGGGTTATGAACATGACGTTGAGGCTGCTGATCTGACATAGAGAGAGCTGTAGCAAAAACATCAGATGGAGCAGGTGCATGTATGTACATTATGTTGCTGTTGCATTACGTATTTTTAAATGTTTGCATGCAAATTGTAGAAGTGTAAGTATTACAAAACGAATTACAGTGTGAAACACATATAATGTACTATGATGAAGAGGCAATGTATATTTGCGTTTAGTAGGGTACGTCAAAAATAAGGTGCGATATATTTTTGTTAGTGCTACAGTGTTAAGTATTCACGGCGGCCGTGGAAGAGTTCGTTCAGTCAGTAAGTAGGAGCAGTGGAGGAGGTGAAACAGTGGGGATGAGACAATAAATAAGAGGACAAATGAGGGAAGCGTGCAAGGTTGAAGTTGCTTTATATGTGTGTTTACGTATTGAGTCAACGTACTATTATAAGATATGAGGTTATATGTAGGAGATGTGGGAATTGGGATCGGTGATGGCTGATGTGGCAACATGGAACGTTGACGGGGTAAGTGATGGCTACGTATTTTAGACGTAGCATGTCTCAGCGCGCGTTCATGTGTTTTGTGTTTCTGTCATATGTGAACGTCTTTACCTTTGGGAAGAAGAATCGTGGGGTCATTGAGACGCACGGGCTGCAGTTGACATCAGATATCTTCTTCGCTGTGAACGTTATCGAGTGGAAGATTGTTCAGCAGCACGTTATGAATCTGGCATATGCGCATTCTGTAATGATATGGCTGAGTAGTTATGCATTTCATGGAATTCACATGAGTCAATGTGAAGTGAGGGAGATGGACTATGATCAGGACGTTGAAGCTGGTGAGCGGACATAGAGAGAGTTGTAGCAAAAACATCAGATGGAGCAGATGCATGTATGCCCACCATGTTGTTGTCGAACTACATATCTATGAATGTGGAAATGCAAATTTTAGAACTGTACTCATTAACAAACGAATCACAGTGTGACAAACGTACATTGTACTATGATGAATAGTCAGTGTATGTTTGCTTATATTACGGAAGTTCAAATGTGAGATGCGATATGTTTTCGTTAGATGTACAATGCTAAGCATTCACAGAGAATTTGTCAGATTTACGGCAGCCATTAAGGAGGAGCAGTGGAGGAGGTCAAATAGCAGGGCTGAGGCAATAAATTAGACGACAAATGAGGAAAGCGTGAAAGGTTTAATCTGATTTATATGTGGGTGTACGTATTGAAGCAACATACTATTATAAACTATTAGGTTATATGTAGGAGATATGGGAATTGGGAGTGGTGCATGAAATTTGCGTTAGTAACGGTAACGGTGCACATGTAGTAATGATGTAGAGTTGCAGTCGTCACTGTGATGATGGTAAAAAGTGAAAGCAATGTTCATGTTTGCACGCATTAATGAGGGTGCATTCGCAGACGTAACATTGAAAGTGCACACTCATAAAATGAAGGTTGTTTCACGGGCAGCATGAGTAGAAATGAGACATTTTTTCGCAGACGTACAGCTGACTTTGAAATAGTTTTCTCGTGCTACACGCACTTTTTATAGAAGGTGAGGGTACTGGGTACAGTTGGTGCATATTTCGTTTCAAATGGTAACATGATGTACACGTCTTTCGAAGCTGTGTGTAGTATACATGAGCTGTAAAAAACATAGTTTGATAGTTAAAGCAGCAAAGGCACATATAATATGAGTAACAGAATGTAATATCAACTCTCATGGAGATTATAAACAAAGGAGGTGAGGTAGGTGCGTAAGGCTTCATGTGAAGGAATTCCGGTCTAACGTCAAAGAGTGGCAGTTCACGAAAAGGAAAAGCTAATGTGTCCTGCGACACGGCGCATTCGAACCAGGCAGTCATGAATCGGCGGATGTTTATAGAGCTGTATGATTCGAAATTGGACATTTCTTCTCATTTGTACAATAAAGATTGTAACCTTTGTGACGTTGTGCACATATAGTTTGTAAAAGTTGATCATAATACAAACAGGTTATTTATTTTCTGTTTTCAACTTTAACATGAGAGAAGCAGTATGATGTGTATGCCAGTGAGAGGGGTTTGTATTATACAGGAGTAGCGGCAAGCATATTGCAATATTTACAGACATAAAATCTTCTATAGCATAATTAACTCTGCAGCATAGCAACGTTGACGGAGAGTGTACACAGAGTAGGTGAGGTAGGTACTTAAGGCTTCCCCTCAAAGAACTCCGGGGTAACATCAAATAGCGCCAACTCACGAACAGATATCTTTTGACCGTCAATGATGTGGTTTGTCATCTTTGTTGATGCGTTGGTAAGAGTCGGCTCATCGCAGAAAATAACCTCACCCGTGCCAAGTGAATGTCCTTTTGTGTCGACGTCAACCTTCAGAAGTAAACATAAATAGTAGTAATGATTTATGAAGCAAATAAGGTTCATGTGTATAATGCGTTATCACTTTTTTTGATACATACAGCAGCATGAAGAAACCCCGGAAGTGAGGCAAACACAGAATGCAACACTTCAGTAGTTGTACACAGGTTAAGGTTGTCAAGTAGAAGGGCGAAGTAGTAGTATTCACGCATAGCGGGGGGCACATCGTCGGTGGGCGCGACCTCACTGTCGATGAAGAGAGCGGCCTTCTCCTGCGTCATGGCTGAGGTAGAGTGTGATGCAGACATTGCAGTTTTGTTTTACTAATTTAAATGGCGGAGTAGCGACGAAAACCTGTTGGCGAAGAGTGGTAAAATGTAATGTGTAATAATTTTCAAATAATATGAGCATATAGCACAGGGAAGCGCATGTGTAAATATGGGGGATATCTGGCGGTAAGGGTCTTGATATGTTAAGTAAAAGAAAATATGAACATGGACATCCTAATCAGTGAGAGCAGGAGTGTACAATGCAATGGAAGTTGACGTGTGAAGGTTGATCAAAGCAGAGTGAGAACAGAAATGGAGAGGGAACGCTGAACATCAATGAAAACCGTAGTTAATATTAGCAGAAGCAGGAGGAATTTGAGGTAATAAAAATGAAATATGTGTTGATCTCGCACTGTGGTTGCGGATGTACGTGCTTCAATTTCGGAGGCGTAAATGATTTTATATGTCGGAGTTATCACGTAACGTGTATGATCTTAGATTTATGGTTTTTGTTTATCTGGTGAAGCTGATGTCATATTGCTGGTGATAGTGCACTACAAATTTTGATGAACAGAATGCCATTCTACGGCGTAACGGTTGAGGAAGAGGGGTACGCAGGCAGCCCAGTTCTTAGTCTAAATTGTGGAGTATCGACAGAGCACATTTTGGCGAAGATTGGTAACGTGTAATGTGTAGTAAATGGTGGGCACGGTCCTTCTCGGAGCCGCTTGTGGGTCACAGAAGATGCTCGTCATAGGAGGAGCAAGGGTTAGCGTCCCCACTTGTAGAAGCGTATAATGACCTCCCATTGAAGAGTGGTATCAAGATATAGCTCAGAAGCCTAGAAGGCATGGAACATAATCATCTATATTACAGTAAACAGTGAGATTTAGCAGTTTGTTAATCACGTGCGCAGCGCGAAACATAAATTTCATTGCACGAAAATGAGACTAAACGCAGAGCAGTACAGGAACTCTTGAATGTAGTTAGCAATTTCAGAGAACTGCAGCACAGAAAACATTTTTTTCATCGACAATCACCACATAACTGAGATTACAGCAAGCCACTTACAACAAAATGAAGTAGCACATGTGTGAAAAGAGTAGGCACAAATTTAAGTTATGGGACGAAGCTGTAGTGTGTGTGTGGTAAAGTAACCCTGAGTGTATATGTGTAGCTGTAGTACTATTGTGGAGGTAGCAACGTAGCAATTATCTGTTACTATAACACAGTGATAGGCAAAGTGGATCAACGGAACATGTCAGCAATATAATTTATGTAATCGTGCTACTGTTTATAATGTCACTAATCGATACTACCAGGATGTAGTGTGTAAGCAGTAAAATCGAACTCACCTAATTCGTACAGGGAAGCAGTAAGCAGCAGTTGAAAGTTCATTACAATGGCTGTACTAATATTGTGGAGGTAGCAACGTAGCAATTATCTGTTACTATAACAGAGTGATTTGCAGAGTGGATCCACGGAACATGGCAGCAATATAATTTATGTAATCGTGCTGCTGTTTATAATGTCACTAATCGATACTACCAGGATGTAGTGTGTAAGCAGTAAAATCGAACTCACCTAATTCCTACAGGGAAGCAGTAAGCAGCAGTTGAAAGTTCATTACAATGGCTATAGGTACAGAGTTAAAACGAAGGAGGAGCAGTAATCATCCGACGCTTAAAACCAACAGGAAATACAGACAGCAGCAACGGAGAGGCACTGGGCATCATCTTCATGGAAGTAGTTCGGAATTGCGGGGAAAAAAATCACAGCAAAGAATTGTTTGATTCCACAGTCACACCAAAAATGAAATTAAAGGGAGCCACTAAAAAGAAATTGAAGCAGCATAATGAGAGGACGGTAACGGGAGGAAAACCTGATGGAGGAATGAGGAGCGGTGGAAGCAGTAAATTCGAAATCGCCTAATTCCTACAGGAGAACAGTAAATGGAAGCAAAGGAGAGGCACGGTTCGTGAACTCCCAACTTCACGCAAGAAGCTTTATCCATTTTTATGTTAAGGATTAGTTTTTTTTTTGTCAAACACATTTCGTGACAGTGAATTTTTTACCAAAGTTACGGAGCACAAATGCCGCAACAAACTGACGGTTGTTCATAATAAATGCATGCACGGCTGGCCGACCCAAAATTAAAGAGTGCAGAAGATACTCATATAAAATTAGAAAACAGGTTTTCTGGCTTAACCAAGAGAGAATTGAGTGTGTAATCTGTGCATACAAAATGTGTCTTTTAAGTACTGATCCTTTTGTAGATCAGTTTAGTATCATACTGTTATTTTCTTTCACACACAGCTTTTGTAGGTGCAGCTTCGATACTGTGAATGGCGGGCAAATGGCGCAGCAGGAATACATTCCATCGCTGAAGTTGGAAACAAATTGAAGCAAACATGTTTTTGAATGGACAATCACACCCAAAATGGAATTACAGGAAGGCAGTGAAAACAAATTGAAGCAGCATCTATATATAGAAATCACTTAATTCCTAGAGGGAACCAGTAACTGGAAGCAAAGGAGACGCAATGTTCAGCATCTTGACGGAAGTAGGTAGCAATTCCAGAGAAACAAATCACAGCAAACATGTTTTTGAATGGACAATCACACCCAAAATGAAATTAAAGGAAGGCAGTGAAAACAAATTGAAGCAGCATAATGAGAGAAGGCAAACGATGGGCAGCGGCGTAGAAAGGGAAAGTGGAAGGGAAGCAGTAACTGAGTACCTGTGCGCGGGTTTTTGGGAGGCGGGCGCGAAGCCGGGCGGGAAGAACGGCGAGGGCGGCGGAAACAGCAGAGTATCGCGCAGCAGAGATCGCCTGTGTGGACGGAAGATGGAGCAGCGGAATGCGCAGGGAATAGGCTGCAGTACCGAATATATGCGGGAGAAGAGCGGCGGAAGAGCGGCCCGAGCAGATGAGATCGGCAGAGGAGGAAGAGCGCGGGCAGAGGACACGCGGAGTGCAGGTGGCGCCGCGGGACGATCGCCATTACCGTGACCGTTTGCGTGACCGACGAAGTGGACGGAGGAAAACCTCGCCGCCTTCGCGTGACCGACGCCCTGGACGGAAAAGAAGAATATCTTTATTAATATAGATATATATATGAGGAAATGGATCGAGCGAAAGAACGCATTGCCCATGCCTTTAATGGTGTGCAAAAATTGTAAGTCAATTAGTTTCTTTTTTTAAGTATTATAGATATGAGATTTTTTCTTTATATACTAATTCTATTATTTGTGATGATTAGTTATCAGCCAGTTTGAGATGTGATTGATGCTCGAAGGGACAAACAATTGCACAGACAATTACATGTTGCAGGCTATTATCTAAACCCTCAATTTCACTATAGCCCGTCATTTAAAGCTGATTATGAGGTGAAACGAGGACTATATGACTGTTTAGAAAGAATGATCGGGGGAGATATTGATGAAATTTCAAATATTGATGGCCAATTGGAGGATTTTAAAAATCGGTAAAAATTCTTTGACTCTATAGTAGCCAAAACTAGAATTAATATCAAAACTCTGGCTGCATGGTGTGATTCTTATGGAGAAGAACATTAGGAACTGCAAAATTTTGCAAAACGTGCATTGAGCTTGACATGTAGTTATTATGGATGTGAGTGAAACTGTAGTGCATTTGAAAGGGTATAATTACAATTTATTAAATATTTTTAATCATCAAAATTATTGAATACTAATTAATTTTTTTCCATGTACACACAAAAAGAAGAAATCGTTTGAAGCAAAAGACAATGAATGATGTTGTCTTTGTGATGGCAAATTCTTGTTTGATCAATAGCAAATTAAAGAAAACTCAGAAACATAATTTTGATGACATTCCATCCGATAATAAGTGGATTGTTGTCGATGAAGATGGTGAAGAAGATCTTGAGATAGAGCCTCCGAATGTTGAAGAGGTTGCTGCTCACATAGGACGAGAAGAACAAGATCTTGGGATAGATGAAGGCGACGAAGATGCTTCATTAGGCAATTTGGACTTTAGCTTAGATGACTTATTTTGAATGAGTTAAATGTACTATTATTATTTACTATGCAATTAAACTTTTTTTATATATATTGCTTTATAATTATTGATCTACAAGATATTTTTATATATAAATTAGATTTTTTTTTATTTTGTATAATAAGTAAGATCTTACCGTTTCGTGTCGATCCCACGTTTTATGATCTTACCACTGCCGACCGATCTTAGGTAAGATCTCGATCTTGACAACATTGGCCACAACAAATTTAGATTTACATTTGGCTCCGCTTTTCTAAAAACAACAGTGACCTGCAGTTGTATTCCATCGCAAAAGATGTTTTTTTATACTGTTTCCACCAAAAATAACCATTTCATTACATCATGCATAATTAGAGCAATATTAACACCTCATATGATTATTTACGCATCAATAAATTTTTTATAAAAAAATAACATACAAAACTTTAAGCGCACGTCAAAATTTACTTTACCCGCCGGAGCCTTTCATTCTCGCAACGCAAGCTGCACTAAGGAGAAATCGCCTCTGTGGAACGAGATTGGACAATGTTAACACATAATATGGTTATTTACAGATCAATAATTTTTTTATAAAAAATAACACACAAAACTGTAAGCGCACATCAAAATTTACTTTGACAGCTGGAGCCTTTCGTTCTCACGACGCAAGTTGCACGACGGAGAAATCGCCTTTGTCGAACGAAATTGCCCCTGCCTAAGGAAATGTCCGCAATAATCATCGGAGGAACGCCGTTTCTCTTATGTTTTGGCCTCTCCTTAGTTCTCCACCTTCCCTCTTTTGATTTGACCACATCCAACCATCTGCTTCCATCTGAGAGCAGCCAAGTATCCAAATGGCTGCCGAATGAATGGAACAATAATAGGAACCGACTAATGGAAGGCATCGGGAAAGGATAAACCTGTAGGAGCCCCCTTCTAGAAGTCTACACGGCCAAGGGGGATCTTATGCCCGGGATAACCTTCCTATGATAGCAGTGACACATGAGGCAGCATGAACTTTACTCTGTAAGACAATTCATCATTACATAACAATATCAATTCATCGAAAGAGTGCATGAAAGCAAAAAAAAACATAAAGTCTCACAACAGTTCACATTAAAACAAAGATAAACCACACAGCAGTCAACGATAAAATAAAGTAGCAACGGGCAATGGTAGGCCTTACAAATATAATATAAGTATAAATAATGTCCTCCCAATTCTCGAAGTCTCATCGGTAAGTGGGGAGCAATCATCTCTGACACTGATGATCCACTGCATGGGAAGCTGTTGCTGGAGCTTCATCTGGTGCTCCTAAAGTAGTAAACACAAAAACTGTATGTCATAAAGACAAAGTGATCCCCTCCATTTACCCAATACATCCTAAAGCACCAGGTAGAAGAGAAAACAGAGAAGCTGCAAGTATAGTTAACACAAACATAAGTATAAATATCCAAAGTGAAGCAGGTGACGATATGAAGAAGTTATAATTCACAAGTTACAATAACAATATTATGTAATGCTAGTAGTACAGAAGTAGGTGTTGAAAAATAAGAGCAGAAAGTAACTTATCATGTAGAAGCGATCTTACACCTTATATGATAGGGGTCCAACTATGAATATATAAATTTCAAGTAACATATCATATAAAAGCTCTTATACGAACTTATACAATATGGTGCATCCACTGGTGGTGGTCTAGCGGCTGACTGCTGGCGTACTTTGTCAGGATCCGCCCCAACAAGGTTTTTCTCACAATCGCAGCATGGTCGAACTTCGTTTCTAGGAGGCACCTCCGCCTCAAGGTCCATCAGGGAGGACTGGAGAGCCCTCCCCTCCCGTCTAGCTTCACCCAGTGAGCTCTTAGAAGCCTAGGTGGTAGCTAATCCATGAGGGAAGTCTGAAGCTTCATGTGAGGAAGGCCAAGACCGCCGGTGATCACGGGTGGTCAGACTAAGATCCACACTATCTAACATGGAGGTAGACTAGGAGCTCACTTGAGGGGCCCTGAAATGTTATGGAAAGCGATGGAAGTTGAGGGAGATGGGATCACCATAATCTGCTTCCATGGCTTCTCCACTCGTCGCAGGTCGTCATCTGAAGGGTAAATTTTTTGGTCTGGGCCCCGGACGAAGATCATCGTCCGGGGCCCTCCTGATTGTGACGCGTGGCACTGTAAAAATTCATTAAAAAAACAGAATTGCGAGACGGAAATCATCTCCCGAGACAATTCTTTTTGTCTCTCAGTCGACGAAGCTTTTTCTCTCCCGCCCTCGCGTTTTTTCTCCCTGGCGACGGCGAAACTTCTCCCCCGACTTCGCTCTCTTCTCATTGCCCATCATTTTCTCCTCCAACCATTGAAGCTTCACATCCTCAACATTAACAGACATTGAAGGTACATTTTCAGACATTAAAGGAACCCTAAATCTTCACATTTTTTGATTTTCTCTCATGATATTGTTTGTTATGTTATTTTATTTCTGAGATAAGATGTTTGTAGTTGTAATTGCGACTGAGAGAACTTTGTTGTATCCTAGAGAGTTTTTTTTATCCGAGATTATACTAGTTGTATCCTGAGCTATTATACTTTTGTTTTAGAAAATTTAATTGTATCTGGGATGGTAATAGTTGCATCTCATATCAGTATTTTATAGTATGATAACAGGTTCTAAAGATGGTGAAACCAGCCACCAAACCCCATATACTAAGCAGCAGATATTTTTTTTCTTCATTTGTATCTCTTGTTTCTCTCATTATCAACAAGATGGATAAGAAGTTACATCAGAAACTCGAAGCAGCTAGAATAATTCATCTTTTTAACATTTCATCTGCCCCACAAAATACTCTGATTCTATATGTTATGGTACAACATTATAATTCTTCAAGTAAAACTTTCAATGTATGCTCAAGCAAACTTAGGTTTACAAGAAATGAAGTTGCAATGATAATTGGGTTGGCTAACCAAGGGTACAATGTGGAGTATCAATACAAGTCATTCTCTATCATGACAAAGATGAATTTGAAATCTCGGATATTGCAACTTGCTAAAGAAGACTATATAGTGGAGGAAGAGAACTTGAAAACTATTTTTCTATATTTATTATGCACATTATTCTTCTCATGCAGTTGTAATAGAATTCCTGAAGAGTTTATCTGATTAGCTGATCCTGAATTATTTAAGAACTACAATTGGACGAGAGCAATTCATGGTTATCTACTTGATAGTCTAGATACCCTTGCCAAGAGACAGAAAAGTCCACCGGAGGCAATGGGCTACTTGTATGGATGTACTCATGTCCATCTGATATGGATATTTGAGCACTTACGGATGCAAGTCCCTACCTTTCCGGAGAGGAAGCCGCGTATAAACCGTTGGACATCTATCAAAACATTTGTGCTCACTAGAGCCATGTCAGTACTTCAAAACATCAAAATCACTCTGGTATATGTAATTTGTCATTCTTATATGTACATGTATAATATTTGTAATTTAATTTGTCAATTGCAAGGTCATTTGTTATGTAATTTAATTTCAGGTCTTTACACAATTTGAAGAAATTTTAGAAAATGATTTACTATCATGCAACCCCAAAGATGATGAACATGGAGTGAAGGAGAGGAAAAAGAAGAAGCAGAAGAGGATGGAGAAAGAGCTGGAGGCAGAGGAGGAGAAGGTTAAGAATAAGAAGCATAGGAGATATAATGATATTGGCATGTCTGTTTCGAATCAAATTTTTGAAGAAATTCGTTATTTAGAACGTAAAATGACAGCCAATTATGAAGCGCTTCATAAGAAAGTTGACCAGTTGTCCGACTCTATTAGTATTCTAAAAGATTCTCATTATACGTCATCTATATTTGGTGAAGATGAGGAGGAGAAATGTGATGTTGATTTCACACTTTGGAATATTGTTTCAACGAAAGGATACCCAACACAAAAAAGCTTTGTAGATTGTGGTGTGTACGTGATGAAGTATATGGAGTTTTTATGCTCAACTTCTTCTACGAAATGGCCTGCCAGTAAGTTGTGGGAGAAAAAAATTTCTAAATTTAGGGCGGAAATAGCTTATAAAATATTATCTGCTTTCCAAAGCAAATAACTTCAAGAAATATTGTTGTTTTTACTGTAACTTTATTACATTTTAGTAGTAATCAAATGTGGTACAAGTGAATGGCTCTAGAATATTTGGTAATGATATTGGATCATTCAAATTAGGAATGACTGTGCTAATATATATTATATCTTCTTCTTAACTACATGATATGTTGACAACTTTCTCTTGTACTTTAACCTGCTTTGATCTCTTTGTTTTTCCTAAAAAAATATAGACAAAAAAATTAGAAATTGTTTACACATAACAAATTACAAGCCCAGTAGTAGTTGATTAAGTAACTTACTAGGTTGCTCACAATGATCTTTCAACCTTACATTAGATATTCCTTTAGGCTTCAATCTTGGTGGATCCTTCAATAGTGGTTTGACCTTATCCACATGACAATTGGTGCAATTCTTCTCAAGAATGGCATCAGCAAATAGGGAAAAATCCTTCAGTACATTCATTACATAATTTCTAGCCTCTTCACAATGCTCCACTCGTATTGCAACATCGTATGCAAACCGGGTGATATTTTTCCTGAAGGCAAATGCAGCAGATGCATCTCCAAAAATATTATTGTCCTGTTTAAGATAATAATCAGTCTTTGCAGATATAGTACATCTCCGAAGGATGTATTGTTGTGGAATAAATGTAATGTTTTTGTGTGAATATACTTTAATAACATGAAAACATAATATCTCAGTTGTCTCAAATTTGATGCAAGAACATCTAACATCATAACTGCTTATGTCCAGCACCACATACCAATGTTTATTGTTATCGCCATAATCACTCCATCTTATAGTGAAGATATGAATTTTGTCACTAACAACTATCTCTTCTATAATAAACAATCTAAATGCTCCTACTTTAAATTTATCATATAATTTCTCATACATAACCCGAGTATATATTTTGGACACTTGCTTAAAAATCGGACAATTCTTGGCATTTACTGGTATGTTAGCTTCCCGACACTTGAAATTTTCTTGAATAGTCTTTTCACGTCCATTTATAATCATTTTTCAAGTTTGCTAAAACAGTCAACAAGGGTACATGTGGCCTTAGTAATAACATGACAAACATTGTTGGTGGACTCGTTTCTCTATGTCGACAACATTCCATGATCTAGGATAGTTTTGTTGAAGGTCGCGGATCAATTCTCTTTTATTTTATATAAATCACTTAGTCATCTGTTTTCACTAAGGTTTCCATGCAGTATCATTTGACTCCAAGATAATTCAAACTCAGTACTAGAATCACATTTACTTAAACAAGCATGAAACATAGACCAGACACTTGCATCAGCATTAAATGTCGGCACTTTAGTTGGAGCTTTTTTGGCAATATGTCATTGACACAATCAATGAGAGCTTTTGGTCAAAACTCTTTCAATAACAACCATCATAGCTTAGTCTTGATCTGTAAAAATGGTCAATGGTTGCTTGCCAAAAACAAATTTTAAGAAAGTTTCAAAAACTCATATAAAAGATTCTATAGTCTCTGGTGATATGAATGTTATAAAAGACTCTATAGTCTCTGGTGATATGAATGTTATTGCAACAACAGTACTTTGTCAATGATTATTGACCACTACAAATGGGGCACATGCAAGGTTGTACCTATTCATTTTGTATGTAGAATCGAATGTTATCACATCGTCAAAGCACTCATAGTCTATTTTTGATGGCTCATCCATCTATAAGAAATTAGTCAACCTGTTTAACTCATCTGTTTGGATCTCGTAGGAGAACATACCATCATTCATTGCACGAGACTTCAATTGTTAGAGAAGGCTTGCAGCATCTCCACCATCAACTCTTGTACTACTTTCTTTAGTTATGAAGTTGTATGCATCACTTTTTTTAAAATCCCACATTTTTTGTCCCTCCAACCTCGTCAGCTAGATAATTATATACATCTGACGTCCTTATTCCAGCTTCAATCATGGATTTCAATACAACACCTTTTTCATCAGTAATGACCCTATAAGATCGAAGCATATGTTGATCTTTCTTAGTTGCAAGTTTATGATTATTTTCCTCGATGAATTTACCGACTACTAGATTTTGACCTTGTTTATCGGCAATAAAGACAATCCTTGCAGGACAATTTGTTCTACCATCCATCTTTCGATATTTGAGTTCACTTTCAGTAACTTTAAGTGATCTTTTGATTACAGCTTTACTGCAACAAAACTCTCTTGATTTTATAAGGTTTGTACCTGACCATAAAATTCGGTGTTCTTTTCGAACACTAAAACCAATGTTATGCGCATAATCACAGTACAATTTGTGAGCTTCATTTTCTGTTTGGACAACCGGAAACAAACTCTTGTTGTATCTAACCTGTAACAAAACAGAAATATTGGAGTTAAACTTTAATCTCAGATAAGAACACAGTCAGCAAATGTAATGTCTTGGATAAAATCTGCTATTTTACTCTGGAATATTACATGAAATTGCTGAGACAATATTGAGGTTAAATTTTTATTTGAGATAAGATCACAGCCAGTAAATGTAATATCTTGGATAAAATCTGCTAGTCTTCTCTGGGATATCACATGAAATTTCTGAGACATTAAACTTTTATCTCAGATATTAAATTAAATATTTGAGATAATTTATTTTTCTTTCATGCATTATATCGTTATTATACAGTTTCAAAATTTATCTGAAATAATTAGATCTACTGTTCGTCTTCAACCTTACATGTCAGTCAATAGTACATGATGTTTATGTTAACTGAACAAGGAACAAAAATTGATTGATTCAAATGATGAATAAGTATTGAGTGACTTGCCTTCTTCATGATCTCACAAGAGTCTGATGGTGCTTAGCTGATTAGAACATTTAGAGCAGTGAGAATGTGAAAAATCGATGTGAGCAGAGAGTGAATCGAGCATGAGACATGACGATAATGGAGATATCTGGCGCGAAAAGAAAAAAGTAACTACTAAAAAACCTTACTCCCATGATTCTGTTTTTTAAAGTGCCACGCGTCACAATCAGGAGGGCCCCGGACGATGATCTTTGTCTGGGGCCCGGACCAAAAAATTTCGCCGTCTGAAGGGACGGGTTTTTTTGTTCTAGCTTGGGGGAAGGTAAAGAATGGTTTTAGGGCTTCAAATTAGGAATAAATAGAGGCCTTGGACTTTTTGTCTTCCCCACACTCACATGCATGGGATTTCTCCTAGGTTTAATGAAAATTGTATTCGGCCATGGTCTTTCATCTCCTCCATATTTATGGGTGATTACCACGATTAATACCCATGACAACTTATGACCTTTCCTAATTAAATCAAGCTAACATAAGGTTGGTACACGGGTTTCTCTTTGTTGTTTGACCAACTTTGACCCATCATTGACTGTAGGATGAAGTGTAACCACCTAGGCAGAAGGGAGGTGACATGGAGTCAACCCCAAGGCATGATGAGCTATGGTTTAGTCAAATCTAAGCTCTAAAAGGGGTATTTACTATGTTTGGCCTAGGGTTGACCTCATGATGAGGTGGCAGACCACATGGAAATGGATTAAGCCAAGGTATGACAAGATCAACCTATGGTGGGGTCCAAAGAATCATGAAGAGTCTCAATTTCTATTTTGGGTTAAAGTTTGACTTAGTCAACTATATTGGTTGACCAATCTTAATTATCATGGTGATATGGAGGCCATGAGAGGTTCGCGGTGTCAATCTCATGTCATCGTGATGTAGGTTGGCTCAATCACTTGGTCCTTGATGTGCATCTGAGCTAACATCAATCAAGTAAACCTTAGATTTGACTAAGGGTGGTCAACTTTGATGTGGTGGGCCCCATCAGGTCAATATGAGTCTATCATGGGTCCACCAGGGCTTATTAGGTGTTATCAGGGTAAAAGAGACTTGTTAGGGTCAAAGTGAGCCTTATTAGAGTTCAAAGGACGAGGTAGGTATTTTCTAGCTTGGTTATAGCTTGGTGAGCATTTTTGAGTCCCTTATCTCCTTTTACGGCTAGTTGGGGGTTCCTATCATGGTTGGAGGGCAATTTTGGGTCTTGAGGCGCTTTAATAGGACTAGTTTAGCAATCACTGACTTAGTGATATAGTGTGGTTTACCCTGAGCCAAATTTGACATAATCAGGGCTTCGAGAAGTGAGACCTAAGCATTATGGATCTTTGATCATGCTTAAGGTTATGTCAGTGCTCTTAGCACTATTTAAGTTTCCACCCTCACCCTCTAGTGGTCTCTGGCTATCTCTAGGGCCCACTAGGTCTTCTAGTTATGGCCTCAAATTTTTAGGGTCCCTAAAAATTCTGAAATGTTACAAAATCAATCGTGTGTCAAAGAACAACATTATGATCAAACATTTCATTCTTTTTATAAATATATTATGAAAAAAACATTATAAACTATTTTTATCTATTTATTTTCATATGTACGAAAGTGAAGTTTTGAATGCCAAATATTTGGAATGTACTTTATGCCTTTATCTCAACAAAATCAATATATTTTTTCAATGTTTAGAATTTTGCACTAACAATTTATCAATCATATTAAAAAATGGAGAGAAAAAATCATATCATTTTTGTGTATGAATAACAAATTTTATATTTGATGTGATAATAACACGATAATGTGAAAATAAAATATTATTTTGCACTAATATAATTTATTGGTCAATAACAAAAATCATATGCTTTTAACATTACTCTAAAATTACTGGCAAAATTGACATGGTTTGATTTACGGCTGTCTTTTGATTGATTCAGACATTTATTATGAGCCCTATCTTCTTTCATTCAATTGCAACAAATAAATCCTTTTCAAAATTTTGTAAATTTTTTTCTTTTATAATCATAATAATTAATTATAATAATATAACAATTATTACACAACTACTCCAAGAAAGAAGCTCAATATCCAACATAGCTTCAAATGGAAATCTCATATGCAATATCCTCACAAAATCTATCCACTTCGTCGTCAAAAGTATCTCGCTCACCTAGCTTAATGTTGAACATAACTTGCATGATACTGCCTCTTCTCCAAGGTTGTGAAGTAGAGCAATAATCAAAATCGACTCTATGATGATGCCTCCGTTGAATGGGTCTTATCGTCCTCCTTGTAGTAAGGATCAGCGTGTTCGTCAACGCAGATAAATGCAAGTTGATCGATTTTAAGTGGAAGGAACTCTCGCATGGGCATGTAACTCAAGGTTTGCATTGCCCTCACTTATTGTTTATGGTTGGCATAAATTCACAATCATTATATCAGATTCTAGTTAATGAAGGCTCCATTTGGCACGATGGTAGAGGTTGTGAATGTAGTGGCTATGAACCATCGTTTGTGAACCCCCCAACCTCACCTTTTAAGAACTTTATTCACTTTTATATTCAAAACTAGTTTTCTTTTCTTAGTAACAGTCATAACTATTATTATGCCAAACATAAATTATATGCCTGTAGCATTTTTTTCTAAGCCCATCGGAGTGAAAGCCCCGCCAAATGGAGCTGAAGCCAAAGTCGTTGAGGGTTACAGGAACCAAAAACATGAGAAGTGATTGCAAGAATGCTAGCATAAACCATGCATGAAGTGTCACTAGTCAAGACCTTTGAATACTTATTCTAAAATTACTCTCATTCTGAGTTATCTTAAACATGAGTTTCTTACCGAACTTCATTCTTTGCTCTCAAAAAGAGCTTATGATATTTGAGAATTAAGATCTTAAGCTTAATTAAAATAATTTTCTATTCAAATGCATGAATTAGTTAACTTTTACATATCCTCTAGAGAGCTAGCTAGATGAGCCATGCAGAATGATAAAATGCAAAACGGGCGAAGGAGACGAGGCGTTTTTCTTTCCCGATCACGTCCAGGTACGCCCAAATGGGATGCACTTTTGAGATGCGACCGTAGTGGCGAAGCGCATGAGGAAGCGAACAGCTAAGCCCTATATCTAGTTAATTGCATAGTAATTAGTCAATTGATTAGTTCAATTCTTTTAAAAACAATCAATTAGGTCTAATTTAGTAGAAACGAAGGCTAATTAATTAACTATGCTTTATTTACTTTAAAATAGATATTTTTTAAAAAAATACAATGAACTGGACGTTTCCCCTTAACTGGAAGAGTAGCAGAAATAAATGCATTTATAGTTGTATCAGTCCATTCTTCTTACTCAGTCCCTCCTCTCTCTATCAGCCGACCAGGAATCGCACCAGACGTCGATCTTGTCTTCTAATGCAGTCAAATTGACTCTATCCCGTGAACACCTATGTGAACACCTATAAGGCTGCCACAACCTCTGTGGAGGAAACTGTCCCCATGAACCATCTTATCCTTAAAGTTTCCTCTACTCAAATCGGCATTTTAAGCCTCATTCTCGTGTACTACCTGGCTCTCAATACAACTTCCATAGTCATCGCCTTCACAAAATACTCCGGCGTGCCGACATTCAGATAATACAAAACCACCACCAACTCCCCACCAGCAGCGAGACTCGCCGCTTCTATGACATAATCCACATTCAATTACAAGTTGCACCCATCTATTTTTCTCTATATGTTATAGTGATTGTATATTCGAGAGTGGAAATACTATCATGATAAGATCGGGTATGAAAGATCTCTAACGACAGGGATGGTTCATGGATAGATGTCTTCATCGTTTTGCTAAACCATTGCAGGAGTACATCCCCTAAATCATGGAAGAAATTTCTTTTTGTGTCGCCTACTTATGCGGTAAAATTTCCCCATATTTCTCATCTTTTATTGTATTTTTATTGTTAAATTGATGGTCCTAGTTTTTGGGTTCAATGCTCTATTCATTGAGTATTAGTATAAGAGTTGTAATGTCCCTTATCATCTTTTGTTGGCCCACACCACACCGTCCAATGTCCAAGCGACCAAATTGATTTTAATGTCTGTTCACGGGCAAAGTCATTGGACATTACTAATCTTCAATATGAAGAAAAAACTGTGGTATTTTTATGACTCGTTGCCAATCAAAACGCACCGGATGACACCGACATCTTTGGCATATTCAGTTTATTTAATTTGGTTTGCAATTGGTAGAGTTCCATTGTTTTTTTTTGCAGATTAACGGTCTACAAGTGGATGCAAAGGATGTACTTCCAGCAGGGTGATTGAATTAGGATGTAATAACTATGGGTGAAGCACCAAGCCAAGAGAATGGAAGCGACTGAGATATGTTTGTACTAAAGTACATGGAAGTAGAGGTCAGCAAGAAGACCATCAGTTGGACAAAGTATAAAGGGTGGCAAAGTACATGGAAGTGGAACTGTATACAGTCAGCTTGTGCAGCAGTTTGTATACAATAAGCTAGTGCAGCAGTTTGTATACAATCAACTAGTGCAGCAGTTTGTATACAATTAGCTAGTGCAACATTTTATAGGATTTTATGAGATCAACTAGTGAAGCAGTTTGTATACAATCTTCTTTACGACGTGCAACAGTTTGTGTACAATTAGCCGAGGAGAACTGTATGATTATCAGTTTGTATACAATCAGCTGAATAGAAGATAATGATTATTTGTACTCAATAGAAGAGAATGATTATCTGTATAAAATGAAAATAAAAATGAATAATGAATGGAACATATCAGAGACACTTCATATAAGCACATGTTATCATCAAATGCTCATCAACTTTCATCTCTAATTTACCAAAGAAGCACATCAGGAACACTAAAAAATTAAATGGTACAAACAAAGATACTTCATCATTTGGTTCATTAAATATAGTAGTGGGTACTGAAATGGAGAACTTTTCAAAGCTCTCTTCCTATGAAGTCGAACTATTTCCGTTCTTCAGCCACTCGCTCCGTGTTTTCTTTCGTCTCGTGTTTCCTATCTGCATGATTTGTAAAGAAACTAAGTCAAAATATATTGGAGCATTACAAATTTAAAAAGCTAGAGTAATTTTATTATTCAAATAACACATTGCAAACCTACTTTGTTTCTTTACCGGCTTTTCAAATTGACTCTTTATTCAAGCATTTGACAAACCTAAGATTTCCTGCAACAAATCCCTTCTTCAACCCCTCGTCTTTGTCTACTATTTCTTTTGTAGTCCTCCTCAATTCAATCATAGTAGTTAACACATTGTTGGGCTGGTTGGCAGTTATCTATTATCTGAACTAATGCTGCGTTTGGAGCGGCTTATCATAGCTTATTTGTTCCAGTGAGGTTGCACAAAAACGTCATTGTCATAGAATGTATGTTTGATATCACAAATGTTACAAAAAAGAAACTAGTTTGTGGCATAAGATTTTGATATGACAATGACATTTTTGTCCAACCACAACGGAGCAAATAAGTCGCGATAAGCCACACCAAACGCAGTCTAAGTCATACGTGAATCTCATAAGATGGCTTCTAAACACCAAGCTAGATTGAGCCTCTTTCATGCACGAGTAACAAGTTTGTAGAATTTCTTCCGCACATCCTTTGATAGATTTAATCTCTTGAACCCAGTTTTTGCACAAGAAAACTCTCTCGTCTTGACAATGTGAGTATGTCAAATATATGATATGTTCCTTACTGAATCCAATTTTCCACACATACTCTTTATCTATCTTGTATGCTTCCTCATCGGAATGCACAGTTGAAAATACAATAACATTGTTAGCCTGGGGATAAATAAAAGACACAATTAGTAGAAGAGACAGACACGCTTGCTCAAAGTGTTTGAAAAAAAATCCGACCAGATAATAATCCCGATATGACAAAACTGTACTACTTTCGACCGTACATAATACTAGGTAAAATCCGACCGAATAATAACCCAGTTATTCTAAAACTACACAACATTCGGCCGTAAATAACTAAATAACCAATAAACAAAAAAATTACAACACATCCAAATTCATAAACCAGAAATTTGTGAAAAAAACAAAAATTAAAATTCATAGAGAAATGATGTATACTTTAACAGCAGGAATGGTGTCAAAAGTTGCCCCAGATATGTCCATGGTGGCAGGAATGGTGTTAAAGGTTGCTTCAGATCTATCCATGGTTGCATGAATGGTGTCAAAAGTTCCTCCAGATCTGTCCATTGTGGCAGGAATGGTATCTAAGGCCCGCAACAACGTCAAATAAGATGGCGACGAAGTAACGACTTCGAAGAGGTTGCTTGCGATGAGAGTGGCGACTTCAAAAAAGGTGTCGGGGTCGGCTGAAGAGGCGCACTTTTTCGCTGCAACGCAGCCTCCGGTGAAGGACTCTCGGCGGAAGGAGAAGGAAGAAGGTGTAACGACCCGGGCATCGGACCCAAGCGTCGCTACAGGGCTGCAGCTCATGCACCCCAACCCATCACTATGCCTGTTTCTCAGCAACAGTAGGTTGTTGAGGCCGGGCATCGATCCCGCGCCCCCTTGATAAGGCGCTCTTCCAACAACCCTCATCACCAACTGAGCTGCACTTTTTTGTAACGAACCGGGCATCGGTCCCAAGCGTTGCTACAGGGCTACAACCCATGCACCCCAACCCATCACTGATTCACTGTGCATGTTTCTCAGCAATAGTAGGTTGTTGAGGCTGGGATAAGCTCAATTAGTGATGAGGGTTATTAGGGTAGGGTGCATGTGTTGCAGCCCTGTAGCGACGCTAAAGACTGATGCTCGGGTCATTACAGAAGGGAAAAGGAAGGGAAAGGGAAGATCAAAAGGAAAGAAAGGGAAGCTCGAAATATCGGTGGGGCCCAGAAATGGGGAGGGTATTTATACCCAAAGGGTTTTTAAGGCCTGAATGCCAGACCAAAAAAAATTCCAAGTCTAAGAACAAGTCCTGACAAAAAACCCAGCCAAAGCAGACCCTATATCTCGTTAATTGCATGGTAGTTAGTCAATTGATTAGTCCAAATCTCTTAAAAAAATCAATTAGGTCTATTTTAGTATAAATGTGTTACTTTAAAATAGATATATTAAAAAAATACAATGAAATAGACGTTTTTCATGAATCGAAAGAGTGGCTAAAATAAATTCATTTATAACATATGGTATCACAGTCCATTCTTCCTACACATTCTCTCTCCTCTCTCTCTTACAGTCAGCTAAGAATCGCATCGGACGTCGACCATGTTTTCTGAAGTAGTCCAATTGACTCCATCCGCTGAACACATATGCAGCCACCACACACCTCTGCGAAGGAAACAGTCCTCATAAACCATTTTATCCTATAAGTTTTATCTGCCCAACTCGACATTTTAATCCTCATTCTTGCGCACCAGCGGGCTCTCAAGGCAAGAATGGTGTCAAAGGTGGCTCTAGATTTGTCCATAGTGGCAATAATGGTTTAAAGGTTGCTCCAGATCTGTCCATAGTGGCAGGAATGGTTTTAAAGGTTGCTCCAGATCTGTCCATAGTGGCAGGAATGGTTTTAAAGGTAGCTCCAGATCTGTCCATGGTTGCAGGAACGATATCAAAAGTTCCTCCAGGTATGTCCATGGTGGAACGAATGGTTACTAAGGCCCGCAACAGCTTCAAATAAGTTGGCGACGGAGTGACAACTCCGAGGAAGTTATTTGCGACGGGTGGCGGCTTCGAAAAAGGTGGTGAGGCCGGCTGAAGAGGCGCACTTCTTCACTGCAACGCAGCCTCCGATGAAGGAATCTCGGTGGAAGGAGAAGGAAGAAGCGAAAAGGGAGGGAAAGGGAAGCTCGAAATGAGGGAATGGAAAGCTCTAAATATCGGTGGGCCCAGAACTGGGGAGGTTATTTATAACCGGACAGTTTTTAAGGTCCAAATGCCTGACCAAAAAATTTTCCAAGTCCGAGAACAAGACCTGTCAAAAAACCCAGCCAAAGCAGGTCCTATATCTCATTAATTGCATAGTAGTTAGTCAATTGATTAGTCCAAATTTCTTTAAAAAAATCAATTAGGTCTATTTTAGTAGAAAGACGGGAAAATTAATTAGCTGTGTTACTGTAAAATAAATATATTTTAAAAAATACAATTAAATGGACGCTTCCCCTTAACGAGTAGCTGAAATAAATACATTTATAGCCTATGGTATCACAGTCCATTCTTCCTACACATTATCTCTCCTCTCTCTCTAATATTCAACTAGGAATCGCACCAGACGTCGATCTTGTTTTCTAAAGCAGTCCAATTGACTCCATCCGTTGAACTCCTATGCGGCCACCACACACCTTTGCGGAGGAAACTGTCCCCATAAACCATTTTATCCTCTAAGTTTCATCTGCCCAAATCGGCATTTTAATCCCCATTCCCGTGTACCAGCTGACCCTCAATGTAGGAATGGTGTCAAAGGTTTCTCCAGATATGTCTATGGTGGCAGGAATGATGTCAAAGGTTGCTCCAGATCTATCCATGGTTGTAGGAATGGTGTGAAAAGTTCCTTCAGGTCTGTCCATGGTGGCAGGAATGGTGTCTAAGGCCAATAACAACTTCAAATAAGCTGGCGACGGAGTGGAGGCTTTGAGGAGGTTGCTTGCGATGGGAGTGACAACTTTGAAAAAGGTGGCGAGACCAGCTGAAGAAGTGCGCTTTCGCCACAACGCAGCCCCCGGTGAAGGACTCTAGGCGGATGGAGAAGGAAGAAGGGAAAAGGGCGGGAAATGGAAGATTGAAAGGAGGGAAAGGGAAGCTTGAAATATCGATGGGGCCCAGAACCGGGGATGATATTTATACGCGGATGGTTTTAAAGATCCGAATGCCGGGCCAATAAATTTTCAAGTACGAGAACAAGATCAGTTAAAAAACCCAGCCAAAGCAGGATCTGTATCTCATTAATTGCATAATAGCTAGTCAATTGACTAGTCCAAATCTCTTTTAAAAATCAATTAGGTCTATTTTAGTAGAAAGACGAGAAAATTAATTAACTATGCGTTATTTTAAAATAGATATATTTTAAAATATACAATTAAACGGACGCGTCCCCTTAACCGGAAGAGTAGCTAAAAAAATACACTTATAGCATATGGTACAAGTCCATTCTTCCTATACATTCTCTTTCCTCTCTCTCTCTAACAACTGACTAGGAATCACAGCAGACGTCGATCTTGTTTTCTAAAGCAGTCCAATTGACTCCATCCGCTGAACATCTATGTGACAACCATACACTGCAGAGGAAACTATCCTCATAAACCATTTTATCCTCTAAGCTTCATCTGCCCAAATCGGCATTTTAATCCTCATTCCCGCGCGCTAGTTGACTCTCAACGTAGCTTTCACAACCATCGTCTCCACAAAATATGTCGGCGTGCAAGCATTCAGATAATACACAACCTCTGTCGGCTCCCCGCTAGCGGTGTGACTTGTCGCCTCTATCACAGAATCAACATTCAATTTCTCAACCTCAATCACTCTCTTCACTTTTGAATCCCCACGAAAGCATCGCCGCCCTCAGATCTCAAGAACACCACAATATTGCAGGCGAAAAATCTCTTCTCACTCACAAAATTGCTCATGTCGGTGGCCAGCAAGTGCCTACTAGGCTTTCCTCTGAAAATATGCCGGAAATTCCAAATCCTCCAGCGAACATCCTTCACCAACAGGATTTGAACGGACGGCGCCACCGTGAAATCCAAATGTATGAATATGTAATCCGCACAGTATTTCGAAATGGAGAAGCCGCCGTTAGCGTCGGATTATGTTACGGTCTTCGTGTGATATAAGAGTTTCTCCTCCAACTCTAATCTGTCGCTCTCGAAAAAAAAAACTTTGCTATCTCCTACCATAAGAAGGTAGGAGATACCGAATTTCTTTCGAGAGCGACAGATCGAAGTCAAAGGAGAAACTTTTATATCATGTGAAGACAATGACACAATTTGATGCCAACAATAACATTTTCATTCCAAAATACCACACAGATTACATATTCCGAAAATTGGATTACATGACGTCGAAACCCGTTAAAATCTTGCTGGCTAAGGATGTTCACGGAAAGATATGGAATTTCCGATATATTTTTAGAGGAAAGCCTAGCAGGCAATTGCTGACAAGCGACAAGAGCAATTTTGCGAATGAGAAGAGACTTGTCGCGGGCAATACAGTGATGTTCTTGAGATCTGAGGGCGGAGATGTTTTTGTGAGGATCCGAAGGATGAGGATAGTGATTCGGGTTGAAAAATTGAATGCAGATTCTACGATGGAGGCGGCAAGTCACACCGCTGGGAGGAAGCCGGTGAAGGTTCTGTATTATCCAAATGCTGACACACCGGAGTATTTTGTGAATACGACCGCGGTGAAAGTTGCGTTGGGAGTCGGTTGGTGCACGAAAATGAAGATTAAAATACATGTTCGATGAATTGACTCAATGAGATAAATTCTTAAGATTTGTTTGCTTGATTGTGTATTATGCTTTATGCCTTGCTTGTTTTTTCTTGAAATTTTGATGGTTTTCAATTTTGGATCGTATCTAAAAGGAGATTTACGCTAAACAATGGCATGATTGCCGGTGAAAATAGATAGTTCGAAGTTAATAGCTCTGTGATAGATGGTTAAGAAATAGGTAGCTAAACAATGACATTAAACAAATTCCGTTTTGGAGTCATCTCTCACTCTCTATTAATAGATAGTTTGATTGTTTTGGGGACATTTCTTGTGCCCGAGTTAAGAAAAAATTCTATTTCCGCCACTGTCGGAGGAGGTTCGGATATACGTACCCCATGCTCAGGCGTTGGTCTGGCGCGTCCTTCCGGCTTTCTCGGGTGCTCGCGGTTCTCTGCACGCTACTGGTCCGGTTGGGCTCCTTTGTACTTCGACCGGCTTGACTCGGAAATTTAATGAGGACTCTATCAAATGCCCCAAAATTTTCACGAGTCGTGATCCAAGAAGCGATGATCGCAGAAATTTCTAGCATCTCCCGGAGTGTTCCAGTCGACAAAATTATTTGTCATACTTTGTGAGATATCGGTCAAAGATTGACGCTTATTCACTGCATGTTTCGAGGCAGGAAAATCGGGCAAAAAAACTTGCTGATCTGGACGCCTTTCATTATTAGTCCTCCTCTAGGGCCTATAATATTAGAGAGGGTCGTTTGGTTCTTTTGGTTCTTTTGGTTCTTTCGGGTCGTTTGGTCCTTTCATTATTAGTCCTCCTCTGCTGGAGAGATTTCGGAGTCCGCAGATTTTGACTTGGAGTTAGCGGATTTCTACGGTCGTCATGTCTCCCTCAAAGAAGGTCAGTACTTTTTCATCACTTGGAAATGATGGAACGAGGCGAGCGGGAGAGAGTTCTAACAGAGCGCCTCCTGTAGGGGCGCTGGTGCGGAGGATGATGATAGAGGCGGCAAGTGCGGAGGTGGCGGACGTAGCGACGCGCATAGGGGGACGCCCGCGCACGTGGTGGGCCACGCATGCACGGGCCGGCCGGCGCGCAGGCTCGGGCGCGCGTGCGAGGAGGCCCGCGCAAGCGCATGGGTGTGGGGCGGCCTGCACGGGAGAATGTGGTCGCGCGCATGGGGCTGTCTGCGTAAGGGTCGCCTGCACGCTTGCGTGCGGGTTCGTCTGCGCTTGTGCTCGGGGGCCGTTTTTTGTGATCGTGCCGCTCTCTATGCACGTTGATCCTTTTTCTTTGGCTTGCTTTGCTTTTTTCGGGAGCACGGTTCTCAGATGTCGGTCCAACTTTTTCGTGAGTGGTGCGAGGTCTGCCTCGGCCCAGACGACCGGGTCGAAGTTCGGAGCAACAAGAGGTGGTTGTCATTTGAGGACAAGACTGACCATCGCCACGAGGTGATGTTGTATGGGTTTGTCAGGAACAAGTGGGAGCTGCCGAGATCTGGAATGACCCTCCCGACCGTTGTCGCCATTTGAAGGGGAAAGAACATGACTTTACTCCGTTACTGAGCTTTGAGGATCCGGGCAAGCTTGGTCTCGTTCTTTTCAAGATCAACGCATTCGTTGTCGAGAAGCGGCTAGTAGCGGGCCATTCGACGGATGTGGAGCGGAGTTGCGTCGTGCCCCTGGAGCACGGCAAGAAGAGGGAGCTGGACTTTTCGCAGCGAAAAGGAGAAGGCGGGTCATCCTCAGCTGCCCCCGAGGTCATCACTGACTTTGCCGACGATTGTCCAGACGACCTGGTTGTCGATCTACCGCGAGCGGAGACCGAGGATGTGCCAGAGGTTCCTGCGATCATGTCGGCTTCTCGAGTGGTCCCGGAGTCGTCGTTGGAGATGGGGAGGGGGAAGGAGTGAGAGTGATCTGCTTACCAGGCGCTTCTCCGGAAGGCATGTTGGCTGCCCCTAGTATTTTCCCTCTTTGGCCTTGCATTGTGCATGAGAATAGTTCGTTTTTCGTGCGTGCAGCTTGACGAGGCTCGCGATATTGCGCTCTTGTGGAATGGTACCTATGTGACCACGAAGGACAATTTTCTTTCTCGGCGGGCGAAGTTGGCCGCATCTGAGGACTCACTGGCAGAGGCCCGGAGGAACAAAAAGGAGGTAAATTCTTTGCTGGTTAATACGGAGTTCCAGTTGACCTCTTCTCATGCGAATATTATGTTGTTATATGATTAATACGAATGTAATTTGTTCTCACTTTATGTAATGTGAGTAATGAATAACCTAAATTAAGTCAACGAGTATAACTGAGAGCTGTTGCAGATGAGCTGTTGCATTCAAATGTCGTCCACGATCCATTTGTCACTCCTCTACAAAAATTCAAATCACCTTAGGTATGTATAAGTGATTTGGATTTACATTTTCAAGCCGACCGCCGCAAGAAGAAAAATCAAGAATCAAGTAGAAAAGTAGTCGGGCGAGCGACTTCAGCACATTCACTAAAACGTGATTTAAGGGAGTTGCCCGTTCACAACAAATTTTTTTTTCTTAACCAAAGCCGTCGAGCTTAAAGACGGAAAAAAGAAAAGCGCTCTTGGGAGACACCACATGTTTATCTTTTAATTTCTTGCATTTTTTCTATGCATTTTTATTTTAAATTGTTGGAACCGAACAAAACTATTCTTAGTTCTAATTGGAACTGATTCAAACTGAAAACACGCGACTGTCTTGCTTCGATGTTTGTTCGATCTGCTCGGATGACCTTGAGATTCGTTTTATTCGGAATGAACAAACCTTCCTAGGCATCGTTTGGTGCGGTGGTGGCGACGGGAACCGGTGTCTGGGATGGGAGCTTTGGAACCGGAGAGGGGAGGCGGAAGTTCGAGATGCTCCGTTTGCGGGGCTTTTCCGCCTTGTTGTGGGATCAGACGGAGCAAACACCACCGGACAACATTTGGTGTCCTGCTATCCGACGGCGTTTACTCCAAACCGGGGTGAAAACGTCGCGCCAAATGAAGCCTGAGGTGCATGCGGCTACGTTGGAGAGGTGGCAGGGTAATAGAGCTTTGTACCAAATATCACGAACCTTGTTAGGTGATTTGATCCGACTACGTTGGAGACGTGATCCGGGTATTGTAGTCCTTTTTGTCCATGTGATCACTGGTAACGATTTGGAAGAGATTGCAAATCTCAAGTCTCTCTTATCTGCAGAGTTGGAGGTGAAAGACTTGGGAATGCTACAATACTTTCTGTGAATTGAGGTGACTTGATCGGATCAGGGTATTTTTATATCACAGCGGAAGTATGTTCTAGATCTGTTGGAGGAGGCCGATATGCTTGGTTGTGCTCCTGTGAACACCCCGATGGAAGAAAATTATGGAATCTGTGAAGTAGGTGACAGTGACCAGGCTGATGTCACTCGCTAAAAGAGATTAGTTGGGAAACTAATATATTTATCTCATACTCGTCCAGACATTACTTACGCAGTTGGCATTCTGAGTAGATACATGCATGCTCCCAGGGTCAGACATCAAGAGGCAGCATACCGTGTTTTACGGTATTTGAAGAAAGCCCCAGGTCGTAGTCTTCTGTTCTCAAAGAACGACCACTTGAGGATTGAAGTTTTCACTGATGCTTATTGGGCAGAATGTCGTGATGATCGAAAATCTATAACGGGTTATTGTTCTTTTGTTGGAGGAAATCTGGTAACATGACGAAGTAAGAAGCAAAATGTAGTGGCCAGATCGAGCGTTGAGGCATAATACTGTGCAATGTCGCAAGACATGTGTGAGGGTCTATAGCTGCGTACTGTTCTACATGACTTGGGGTTCCCGTGACGTCTCCCTTCTCTTTGTTTTGTGACAACAAGACAACGATCAGCATAGCTCACAATCCAGTCCAACATGACAGGACAAAGCACGTTGAGGTAGATCGACACTTCATCAAAGATCATATGGATAAAAATAAAGTGGTCACACCATTCGTTCTCTAAAAGTTTGGGAAGTGACTCGTTCATGGATATCATCAAAAGAGTTGGAATGACCGACATCTTCCATCCGACTTGAGGAGGAGAGTTGAGAATTATTTTACAAGTCGATTATTCCGTACGTTATTATTAGTGCGCATAAGTGGATTTTAGTCCCACACCGTGCGTTTAAGTGTCTGTATCTATTGTAATAGTATATGTATCCCTCTATGGAAGAAATAAATAGATCAATTAATCTTTTCCTCCTAATTCTACTTTTTTCTCCCTGACTGCGGTGTTTCTATTATGTAAAGTTTTTATATATTTTAGGCATGCCTTTGATGAAATCCATGATAAGATTTTAAATATATATATGGAGATAGTCAAATTCTTCAGAATTGTCCAAGAGGCAGCATTTATTATGAATGTCTTGTAATTTTCCAGAGACAACACAAAACTATTTATCGAACCAAATTGTGTATTACTACAGGTTCATGAAGATGCAGAAGTTTCATTGAGGCACACTCTAAATGGTCAACAGAAACCGTCTGTAAGGGTTTCTTGGAGCCCTGATGTCCGCTTTCTTCTCTCATGCGGCATAGAAGAAGCTGTCAGATGCGGGGATGTTCACTTGGGAAAATGTTTACTCGTTTACGAGAAAAGCCTTCTTGGACTAATCTCATGCATTTGGGTCCCGGATGGGAAGCAATTCCTCTCCGGTGCCACAAATAGGAGCATATCCTTCTGGAATCTCTAGGGGAATGAAGTAGAATGTTGGAATGGAAAATGGCAGACAGATCATTACTATGTGCAGGGAAAAGACAATATTCTTACATGACTGGAAATCAAAATTAGAGAAATTGATCAAAGAGAATTAAATAATCACGCTGCCTTCGTTGTCTAGGGATGAGAAGTTCTCATAAATCTTTTGAACCAAGAGATTCATTTGTGGGCATAGCTGATGATCCTGAGTTTGTAAGGTAGTATGAAATTAAGGCTCTGTTTGGGGGGCCTTATTTTCACCGGTCAAGCGGTTACGACCGCATGAACCGGACCGTAATTAAGGTCCGATTCATGCGATCGTAACTATTTGACCGGTGAAAATAAGTACACCACCAAACAGATCCTAAATGTGAAACAAATTAAAAATAAAGTTACACAGAGGAAATCAACCGAATAATTTGAGCAAAATATTACTATAAATAAAGAAAAGTCGTGCGTGGAAAATGAAAATTAAAACAAAGATTCAACGAAGTACTCGGGTTGGATACATAACAGATCTGTAACTTGAGCTCGAATGCGCAGTTTGTAGTAGAATAGTAGGAAGTCTAGGATTGTGGTTGACATTTATTTGGTCTTATGGACGAGGTGGACGTGCATCTTTATCCGGAAAGGGTGGGGGGAGGCCGGGAAGGGTTTATTGAGAATGGGATGGCTATACACTGAGGGAATAGAGGGGTGGCGGTGCTAAAGGTGATGGGGATCAGTGGTGGAGGGAGGGGATCGGGAAAGGGGGTTGATGGTGTTTGCAAAGAGAAGAGACAAATGGGTGAATGGAGGGCTTGATAGGGGCTCGGGAAAGTGGGTTGATGGTGTTTGCGGAGAGAAGAGACAAAAGGGTGAATGGAGGGCTTGATAGGGGCTCAGGCTGCAAGCATATATCCATGTGGTGGTTGGGTCAGAAGCAACGCCTCATATGATGACGGGTAGGTAGATGGTGAAGCAGAAGGTGGGAAGTTGCGGGAGGCGGAGGAGATGGGCATTGTGTTGGCATCGCGAATGTAGGTACAGGCTTTGTCACCAAAGCAACAACCGAGCGATTTCTAAGTGTTTTTTCAGAAAACCATTGATGCATGGGCTTTCATAATTAGTGGGTGCAATTTACAGGGGAAGTTCTTGTAATTTCAAAAGATAGAGGGTGCAACTTGTAATTTTGCAAACATAGTGGTGAGGTACAGATAAACGACAATATATTTATGTACAGCTTAAATGCATCATAATTATCAGTAGAATTATCCCAACTATTTAGTATATATCCTTGGTTCAACCATACATATTTGTATGACCATTTAAAGTCAGCAGAATTGGAAAGACTCTATTTGACTTAATTTCACCGGACATTCTTAGTAACAATTCTGAAGATCACTCTCTGATTTGAATTCTCCATTTTCTTTTAAAATACAGATCTCGAAGCATAGTAGCTCATTTCGTGTTAATATTGTCTAACAAAAAAAGAGAATTTTTTTCAAATCAAGTGAGGTTGGTTTCATATAAAAATATTCTGTATTAGAAAAAAAGATTTATGCTACCGTTAAAGCTTTATATGCTTCTTATTTATCCCTATCATTTTTGATAAAGAATTTCGCTACAGGTATATATCTAGCACAGGAAAGTTGGGAGTCTCATCGAAGCTTTACCGGGGCATTCCGGTGCCGTCAATTGCGCCAGTTGGAGCGCTACAAACCCCCACATACTTGCTTCCGGTAGCCAGGACCGCACGATTCGCATATGTGGACCGAAAAGGCCGATCCTTAAGCGCAAGGACACGTTAAGCAATGGATCCATCCGCCAGTGCAATGGAACCTGCAAATGAGCCACCCCCTCCCACTTCATTCAGTTATGTACATCTTCTCTTTAACCATCTTTGTTGTTTGAATGGTCTCAAATAACAAATGAGCTTCTCTGTATATATAACACTGTTAATTGCTACTATGTGACTTTTTTAACATCTTTTCAAATATTCCTTTTTCCCAGCTCTTGGTCTATGGCTGTTCCTCTAAGTTTTTCATGATTTTTTATATTCAAATTAATTATTAATTACCTAAATTTCCTTTGGAAGTTAGAATAATTGCATGTTGCACCTCTCTCTTTTGAAAGTACATTCACCTCCCCTCGAGTTTATATATCATAATATGCATGCACAAAAGCTTCAAGGGGTTATTTTTGTGCACGCAAGTTATGAAATATAAACACAGAGGGGAGGTTTATCTAATTTCAGAGATAGAGAGGTGCAACTTTACAATGTTACATTTCAGAAAGTAGATTTAGACATCTTTATGAAACTATAGGGAAGATATTTAGAAGGAAAAACTGGACATTTATATCAAATGTTGAATATGCACCCAATTATCCAATCAAAAAATTGAGATTAATATTACGAGATCGCCACCTGGTAATACTATTCAATTAGACATCAGGATGAATTCCACTGGTAATATGCTATTGGTAAATATTATCCCAAAACGCCATTTCATACTAGATTCCAACCCCAGATAGATAGATAGAGAGCAGCAATGTTAAATCTTAAGTTTTAACCGCTCATCTCTCCAAACATTACCACCCACTTAAATACACCCTAAGTTGAAAATTGATTGACATTGAAATTAGCTCTCACCTATTTGTTTGGTAAAATGAGCAAAACTAATGTTTCTGGAACATCCTTGAAACTCGTATCCATCCTTATCAGCAGCTTTTTCGATGTCTTCTTTATGAACTCTCTACAAAGACAAGATCAAGAAACCAGCTATGAATTGAAATTCAGTGAAGTAGACTGCAACAAGAATCCATTTCTCTTAAACAATTCGATCACAACTTACTCGAAAGGTTCATCTTTAGTGCGCTTAATCGTGTCGTCTTCGTGCTGGTAGAGGATACGTCTGCAGCATAACTCTGATTTCTCTAATCCAAACATAACTGCAATTTTATCATACAATAGCTCGTATGAATCGGAGGTGGAGAAATCAAGTGTTCGGCCGACGCAATCATCCTCCATGAACACCTTGTAGTGAGTTGTTTTTGCAACAAAATCATAACATAAATTATACCAGAATTATTTCCATTTGAAGAAGTTTCTCTTCCTACCGGAATTCGTACCGGTAGAACTTAGAACAAGGGCGCTCATGGAGATCTATTTCCGAAAAGCATGAACCAACTGGCTCCTGGTGTGCCGGAGACATTCTCGGTGGATTCAGGATTTTGACTGATCACACGCTTTTCTCGCGACGCTGAAATTGAGGAATATTCGGGGTGATCGCCGATCCGCTGTCTTTTTGGAGGAAGAGAGAACGATATTAAATTCTTCGGGACTATGTCAGAGCTGTGATCTAGTTCCACTGACCACGGGCTAACGCATTCGACATTCTTCACATGACCCGGATCGTCACATGTCACCTGCAACAATTAACATTTTTCATATGATCAAGAAAGAAAAAGAAGAAGTAAGGTAAGCATAAAAACCTTTAGACACTTCCAAGCGAATCCAGGTCATGTATCAGCATACTCAACAAAGGAAAATGTCCCCGTGAACCATTTTGTCCCCGAAATTTCCTCTGCCCAAATTGGCATTTTTATCTTCAAACTCGCGAACCAACTAAATTTCAAACCTGCTTCCACAATCCCCGCCTTCACAAAAAACTCAGGCATGCCGACATTCGGATAATAAACAATCTCCATATGCTTCTCGCCGACGGCGAGACTCGCCGCCTCCATCATAGAATTTGCATTCAATCTCTCAAGACCAATCAGTTTTTTGCCCTTCGGATCCCGATGAAAAGATCTCCGCCCTCAGATTTCAAGAACATCACCGTATCACCGGCGATGAGTCTCTTCTCAATTGCAAAATTGGTCCAGCCGGTTGACAGCAAGTGCTTGCTATTCTTTCCTATGAAAATATATCGGAAATTCCATTTTTTTCGTGAATATCCTTCACCGGTAGGATTTGAACGAGCGTCGTTGCCGTGTAATCCAATTTGGGAAATATATAATCAAAGCAGTATTTCTGAATGGAGAAGCTGCTGGTGGCATCATATTGCGTTACTTTTTGCGTGATAGAAAAGTTTCTCCTTCGAGTACGATCTGTCGCTCTCGAAAAAACTTTGTTGTCTTCTACCTTCTGCTCGTCGGGATTTATGGGATCATTTTTATAGTGGCGAAGATATTGTCGTTGGAATCGGCCATGAGTTTGACGGAGGCGACGCGGCAGAGAATGAGAGGTGGAATTGTGATGGAAGTGTTGAAGTGGGGGGATTTGTGCGTGCTCCGCGTGGCCCTGAGGGGAGTAGTAGACTAGAGAACCCGTCGTTGGCATTTGTGTGATATTACCGGAACAGGCTTGCCATAATTGTGGGTTTATACAATTTTCCGATTCGTTAATTGTCATAGCTTCTGTCGGGATGGAATCAATATTATATATAAATATGTCAGGATGGAATCAATATTATATATAAATATGTCAGGATGGAATCAATATTATATATAAATAAATAAGACTAGTAAATTAGTCAATATGAGAGAGTTTAAAAAAAAGAGGAGATACCTTAGTCGAGTCTGAACTTGCAGTTGGTGAGCATACACCAAAATAATATATTGAATGACCAAAATTCTTGTTGCTGGCACGCATACACGCAGGGATTAGTGAGAGTTCCGCTAGTTATTATATACTTGCAAAATGTTACTATTATTTTAATAAATTACTTAAAAAACATGTGAGTTGTAACTTATAACATTATTTTAGATCATAAACATCATTTTTATAATAATTTATGGCCGAACATACTCAAAGATAGTATGAATTCCATGTTTTATTTTTGATCGTTTAATTTTTTTTAAATAACCAAGCTTCTGTTTGGCGCGGTAACCACCTAAGGAACTTCATCCACTTTTATGTTCAAACGAATGAAGTTCCTTAGGTGTGCGTTAACGAATGACAGTTTAACCTCCATGTTCACTACCACCACCACCGTGCCAAACGGAGACTAAATGTGATAGTGTTGTGAACTTTTATTTAAGTAAAATTAAGTTATGAGGGTAATGTTGTAATTGGCCATATAGTATAAATGGCTATATGTGAGTGTATTTGGGGGGTTTTTGATCTGAACATTGTGTGGTGTGTTGTGCTTGCGAAAGAACCGGGAGCTTCCCCTTCTATACTCAATCGATCTGTTCAGGGTCACACCCTTGGGGGAGATTCTAACTTTTGTATTTTAGGTTGCTTAATAGTGAAGCATCCTTCTCCTGATGGATTAAACTTTGTGTGCAAACAAATTGCTTGGCAAAGATATCAGAGCCATGACTGGGTGTGGATGATTGCACCGTTGGACGCCACTCGCACGACCTTCAACAGGAGGTGGCAGCCCTTCGTGAGGACCAAGCGCTACTCCAACGCAACTAAGACTCGATGCAGGTCCAAGTGCAAACCCTGATGAACAAACAATGTCGCACCTTGGAAGAGGTACGCAAGCTGCCCACCCTATGTCTCACCCCGCCAATGGGTGGGCAGCTTGCGTACCTCTTCCAAGGTGCGACATTGTTGGTTCGTCAGGGTTTGCACTTGGACCTGCATCGAGTCTTGGTTGACTGGGAGTAGCGCTTGGTCCTCACGAAGGGCTGCCAACTCCTGCAGAAGGTCATGCGAGCGAGTGGCATCCGTCGGTGCAATCATCCACGCCCATTCATGGCTCTGATACCTTTGTCAAGCAATTTTTTTGCACACAGAAAGTTTAATCCATCAGGAGAAGGATGCTTCACTATCAATCAACCTAAAATACAACCATTCTTGTAGGGTGTCATCGTTGAAGCGGGGGGAACTCGATCCACAGCAGGCGGATGGCCATCGGCGGGGTGGAAACATAGGGTGGCAGCTTGCGTACCTCTTCCAAGGTGCGACATTGTTTGTTCATCAGGGTTTACACTTGGACCTGCAACGAGTCTTGGTTGCGTTGGAGTAGCGCTTGGTCCTCACGGAGGGCTGCCACCTCCTGCAGAAGGTCGTGCAAGCGAGTGGCGTCCGTCGGTGCAATCATCCACGCCCAGTCATGGCTTTGATACCTTTGCCAAACAATTTTTTTGCACACAGAAAGTTTAATCCATCAGGAGAAGGATGTTTCACTATCAATTAACCTAAAATACAAAAGTTAGAAGAACCTCCCCTAAGGGCGTGGCCCTGAACGGATCGATTGAGTATAGAAGGGGAAGCTCCCAGTTCTCTCGCAGGCACAACACACCACACAATGTTCAGAACAAAGACCCCCCAAATACACTCACATATAGCCATTTATACTATATGACCAATTACAACATTACTCTCATAACTTAATTTAACTTAAATAAAAGTTCACAACACTATCACATTTAAGCTCCGTTTGGCACGGTGGTGGCAGTCGTGAACATGGAGGTTAAACTGTCATTCGTTAACGCACACCAAAGGAACTTCATCCGTTTGAACATAAAAGTGGATGAAGTTCCTTAGGTAGTTACCGCGTCAAACGGAAGCTTGGTTATCTAAAAAAATTAAACAATCAAAAACAAAACATAGAATTAATACTATCTTTGAGTATGTCCGGCAATAAATTATTATAAAAAATAATGTTTATGATCTAAAATAATGTTATAAGTTACAACACACATGTCTTTTAAGTAATTTATTAAAATAATAGTAACATTTTGCAAGTATATAATAACTAGAGGAACTCTCACTAATCCCTGTATGCATGCGCGCCAGCAACAAGAATTTTGGTGATTCAATATATTATTTTGATGTATGCGCACCAACTGCAAGTTAAGTCGGCTGGAAGATATTAGAGGTCAGGTCTCTGGGTTTTTAGTTTGTAAGATTTGAGTCTGAATTTCATATTGTAAAGAATATTATTGATTGTTGTGCCAACTTGGTTCTTGCAGGAGGAGACTTCTTTTGTTCAACAGAATTTTGCAAGCAAAATTACAGTCTGAAAGAGTGTGACTCGACTTAAGGTATCGCCTCTTTTTTTTTCTAAACTCTCTTTGATTGACTAATTTACTAGTCTTATCTATTTATATATAATATTGATTCCATCCTGACATATTTATATATAATATTGATTTCATTTCATCCTGACATATTTATATATAATATTGATTTCATTTCATCCTGACATATTTATATATAATATTGATTTCATTTCATCCTGACATATTTATATATAATATTGATTCCATCCTGACAAAAGCTATGTGTTGGAACCAAAATTTGATCCCAACGAGAGTTCGGACCCAGGGGTGCAGCTCACACCTACTTATCCCAAACTTATGCTCTTGACCAGCTGCTAGGAACTAATGAACCGACCCTGGGCTACAGCGCGGAGGTCCCTCCACTAACCCGAAGATCTCAGAGCGTTTTTCCTCCTTAGCTAGTGTTGTGCTAAGAATACCTCAGAAAGCATTAAAAGACTTGAGAGAATGAAAAAACTTGTCTTCTGAGATACCTTGTGGGTCTATTTATAAATTTCGAAAATTTGGTCTGTCAACAACGTAACTCTGCTGTTCTAAAAGACTATATGCAGCACAGCTAGATCTACCGGCAGCGTAACTTCGCTGTTCTGAAGAGCTAAACGCAAACCTCTAAGGGCATCCAGGTAATCTTACCATTGGACCATACAGGGCGGGAGGCTTTTCGCATACCTAGGCGGAAGCCCTTCCGCAGGCCCTGGCGAAAGGCTCTTCAATTGCTTGGCCGAGTGCAGGCCAGCCCGCCCACTCACTTGCTTTACTTATCTGACTGCACCATCCTAGGGCCAAGGAATTTGTCCAAGTACTGATGCGTCGAGTAAAGGATGATCACTCGACGCTTTAAGGCGAAAAGCGCTGAGAGCGTCGAATGAAGGATCATCGCTCGACGCCTTAAGGAGAAAAGCGCTGAGAGCGTCGAGTGAAGGACGATCACTCGACGCCTTAAGGTAAAAAGCGCTGAGAGCGTCGAGTGAAGGATGATCACTCGACGCCTAAAGGCGAAAAGCGCTGAGAGCGTCGAGTGAAGGATGATCACTCGACGCCTAAAGGCGAAAAGCGCTGAGAGCGTCGAGTGAAGGATGATCACTCGACGCCTTAAGGAAGGAGAGTTCTGCCAACTCCGGAAGGCTTCCGCCTACGCAAGCGGAAGCCCTTCCGCCTCCCCTGGCGGAAGCCCTTCCGCCTCCCCTGGCGGAAGGCTTTTGAACTACCTGCCCTGGGGAAAAAACTCACTCAGCGAATACGGGGTTGTACACAATTCCCGCTTTTTTCAGGCCAGTCCTACGCTCGAAAAGAAAAGTCTAACCCCTGATACTCGGTGAGTGCTAGCTAACCTGAAAGGGAATCTTTTGCGGGCCCTGCCACGGCCCTATATATATGTCACAGGACTCGGCCTTGTCATCGTCTTGCTTTGCTTCACTGATTATCCCTTGAGCTCTCGTCGCTCCGAAGATGTATGTCAAACGAGCCACGAAACCGCTCTCGCAAGAGCTACAGGACCGCCTCGCCGCTGCGCATAAGAAAGCTCTTGCCAACTGCTCTGGGTACGCCCCCTGGATTTCGGGCAAGAGGCCAGCAGATTCCGCCTACCGGCCAAGAAGGGCCAAGTCGGTTCGGCGAAATCGTTCTAAGAATGAGCCCGCCTCGCTGACCCCAACCCTTGTCCGCGAGGAGCCTGCTCCTCTGCCAAAGGTACTTTTCTTACTTTACCCCCTAGCGGAAACCTTCTGGAAAAAGGTGTCATATCGATCCGCAAACCCTTTCGCAGGAAACTATGTCGGGAGGAGATGCTATCGTTTCCCCTGTACATGCTGAGACAAACCAACCTCCTGATGGGAATGAGCAGTTGGTTCCGGAGACTACCCCTCCAGTGATCCAGGTCGAGTCCATGGTCGCTCTGGCTTCCTTTTTAACTGGCCTCGTTCTCTTTTCGCTGACTTGACTTCCAGCAGCGCCCACTTTTGAAACCTTGGGCCTCGTCAACCCGAGGCCGAGAACTCCAGTCGCCAAGGACCCCATCGACCCAGCGCCCGGTCTCCTGCCCTCGGCTGAGGAAGCCGCTGCCGAATCAATTGTGACTGAGTCGGGTTCCCGGCCTCTGGCGAGAGAAGAAGCCACCGCCATTGGCCGAGATCCATGCGCCTGAATGCACGCCATACTGCCCGGGACGGGGAAAGTCGCGCCACTCATTCTTACCCTTTGAAGGGCAGACCGGCCCCTCCTGCCAAACAACAACTGAAAACCCCACCTTTGCGCAGGGTAATCAGGAGCTCACTTTACCTTTTCGCTTCATATTGATCTAACTGAATATTCCTTGATAGATCGGGAGGATGCGGAGGCGGAACCCGATGAAGAAGAGGAGATGGTCTCTCCTCCGCCTTCCCCCAGCGAGACGGAAGACTTTCTTGATGCCTCTGGGGACGATGAGGCGCGGAGGAGGAGAGTAGCGGGAGTCCTTGTCGGTGAGCAGATTTTAGGCGGTAATCGAACGTCAGCTGGGTATAATCGAGAGAGATTACTCACACCTTATCGGTGAGATGGAGAGCCAAGGAGGTGGGTGCGAGGAGACCTCTCCCGGGAGACGTATCGCGCGAGCCTGGAACCAGCTGCGTTTGGTACACCATGAGCTCACCGCAATGACCACCTACCACTATCCGCGAGTGCCTCCGAGGACCGGGAGGCGGGGTCGGGGTAGTTGGCAGTGGGTCCACTGTTGAGTCAGCTTGCTCTCACCTACTCTTGCACCAACTTTTTGCCTTCCCTTCTACCCCATGTACCCCTTTCGCTCAATGTAATATACAGCGTGTGATATATATATATATATATTATGGCTCTCGCCCGACGAGTGGCCCGCGGTACCTTTATTTTCTATTATTTTTTTTTTCTTATTTCCTGTGGAACTACCGCTTCTGCCGGATGCCCTGTTCTTGCGCCATTCTTGTTCTCTATCCCTGTTCTCTGAATTTATCTGGGACCCCTCCCAGAGGATTTCGTCATTCGCAGGTATAGGAAGCGATAGCAGGACCGGGCGGAATATGAGGCGTCAAATTAAGAAATTGCTATCTGCACTTCCGTCGTTATGAAAAATCTCATGATTGCCAAATTTTTCTATAAATAGGCCGGCTTACCAACCGCATTTACTTCCATTTGAACTTTGAACATTCGCTCTCCTCTAACCCACTCGCCTCTTCTCGAGCTCGCGCCTGTGCAAACCAGACCTCCCTTCTACGTACTCGCAATATGTCGGGCGAGAGCGAAGGCAGTACCAAGTGCGCGCAGAGCTTTCTGGACCATGACATTCCTCCCTGTCGGTTGACCAAGGAGTACTTTTCTGCCGTTGCGAACTACGTTCCGTCGGGGTTCGTTGCGCGGAAACTTGAGAGCGTAGATAAAGTAAACTTCACGCCGGAATGGGAGCCTGCCATCCCGTTGGAGCATTTTGAGGTGGTGTTCTGCCTCCCCCTCTGGCCGGAAGTGCGTCAGGCCCTCCAATACTATGGAATGGTTCCAGCCCAACTTAACCCTAACTCGGTTACGCTTCTGGTGGCTTTCGTCTGCTACATACGTGCGGAAAGGATCGAGTTCAGTCTTCCAATCTTTCGAAAGTTGTTCAACTTCTCGGGACAATCCGTTAAGACAAGCGGTCTCACCAACAAGAATCACAATTGGCATGAGAAATTTCTCTTCGTCTCCGCGAACTTTGGCAACGTTCCCCTCTCGCCCATTCAATACGATGAGGTGACCTATAAGGCTCCCGCACTTGGGGGCACGAGACCGCCCTCATTAACTTCTTCGGGATCAAGAACTTCGACGTCAAGTTCTTGAGGAGGGATCTCGACTCTCTTCCACGGATTTCTGCAAGCGAAGGTACCATTCCACCTCGTATACTTAAATTATTTCCTTGGATTAGGAAAAGCTCATATTTATGGCTCTCGCAGGTGAGCGGAAGATCCCCCTCAACCAACCCTTTGAGGAGTCCAAATCTTCCGCCTCCACCTTGGCTCGCGCGCAATCCGCGACCCTTGCCTGTCAAAATGAGCCGGGCCCATCTTCCCAGCCAGGTGCCCGGAAGCGGAAATTTGTTGCTTCGTCGTCCCCCTCCAAGAAGTCCAAACTATTCGCGGCGGACAAGGGCAAATCCGTCGCCGAAACACCTGCCCTGGGCCCACCCGCATCGGATAAGACGAACATTGCCGTGAGGGGTGACGTTGTATCAGAGAAGACACCTGAGAAGCCGGTGCCGAGAGGGCACCGGAATTTTGGCCTCTATATGAGGCATCTGGATGAAGAGGGCCAACCCCCAACTTCAGTGGGATCCTGAGGCTAATCGAGTCTCCATCTCGTCACTCCTCCCATCGTGGATGGAACAGGATACCAGTTGTGGCGATGCCTTCGGGGTTTTCTTCGGACTGTACAGACGGGAGGACGCCAGCATCTAGGACCAAGAGTCCACCAGGGCTCTCGCTCATGAAGTTGCGCGAGCCCATCTGCGCGCGCTAGAGCTTGCGCACATGTCCTCGCGCCGCGGCCTCACTCCTGAGCGCAACCTTGGCGAGATGCAAAAGTCGGGAGATCTTGTCGTGGCCGAGGTGATCTCCTGGAAGGCCGAACTGGAGGCCTCACAGAAGCTTCTCGCCCTCCTTTCGTCGTCTGAGGTACGTGAAACTTTAAATGCCTCCCGCCTTATGGCTATTTCCCGCCATTTAGTTCTAATGAAATTCTTGCAGGATTCCGCCCAAGCCCAGCTATCGCGTGCACGGGAGGCTGCTCTTGGGTACGAGATCGCGCTGTTGAAGGCCGAGCTCAAACGCGCACAAGAGGCCCACGTTCCGTCGCCGTCGCTTGAGACTATCAAGCGACATTTATACTCTAATTACGAAATAGAAGTGATGATGCAGGAGAACGCCCAATCGGCGGCCAGGCACGTGGTCCAGGTGTTGCGATAGTCCGGATTTTTGAACGAAGGCCACGAGACGCTCACTCCGCGCGGGATCCTGCCCTGGTTGTTCGAACCTATCAAGAAGCCCGCGGGAGAAGATGATTCTCCGGGCGAGGACGACGAAGTACTCTACGACGAGAGCGACGAGTCCACTGACGAGACGTCCGGCGACTCCTCCTGAGCCCTGTCGCCTTCTAGTTTCTTTTTGCTTGTATTTTATTCCTTTTCCTTCGCCTGATGTAACGGGCGAAACCCGAAAATACATGCGACAACTAATACAGTGTTTTGGGCTCATTCTTCTTGCTGAAATACTATTGTCTGAGATTACCTCTATTTGCTTTATATCAATCGTACGTGTTTTCGCTCTTTCGCATACACCTTAAGCTCTTTTAGGTGATGACCGCGGTCCGTTCGCTGAATAGATTAATAAAGTAAACTTCGCCGAGAGGGATATGCCGAGAGGGACATGCCGAGAGAAACATGCTGAGAGGGACATGTCAAGAGGTCATCAAAAACCAAGAACTTTTATACCTGCCACCGAGCGAGCCTACGGCCCTGCCAGCTTGATGGGAGTCTGGTCAGCGGGTCTACTCGGGGCCATCAAGAACCGAAAACTTTTTACCATTCCCCCCCCCAAGCGAGCCTACGGGTCTGCCAGCTTGATGGGAGCCTGGTCAGCGGGTCTACTCGGGGTCATCAAAAACCAAGAACTTTTATACCTGCCACCGAGCGAGCCTACGGCCCTGCCAGCTTGATGGGAGCCTGGTCAGCATGTCTGCTCGGGGCCATTAAAAACCAAGAACTTTTTCTTACCTGCAACCGAGCGAGCCTACGGCCCTGCCAGCTTGATGAGATCCTGGTCAGCGGGTCTACTCGGGGCCATCAAAAACCAAGAACTTTTATACCTGCTACCGAGCGAGCCTACGGCCCTGCCAGCTTGATGGGAGTCTGGCCAGCGGGTCTACTCGGGGCCATCAAGAACCAAAAACTTTTTACCCTCCCCCCCCAAGAGAGCCAACGGGTCTGCTAGACAGTGAGAGCCTGGACAGCGGGTATACTCGGGGCCGAGTGCGCATTCCAACCCTGCCAACTAATGGGAGCTTGGTCAGCGGGATCTTCTCGGGGTCATCAAAAACCACGAACTTTTATATCTGCCACCGAGCGAGCCTACGACCCTGCCAGCTTGATGGGGGTCTGGTCAGCAGGTCTACTTGAGGCCATCAAGAACCAAAAATGTTTTACCCTGCCCCCCAAGCGAGCCTACGGGTCTGCCAGCTTGATGGGAGTCTGGTCAGCGGGTCTACTCGGGGTCGAGTGCGCCTTCGAGCCCTACCAGCTAATTAGAGCCTGGTCAGCGGGATCTTCTCGGGGTCATCAAAAACCAAGAACTTTTACCCTCCCCCCCCAAGCGAGCCTACGGGCATTCTAGCTAGTGAGAGCCTGGACAGTGGGTCTACTCGGGGTCGAGTGCGCTTTCCAGCCCTGCCAGCTAATGGGAGCCTGGTCAGCGGGATCTTCTCGGGGTCATCAAAAACCAAGAACTTTTTCATAATGCCGCCGAGCGAGCCTACGGCCTTGATAGCTTGATGGGAGTCTGGTCAGCGAGTCTACTCGGGGCCATCAAAATCCTAATAACTTTTACACAAACTTGGAGAGAAACAAACTTTAATCAATTTATCATAATAGAATATACAATCTTACCCAAACTAAGGGTAGAAGCGTTTCTGATCATCGCCGCTCCAAGTATGGCTCATGGACACCCCTTCCGCATTCTGGAGGTTGTATCCTCCCGACTCCAGGCTCTTTTTGACTATGTAGGGACCTTCCCAATTAGGATTGAGCTTCCTCACTGCTGTCGATCTTCCTGCGGCGTCAACTTTCTTTAAAACAAGATCTCCTTCTTTCAACTGCCTGATTCTGACATACTTATCAAAATACTTGAACATCTGTCGCTTGATCTCCTCCTGACTGACGACGGTCGTGTCTCGAAGCTCCTCTATCATGTCCAGCAAGAGCCCCAGGCCCGCAGCTCCCCCTCATTCTCTACCCTCCACTCTTCGTCTCCTCCGCTGGCAGCTACGACCCGCGGTGACCGGACCTCGAACTCCACGGGTAGGACTGCCTTGCAGCCGTGAGAGAGTTTGAATGAGGTCTCCCCAGTGGTCGTGTTGGGGGTTGTTCTCAGGGCCCACAATACCGAGGGAAGTTACTCCACCCAACTCCTCTTCAAGTTCTCTACTTTCCTATTTAGCAGGTTCACAATGATTTTGTTTGCCACCTCCACCTGGTCGTTGCTCCTTGGGTGGTGGACGGAGGCAAACCTGAGGTCAATCCACAAGTGAGTGCAGAAACTGATGAATTTCTTGCTTGCAAACTGCGGCCCATTGTCTGTGACCATGGCCTGAGGCAACCCGTGCCGGCAGATGATCTCTCCTCATACAAAATTCCTGATTACTTGGGAGATCACCTTGGCCAACGCCTTGACCTCCAGCCACTTTGAGAAGTAATCAATCATGACTAGAAGGAACCTTCTCTGCCCGATCGTCGGGGGAAAAGGCCCAACCAAATTCATTCCCCAAATGGCAAAGGGTCATGGCATCGTGATGCTCTGAAGCCTTTGGGCGGGCAAGAGCTGGAGTGGGGCATATAGCTGACACTTCTATCACCTCCTTGCAAACTCCACCGTGTCCTTACTCAGAGATGGCCAGAAGTACCCTTGTCGGACCACCCTCGCCTCCAAGGTCCTTCCTCCTAAATAGCTGCCGCACTCGCTGGAGTGTATCTCCTCCATGATTTTTGGGATTTCATCTTCCGCCACGCACTAGGCAAGGAGCCCTGACAGTATCTTCCGATGCAACCCTCCTTCATGCATCAAGTAGTGTGTCGATTTGTGCTTGAAGCCCATCGCATCCCTGGTCCCCTTGGAAGCTTGTATGTAGTCAAGAAAGTAATGAAGGGATCTACCCACGAGGGACGCCGATCCACTTCCATCAATTCACCCTCTTTGATCGCTGGATGGAACAGCTCCGGCAACGTTCCTCCAGCTCGGGGTCCAAACTTGCCCAACCGATCGGCCGTCATATTCTCCTCCCTAGGGACGTGTTGAACGGAAAACGTTCGGAATCTGCCGACAATCACTTTTATCTTGGACAAGTATTTCATGAGAGTGGTGTCCCTGGCCTCGTACTCACCTCGAATTTGTGATGCCACGACCAACGAGTCCGTGGACACCTCCACATCCTGAACCCCCAGCTCTTTGGTCAGCCGCAGCCCTGCTACGACGGCCTCATACTCTGCCTGATTGTTGGTAACGGGGAAGTGCAGGACCACGGCCTGTTCTATTGTAACCCCCTGGGGGCTTACCAACACTACCCCTCCCCTCAGGGAGTGCCTCCCCGAGGCTCCATCGACCAACACCTTCCAGGCGTCCTGCGACGGCAGCTTCTCGCCCTCTACCTCAATGATATAATCGGCCAAAAAAACGGTCACCGCTTGTGCTTTGATGGAGAGTCGTGGTACAAACGAGATGTCGAACTCACTCAGTCTGATGGACCACTTGGCCAATCGCCCCGAGTCCTCCACTCCTTCAAAGATCCTGCGCAAAGGGTGGTCCGTCACTACCTTGATTGAATGGGCCTGAAAGTATGGTCTAAGCTTCCTAGCCGAGATGATTAAGGAGAATGCCAGCTTTTCCAGGATGAGATAACGAAACTCCGCCTTCTTCAAGATCCTGCGAACGTAGTAAACGGGCAGCTGCTTCTTCCCCTCTTCTCTGACCAAGACAGAGCTCACAGCCTCGGCCCCCACTCCTAGGTACAACGCTAGATCCTCCCCTTCCTTTGGTCCCTGAAGGAGCGGTGCTCGAGAAAGTTGACCCTTCAATGCTTGGAATGCCTCCTCACACTCTTTTGTCCACTCGAACTTCTGATTCCCCCGTAGCACCCTGAAGACGGGTGAGCACTTTTCCCCGGCCCGGGAAAGGAACCTACTTAGGCCAGCGAGCTTGCCCGTCAGGTGTTGAACTTCTTTGGTATTATGTGATGACTCCAATTCCATTATAGCCTTCACCTTGTCCGGGTTACGCTCTACCCCCCGCGGGAGTCAGAAGATGCCCTAGGAACTTCCCTCGGCTTGCCCCAAAGACGCACTTCAGGGGGTTTAGCCACATCTTATATTTTTGCAGAGTGGCGAACATTTCTTCTAGGTCAACATATACCTCCAGATTCCTCCCCCTCTGATTTTGGAAAACCCGGTCCATCATATGCTGGTACGTAACTCTCACGTTCTTTATCCCAAAGGGCATCATCTTATAGCTGAAGCATCCCTCCCTCGTGATGAATGAGACGTCTTTGACATCGGGGGGATGCATTCGAATCTGATCGTAACCTGAAAAAGCATCCAAAAAACTCATAATAGAAAAACCGACGGTTGAATCAACCAGCACGTCAATCCGAGGCAGGGGGTAATAGTCTTTAGGGCATGATTTATTCAAAAGCGAAAAGTCCACACACATTCTCCACCTACCGTCTCCTTTTTTTGCAATTACCACGTTGAAGACCCAGCCTGTATACTGGATCTCCGATACAAAACCTGCTTCGAGGAGCTTTTTTACCTCCTTGCGGATGGGCTCCTCCAGCTTCGCGGTGATGGTCCGCATTTTCTGGCGGATGGGGCGTGTCTTGGGGTCGAGATTCAGACGGTGGCATGCCACGTCCGCATCGATGCTCGGCATGTCTGTCGCGCTCCAAGCGAAGACGTCGATGTTCTTCTGAATGCATTCTCGCATCTTCTCCTGATCTTCAGAGCTCAAGCCGCCGCTAATCTGCACCGTCTTCGTCTTTCCTGCCCTGGTGAAGACCTCCATCTCCACGACCTCCTCCGCCGACTCCAACCGGGACTGTTCCCCTCTGATCCTCGGCTCCTCTCCCCGCTCGAACTCTTCCTCCCCACCTGCTTCCTCAACTTCCATTGCCTCTGGCCGACTTCCCTGCGGCTCCACTCCTCTGCCTCTCTGGGTCTCGACTACAGCTTCATCCTCCTCCAGCTCCTTCTCGACAACCTCCCTAGACCTCTCCTATGCTCACTTCCCCCTCCTCTGCAACCTCCTCCTGCGCTGCCAACTCCTTCGCCTCTGTCATCCAAGATATGGTGTTGACGGCCGTCACATAGCATTGTCTTGTCACCTTCGGATCCCCCTTGATCCGGACTTGGACTCCCCTGCTACTGAACTTGAGGCACTGATGGAACGAGAAGGGGACGCTACGAAAGGCACTGATGAGGGGGCACCTGAAGATGGCGTTATAGCTGCTTGGAGCGTCAACAATGACGAACCGACAGTTCCTTGACACTCACCCACCCACCCAGCGTTACATACAGTCCCACCCCTACTCGACTTCCTTCCTATCCCCTGAAAATCCGAATAGGGGTCCGTCGGAGGCCAACACCCTCTGAGCTTCCATCTTCATCTCGTCAAAATCCTTCTTAAAGACCACGTTCACGGAGCTCCCATTGTCCACCAGAATCATGGAGACTGAAGTTTTCGACGGTCGTCTGGATCACCAAAGCGTCACAGAACGGGTCCTCGTAGTCTGGCATATCCTTCGATGAGAAGGTAATTTTTTCCTCCTGGGGGGAGCCAGGGAGGTCGAGGCGACGCTCCTCTTCTACATGGTCTGGAAGCTACCCTTACGAGTGGCTTCGATCCCAACTCCCTCGTGGATCACTCTGATCCCTCCTCTGGCCCCCACGTCGGCCCTATCCTCGCATTTGTCTTCTCCTCTCTCTGGCAGAACTTCCTCTATCCTCACGGGCGGCAGCTGCTGCATTTGCCCCTGGCTTCCCTCACCTCCAGAAACTCTGGAAAGGTGGTTGTTGCGTGACCTTCCTCCAGATGAAAACCACAGAAAGGCAACGCCACCCTGCCCTCTCCTCTCCTTCCTCCTCCTCTAGCTCCTCTTCTTCCCCCTCTTCCCCGGGCAATCGACATCGCCTCTTGCTGCTGGGGGAGGGGGCCCTCTGGCCTTGCCTCCATGATAGCGGGTTGAACTGTCCCTGTCCGTGGAAGTTCTCGCCACCATGGAATCCTCCCCCCTGCCCCTGGGGGAGGGACCCTCCTGAGGCCTCCATGCAAATCGATTGTTCGGCTCCCTATGCCCCCAACCTTGGTGCTGCCCTTGGTGCCCCTGACCTCGGGGCTCTTCTCTCCTCTCTTCTCTCTGCTTCCCTGCTCCCGGTTCCTTCACATCCTCCTCGATCTCTATCTCCTACGTCGCCCTCTCCATCAGCTCTTCAAAAGAGAGGGGCACTCTTTTCAGCTCCATGCTGAGAACCCTGACCTCAACCACAGGGTAAACGCGAGCATCAGCGCGTACCCTGGGACCTCCTGAACCAGAAGGACCTATTCCTGGAACCGATCGACATAATGTCCCAGCGTTTCCTCCGGCCTCTGCTTGATGGCGAACAAGCATTCCGCCCCATTCTTCCTCTTCTTTGATGTCGAGAAGTTTAACAAGAATCCACGACGTAGATCTTCGAAGCAGTAGATGGAACTTGTGGGAAGCTGGTGAAACCAGTCTCTGGCCTTCTCCTTCAGAGTGATGGTGAAGAGCCTGCACTTGAAGGAGTCTGACATTTGCCTTATGGAAACGACATCCTCAAACCACTGAACATGTTGCACCGGGTCATCCCTGCCCGTGTAGTAAGACATATCTGGCTCTCTAAACATGTCAGGGACCGGGCCTAGATGATCAACTCACTGAAAGGGCTTCCGCCCACAACCTGGCGAGCGGGCACATCTCGCGGCATTGGCTCGCTAAACCTGTCTGCACTAGCCTGCCCCGGGAAAAGTTCCCGCCCGGCGATATCCCTCTCGCCGCTCTCCGTCGGGATCTCCTTCCCGGGACGCTGTCCTGGAGCGTTCTCGCCCAAAGGAGCCGCAACCACTGGAACAGGAGGCGTGGCCCACTCGTTTCTCACGGCGAACGCCAGATGGATGGTTTACAAGACTTCCCGCCTGAAGTCCTCCAGCATCCCCATCGTCACCTCACTCGCAGGGGTGGGGAACCTCCCGAGCCAGCTCTCGCGTCCTCACCTCTAGCCATGAAGTTGAGTTCGAGATTTTCTTGTGAAAGCTACGGTCCACGCTCACCGCACCAAAAGTGTTGGAACCAAAATTTGATCCCAACGAGAGTTCGGACCTTGGGGTGTAGCTCACACCTACTTCTCCCAAACTTGGGCTCTTGACCAGCTGCTAGAAACTAATGAACCGACCCTGGGCTACAACACGGAGGTCTCTCAACTAACCCGGAAGATCTCAGAGCGCTTCCCCTCCTTAGTCAGTGCTGAGCTAAGGATACCTCAGAAAGCGCTAAAAGACTTGAGAGAATGAAAAAGCTTGCCTTCTGAGATATCCTGTGGGTCTACTTATAAATTCCGAAAATCTGGTCTGCCAACAGCGTAACTCCGCTGTTCCAAAAGACTATATACAACCCAGCTAGGTCTGTCAAAAGCGTAACTCCGTTGTTCTGAAGAGCTAAACGCAAACCTATAAGGGCATCCAGGTAATCTTACCTCTGGACCATACAGGGCGGGAGGCTTTTCGCATACCTAGGCGGAAGCCCGTCCGCAGGCCCTGGCGAAAGGCTCTTCAATTGCTTGGCCGAGTGCAGGCCTGTCCGCCCACTCACTTGCTTTACTTATCAGACTGCACCATCTTAGGCCCAAGGAAATCTGTCCAAGTACCGATGCATCAAGTAAAGGATGATCACTCGACGCCTTAAGACGAAAAGAGCTGAGAGCGTCGAGTGAAGGATGATAACTCGACGCCTTAAGGCAAAAAGCACTGAGAGCGTCGAGTGAAAGATGATCACTCGACGCCTTAAGGAGAAAAGCGCTGAGAGCGTCGAGTGAAGGATGATCACTCGACGCCTAAAGGCGAAAAGCGCCGAGAGCGTTGAGAGCGTCGAGTGAAGGATGATCACTCAATGCCTAAAGAAGAAAAGAGATGAGAGCGTCGAGTGAAGGATGATCACTCGACGCCTTAAGGCAGGAAAGTGCTGCCAACTCTGGGGGCCTTCCGCCTACGCAGGCGGAAGCCCTTCCGCCTCCCCTGACGGAAGATTTTTGAACTACCTGCCCTGGGGAAAAGACTCACTAAGTGAATACGGGGTTTTACACTATGGAAATTAACGAATCGGAAAATTGTATGGCAAGCCCGCAATTATGGCAAGCCCGTTCCGGTAATTACACACAAATGCCAGCAGCGGGTTCTCTAGTCTACTACTTCCCTCAGGTCCACGCAGAGCACGCACAAATCCCCCCCCCCTCCACTTCAACAATTTCATCTCAATTCCACCTCTCATTCTCTGTCGCGTCGCCTCCGTCAAACTATTGGACGACTCCAACGACAATATCTTCGTCACTATAAAAATGATTCCCATAAATCTCGACGACCAGAGGGTAGAAGACAACAAAGTTTCTTCTGAGGGTGACAGATCGGACTCGAAAGAGAAACTTTTCTATCACGCAAAAAAAGTAATGCAATCTGATGCCACCAACAGCTTCTCCATTCAGAAATACTGCGTGGATTATATATTCCCAAAATTGGATTATACGGCAACGACGCCCGTTCAAATCCTACCAGTGAATGATATTCACGGAAAAATATGGAATTTCTGATATATTTTCATAGGAAAGAATAACAAGCACTTGCTGACAAATGGATGGACCAATTTTGCAATTGAGAAGAGACTGGTCGTCGGTGATACGGTGATGTTCTTGAGATCTGAGGGCGGAGATCTTTTCATCGGGATCCGAAGGGCAAAAAAACGGATTGGTCTTGAGAGATTGAATGCAAATTTTGTGATGGAGGCGGCGAATCTTGCCGCCGGCAAGAAGCAGATGGAGATTGTTTATTATCCGAATGTCGACACGCCTGAGGTTTTTTGTGAAGGCGGGGATTGTGGAAGCAGCATTGAAATTTAGTTGGTCCGCGGGTTTGAAGATAAAAATGCCGATTTGGGCAGAGGAAATTTCGGGGACAAAATGGTTCATGGGGACAGTTTCCTTTGTTGAGTATGCTGATACATGGCCTGGATCCGCTTGGAAGTGTCTAAAGGTTTTATGCTTACCTTGCTTCTTCTTTTTCTTGATCATATGAAAAATGCTAATTGTTGCAGGTGACATGGGATGATCCAGGTCATGTGAAGGATGTCGAACGCGTTAGCCCGTGGTCAGTGGAACTAGATCACAGCTCTGGCATAGTCCCGGAGAATTTAATTTCGTTCTCTACTCCAAAAAGACAGCGGATCGGCGATAACCCCAAATTTTCCTCAATCTCAGTGTCGCGAGAAAAGCGTGTGATCAGTCAAAATCCTGAATCCACCCAGAATGTCTCCGGCACACTAGGAGCCAGTCGATTCATGCTTTTCGGAAAAGAGATCTCCATGAGCGCTATTGTTCTAAGTTCTACCGGTACAAATTCCGGTAGGAAGAGAAACTTCTTCAAATGGAAATAATTCTTGTATAATTTATGTTATGATTGTGGCAAAAACAGCCCACTACGAGGTGTTCATGGAGTATGACAGTGTTGGCCAAACACTGGATCTCTCCGCCTCAGATTCATACAAGCTATTGTATGATAAAATTGCAGTTATGTTTGGATTAGAGAAATCAGAGTTATGTTGCAGCCTCTACCAGCACGAAGACGACGCGATTAAGCGCACTGAAGATGAACCTTTTGAGTAAGTTGTGTGTGAATTGTTTAAGAGAAATGGATTCTTGTTGCAGTCTACTTCACTGAATTACAATTCATAACTGGTTTCTTGATCTTGTCTTTGCAGAGAGTTCATAAAAAAGGCATCAAAAAAACTGTTGATAAAGATGGATACGAGTTTCAAGGATGTTCCAGAAACATTAGTTTTGCTCATTTTACCAAACAAATAGGTGAGAGCTAATTTCAATGTCAATCAATTTTCAACTTAGGGCCTATTTAAGGGGGTGGTAATATTTGGAGAGATGGGTGGTTAAAACTGAAGATATAACATTGATGCTCTCTATCTGTCTATCTGGGGTTGGAATCTAGTATGAAATGGCGTTTTGGGATAATATTACCAATAGCATATTATCAGTGGAATTCATCTTGATGTCTAATGGAATAGTATTACCAGGTGGCGATCTCGTAATATTAATCTCAATTTTTTGATTGGATAATTGGGTGCATATTCAACATTTGATATAAATGTCCAGTTTTTCCTTCTAAATATCTTCCCTATAGTTTCATAAAGATGTCTGAATCTACTTTCTGAAATGTAACATTGTAAAGTTGCACCTCTCTATCTCTGAAATTAGATTAACCTCCCCTCTGTGTTTATATTTCATAACTTGCATGCACAAAAATAACCCCTTGAAGCTTTTGTGCATGCATATTATGATATATAAACTCGGGGGGAGGTGAATGTATTTTCAAAAGATAGAGAGGTGCAACATGCAATTATTCTAACTTCCAAGAGAAATTTAGGTAATTAATAATTAATTTGAATATAAAACATCATGAAAAACTTAGAGGAACAACCAGAGACCAAGAGCTGGGAAAAAGGAATATTTGAAAAGATGTTGAAAAGGTCACAAAATAGCAATTAACAGTGTTATATATAAAGAGAAGCTCATCTGTTATTTGAGACCATTCAAACAACAGAGATGGTTAAAGGGAAGATGTACATAACTGAATGAAGTGGGAGGGGTGGCTCATTTGCAGGTTCCATTGCACTGGCGGATGGATCCATTGCTTAACGTGTCCTTGCGCTTAAGGCTCGGCCTTTTCGGTCCACATGCGAATTGTGCGTTCATCGCTACCGGAAGCAAGTATGTGGGGGTTCGTCGCGCTCCAACTGGCTCAATTGACGACACGGGAATGCCCCGGTAAAGCTTCGATGAGACTCCCAACTTTCCTGTGCTAGATATATACCTGCAGTGAAATTCTTCATCAAAAATGATAGGGATAAAGAAGAAGCATATAAAGCTTTAACGGTAGCATAAACCTTTTTCTCTAATACAGAATATTTTTATATGAAACCAAACTCACCTGTTTTGAAAAAAAATTCTCTTTTTTTGTTAGACAATATTAACACTAAATGAGCTACTATGCTTCAAGATCTGTATTTTAGAATAAAATGGAGAATTCAAATCAGAGAGTGATCTTCAGAATTGTTACTAAGAATGTCCGGTGAAATTAAGTCAAATATGTCTTTCCAATTCTGCTGACTTTAAATGGTCACAATATGTATGTTGAGGATATATACTAAATAGTTGGGATAATTCTACTGATAATTATGATGCATAAGCTGTACATAATATATTGTCGTTTATGTACCTACCACTATTGATAATTACAAGTTGCACCCTCTATCTTTTGAAATTACAAGAACTTCCCTTGTAAATTGCACCCACTAATTATGAAAGCCATGCATCAATGGTTTTCTGAAAAAACACTTAGAAATCGCTCGTCGTTGCTTTGGTGACAAAGCTGTACCTACATTCGCGATGCCAACACAATGCCCATCTCCTCCGCCTCCCGCAACTTCCCACCTTTTGCTTCACCATCTACCTACCGTCATCATATGAGGCGTTGTCTGACCCAACCACCACATGGATATATGCTTGCAGCCTGAGCCCCTATCAAGCCCTCCATTCACCCTTTTGTCTCTTCTCTCCGCAAACACCATCAACCCACTTTCCCGAGCCCTATCAAGCCCTCCATTCACCCATTTGTCTCTTCTCTTTGCAAACACCATCAACCCTCTTTCCCGATCCTCCCTCCACCATGATCCCCATCACCTTTAGCACGCCACCCCTTATTCCCTCGGTATAGCCATCTCATTCTCAATAAACCTTCCCGGCCTCCCCCCACCCTTTCCGGATAAAGATGCACGTCCACCTCGTCCATAAGACCAAATAAATGTCAACCACTCCTAGACTTCCTACTATTCTACTACAAACTGCGCATTCGAGTCAAGTTACAGATCTGTTATGTATCCAACCCGAGTACTTCGTTGAATCTTTGTTTTAATTTTCATTTTCCACGCACGCTTTTCTTTATTTATAGTAATATTTTGCTCAAATTCAGCTACTGACAAATATGTATGCTTGAGTCTTGAAGCAAGGATAAATGCTAAATAGTTGGGATAATTCTATGATATTATGATGCATCATCTTTTGAAATTACAAGAACCTCCCCTGTAAATTGCACCCATAATTTGAAAACCCATGCATCGATGGTTTTCTGAAAAACACTTAGAAATCGATCGATCGTTGCTTTGGTGACCAAGTGGGACCTACATTCGCGATGCCAACACAATTCATCTCCTCCGCTCCCGAAACTTCCCAGCTTTTGTTCACATCTACCTCCCAGTCACCATATGAGGCTTGCATCGCCAACACCAATAGATATATGCCTGCAGTGAGCTCCTATCAAGCCTCCATTCACCATTTTGTCTCTTCTCTCCGCAAACACCATCAACCCCTTTTTCAAGCCCCTATCAAGCACTCCATTCACCCATTTGTCTCTTCACTCCGCAAACACCATCAACCCCCTTTCCCGAACCCCTACCTCCACCAATGAGCCCCATCCCCGGGAGCACTGCCACCCCTTTATTCCCTCGGCCGACAGCTATCCCATTCTCAATAAAACCTTCCCGGCCTCCCCCACCCTTTTCGGACAAAGATGCACGTCCACCTGATCCATAAGACCAAACCAATGCCAACCACAACCCTAGACTTCCTACTATGCTACTACAAACTGCGCTTTTGAGCTCAAATTACAGATCTGTTATGTATCCAACCCGAGTACTTCGGTGAATCTTTGTTTTAATTTTCATTTTGTATGCACAGCTTTACTTTATTTATAGTAATATTTTGCTCAAATTATTTGGTTGATTTCCTTTAAGTGTAACTTTTACACGAACCAAAAATTTCGCTTTGGTGCTAATTCTGCTCTCAGTTATACTCGTTGACTTAATATACGTTATTCACTACTCACAGTACATAAAGTGATAGAACAAATTACATTTGTATTAATCATGTAGAGAGAGCCAAATGCTTGTATGTATTACTCAAGTGTATAATTACAAGGAGAGAATACAAATATATAGGAGAGACGAGAGAAGGATAAATCCTATACAAGATGAGGGACTAAAGAAGGAGAAAGAAAACAAAGAAAGAGGGTCAATTAATGGGCCTTTTACATGGGCTTTTCCAATACTCCCCCGCAAGCTGGAGCGTACAAGTCGTATGCGCCAAGCTTGGATAGACACTGATAGAAGAGGGTACTAGGTAGAGCTTTGGTGAGGATGTCAGCGACCTGTTCAGTACCGGGAACATGCTTGAGCTCCATCTTCTTCATGTGGACTTTCTCTCGGATGAAATGACAATCTACCTCAATATGCTTTGTTCTTTCGTGAAAGACCGGGTTCTTAGCAATATGTATGACAGCTTGACTGTCACATAGGAGGAGAGCTGGTGAAGGTAGTTTAACCCCAAGGTCGGTAAGGAGACTCTCAATCCATGTAAGTTCAGAGACCACAGCAGCCATTGCCCGATATTCTGCCTATGCTGAGGATCGAGCAACCACTGCTTGTTTCTTGCTTCGCCAAGTAATCAGATGTCCTCCAAAATAGGTGCAAAACCCGCTAGTAGATCGTCGATCATCGAGGGAGCCAGCGTAGTCGGCATCAGAGTATGCCACTAGTGTAGGAATGGAAGGTGAGGTTTTGTATACAAGTCCTTGGCCAGGAGCTGTCTTAAGATATCTGAGAATGCGTTCCACAGCCTGGAGATGAGAGCTTCAAGGAAAGTGCATATAGCGACTAACGAGTACCACAGCGAAGGATATATCAGGTCTTGTAACTGTTAGGTAGATAAGTTTCCCAACTAGACGACGGTAATATTCTGGATTTTGTAGAAGAGAATCAGAATCCGAGCCCTGAGCACATAGTTTGTGATTTGCATCCATGGGAGTGTTAATAGGTTTGCAGCCAGAGTAGCCTGCATCATGAAGAAGATCCCGGCAATATTTTCGCTGAGAGAGAACCAGACCATCTGACCGTCTAGCCACTTCCAGACCGAGGAAGTAACGAAGATGTCCCAGATCTTTAGTTTGGAAGACGGAGCTCAGATGTAGCTTAACGGCTGTATGCTGTCCAAGTCATTTCCAGTAATAATGATGTCGTCGACATATACCAATAGGAGAACCGTACCAGTGGCCCGGTGGCGAGTAAACAATGAGAAGTCAGCCGAGCTTCGAGTGAAACCAATTTCCCGGAGAGCTTTGCTGAACTTGTCGAACCATGCCCGAGGGGATTGTTTGAGACCATATAGCAATTTGAGAAGGTGACAAACCCGTGACTCCCCCGTGGTCTCAAACCCGGGAGATTGTTGCATGTAAACCGTTTCCTGAAGGTCGTCATTCAGGAAAGCGTTCTTGACGTCGAGTTGAAATAAGGGCATTGGCGATGGACAGCAACATAAATGAGAATTCGGACCGTGTTGAGCTTAGCGACCGGAGAGAAAGTCTCGTCATAGTCGAGCCCCTGTTGCTGGGTGAAGCCACGAGCAACCAAATGAGCTTTGAGGCGATCAATGGTCCCATCAGGAGCATGTTTGATGACGAAGACTCATTTGCACCCAACAGGTTTTTGGCCGGGAGGAAGGGGCACCAAGGTCCAAGTCTGGTTGGCCCAAAGAGCAGTCATCTCTTCTTCCATGGCAGCACGCCACCCAGGATGTTGAAGAGCGTCCTGGACAGAAGTAGGAATAGAGACCGAGGATAGCGAAGTAGCCAAGTTTTGAAGAGGTGGAGAGAGGCGATGGAGAGAAACATAGTTCGCCAGCGGATGAGCGGTAGAGGCCGGCACCGGAGCAGCAGAACACGGAGAAGCCGAGGTCGAAGCCGATTGCAGAGGAGCAACGGGAGGAAGAGGGCGACGAGTATAGACCCGAATAACGGGCGGTCGAGGAGGGTCAATGGTGGGAGGAGGCGGAGGGATGGTGGGAGGGGAGGGGACGGGGATCACCGGCCGTGGGAGGGAGGGTGGTGGAGGAGATGGTGGTAGAAGTGGTGGCAAAGGAGGAGGGAAGAAGGGTTGATCCTCTCGCAAAGTAACATCAGCCGGGACAGAGACCTTCCGGGTGACCAGGGAGTAGCAAACATAGCCCTTTTGGGTGCGGGAGTAGCCGACGAAAATGTGTTTGGCCGCAAGGGGATCCAGTTTGTCAAGAGTGGGGCCCAGGTTATGGACAAAGCATGTACAGCCAAAAACCCTGGGTGTGAGAGGGAAGGCGGGTGCGGAGGGAAAAAGAAGGCTGAAGGGGGTAGCATTCTGAAGAACCGGAGATGAGAGACGGTTGATAAGAAAACAGGCAGTGGACACCGCAAAGTTCCGGAATACTTTTGGAACGTGCATGTGAAGCATGAGGGAGCGAGCAACATCAAGCAAGTGGCGGTTCTTTCGTTCTGCGACCCCGTTTTGTTGAGGGGTGTAGGGACATGAACAATACCGAAGTTGGCGCAGAGAGTGGCAAACTCGTGGCTAGTGTATTCCCGGGCATTATCAGAGCGGAAGGTTTTAATGGTGGTAGAGAATTGCGTACGAGTCTCTAACACAAAAGCCTGAAAGACACGAGAAAGCTCGGAGCGATCATGTAGGAGATACAACCAGGTAGTGCGAGAGTAATCATCAATAAAAGTTATAAAATAACGATAACCAGAGATGCTAGAAACTTTATACGGTCCCCAAATATCAGAATGATTAGATCAAACGGAGCAGAGCTCCGAGTACAATGTGCGGGATAAGAAGAACGAGGTTGTTTGCCAAGAATACAAGAATCACATTTAAAAACAGGAAGAGAGATGTCTGGAAGCGCCTTCTGGAGGATAGGTAGAGGGGCATGCCCAAGCCGACAATGTCAATCAGTAGAGGAAACAGAGGAAAGGGATGTGGGAGAGACATCGAGGAGGTAGAGCCCGTTCTGCAGTCGACCCCTACCAATGGTAATCCGCGTCTGCCGATCCTGTATCAAAAAACCAGAAGAGGTGAAGGTGATATAGCAATTCATATCAGTGGTAATACGACCAACAGAGAGTAAATTAAATGGTGAGGCCGGCACATCAAGAACGGAACGAAGAGAGAGAGAGAGATGGAGGAAGAGATCAGCACATCCGAAGACCGGAACAATCGCACCATTGGCCACAGTAATAGACTGGGGATGAGGAGCAGCAGAGAACCGGGGCGGCCGCATGGAAGTGATGTGGTGGGTGGCTCCCGAGTCCAGGATCCAGCGAGATCCGGAGGAAAGACAGGCAGTACCTGTAGTGGAGGTGGAGACAATACCTGCAGGGGAGGTGGAGGCAATGGAAGCAGATGGAGGGTTGAGGAGCCCCTGGAGTTGTTGCAGCTGAAGGCGAAGAGCCTCAAGATCCGTACCAGGCGGTGGAGAGTTATCGGTAACAGCAGCAGTAGGCGGGCGAGGAGGGTAGCCATGTTTCTTGTGACAGACCGCTTTAGTATGGTCATCCCGGTCGCAGTAGGTGCACTTGGGCCGGCCGCGGCAACCACGGCCCCGCCCGCGGAAGCCCAGACGTCCACCCCGAGGAAAAGATGGTGGGGGAAGTAAAGGAGGAAGGGCCTGTTGAATAAGGGCCGGCGAGGGTGGTGCAGGCGCCTCCGGTGGAGGCGGTACTCGAAGTAACATAGAGCAGACATCTGAGAAGGAAGGGGTCGTGGGTGAAGCCAGAACCTGGGCTCGGATACTGTGAAGGTGCGGCGGGACTCAAGTCATAATCATAGCAATACAAACAACCTCCTTCTGGGCGCGTTGAGCAGCCAGATCAGTAGTCGCGGGCTGGTGCTGAATCCAGGCCTCCGTTAGAGTTTTGGCCCGGGCCACAAAAGAGGTCATGTCCAGAGCTTTGCCAACATCCAAAGCTTGAAGATCGGTGAGGATGTCAAAAAGGTGCTGAAGGCTGTCCTTGACAGAGTACAAGGAATGGAGTTCATCCCACATGGCTTTGGCGGTCTCATGGAACATGATCATTTGGTACGGCTCACGCTCCACCGAGTTCAGGATCCAGGTCTGGACGCGACCGTCATTTCGTAGCCAATCATCAGTAGAAGGAATCGGTGAGCCCTGGGTAAGGTGACGCGCAAGGCCCTTGGCTTGTAAGACCCTGCGGACGGAGTGAACCCAGGGTATGAAGTTGGACTTGCCAGAGAGGGAAAGAGTAGTAATCTGAAGCTCATCGCGGAGTTCGGGAGGAGGAACCACGTGGTCTGCCGGGGGGTGAGCGGTAGTGGAGTCGCTGGAGGACATGGCGACTTGGAGGAGAAGAGGCGGGCAGAACCAGCGGACTGAAGCACAGCAGACAGCAGGGCGCGGCTAGGACAAATCGCGCGGTAAGCAGCGGGCTAGAGGAGGCCGCGGCGAACTGGATGAGGTCGCGGCGAACTTGAGGAGGTCGCGGCGAACTGGATGAGGTCGCGGCGGTCAGGAGCAGACCGCGGCAGAGGCGGGCAGAGAGAAGTCGCAGCGGGAAGAGGCAAGCCGCGCGGTTAGAGACAGACCGTAGCAGACTGAAGCAGACCGCGACCAAGATGCGGGAGAGGAGTCCGCGAGTAGAGAGGAGTCCGCGAGTAGAGAGGAGCAGTCCGCGGGTAGAGAGGAACAGTCCGCGAGTAGAGAGGAGCAGCCCGCGAGTAGAGAGGAGCAGTCCGCGACCGCGAGTTAGAGAGGAGGAGTCCGCGAGTAGAGAGGAGCAGTCCGCGAGTAGAGAGGAGCAGTCCGCGAGTAGAGAGGAGTCCGCGAGTAGAGAGGAGGAGTCCGCGAGTAGAGAGGAGTCCGCGAGTAGAGAGGAGGAGTTCGCGAGTAGAGAGGAGCAGTCCGCGAGTAGAGAGGAGCACGAGCGGACAAGGGGCAGAGGTGGGTCCCACAGGTCAGAGCAGTAGATGGCTATAAGAATCCTGAGGAGGGTGGAACCACGGAGAGAAAGAAGAGAGGCGGATGTCAAGGGGCAGTCCGCAGAGGCCGAGCGGATAAAGGGAAAAGCAGGTCGGCGCGGACAGACAGCCAGGCCGCAGGGAAGGGCGGGCTAGGCGGTTTGAAGAAAAAGAAGGCCGCAGCAAGAGGAACCTCTAGAGGACGGAACCTGGCTCTGATACCATGTAGAGAGAGTCAAATGCTTGTATGTATTACTCAAGTGTATAATTACAAGGAGAGAATACAAATATATAGGAGAGAGGAGAGAAGGATAAATCCTATACAAAATGTGGGACTAAAGAAGAAGGAGAAAGAAAACAAAGAAAGAGGGCCAATTAATGGGCCTTTTACATGGTCTTTTCCAATAAATCATATAACAACATAATATCCGCATGTGAATAAAAACTAATGTTTATTACATTTAATCTGAAATAAGTTTAACATACTATTATCATTCTATGATTTAAACATTTCCAAATTTCCTTAAAAAGAATATTAATATTGATATCTTATATATTTGGAATCAAATTATAAACACTAAGTAATAAATATTAACTATTAATTATTAATGATTAACAATAGATATATATTAAATGCTACACAAATCCTTTGCTTTTTTGTTTATTTTAAGACAGTTTAAAAACGGCTACTCAAATATTTTCTCATTCATCCAAGAGACCAAATTCTTCCTGGATTATCGAGCCTCCGATCATATTACAAGATTTCCAGTCAGATCCTCCTTTATCCAACCTCTAGAGATTAGTGGTGTGAGGCTTGTTGATGCTCTAGAAATATATTTCTGGCTAATGAATTATAAGAGCTTCTCAATCTTTCTGTTAAGTGTTTAATCTAGTTACTACAATTCCCACAACTAGTCTACTAAATGTCTCAATAACTAAAATATTTTATCATATATTTGCTTTTCAATGTGTTTTCCATGATCCGGTAAGAGAAAAGAAAATTGGTAGGGGACATGAGTCTAAAAGTGTGCACATTTTGGATGTTGGACATGCTTTGTAGGCAGGGGGAGTTGTTGATATTATGACATAAGATATTTTGACAAGCTGGTATGAGAACTCTAAGAACAATTTTTCCTAGATTTATTAGGGTGATAAAAATATTATATGCCAAACATTGAGATTCTCAAACATTGTCGAACTAATTATTCCCTCAATAGTAGTAGAATCAATGACTGCTTTGATTTGTTGTATTCAAATGTGTGAACTACTTGTATTTATTCTTTCAGTATTTATTTTTTTCATTGATGACTACTCTAAATTCACCTCGATATTGTAGAAATGGAGAAAACCAACCTTGTATATATGTCCACTTGGTAATAGTTACAAGTATACACACACTTATATAGGAGAAGAAGGAAGGGAGAAATCCTAATACATGATGTGGGGACTAATCCAAGAGGAAAAACAAGAAACAACATGGGCCTTAAATGGGCTTTTCTAAACACTCCCCCGCAAGCTGGAGCGTACAAGTCGTAGGCGCCACGCTTGGATAAGAACTGATAGTATAGCGGCCTAGAGAGAGCTTTCGTCAGATGTCCGCAACTTGGTCGGTAGAGGAACATGCGCCAAATCTATCTTCTTTGACTGTAATTTTTCCCGGATAAAGTGACAGTCAACTATTGAGATTTGCTTTGTTCGTCGTGAAAAACCGGATTCTTGGCAATCTGAATTGTTGCCTGACTGTCGCAAAATAAGGTTGCGGAGATGAGAGACGAACACCTAAGTCTCTCAGAAGGCCTTCAAGCAGGTTAGCTCAGAGTCAACAGGGCAAGCCGGTTACTCGGCTTCGGCAGAGGAAGCGCGCAACCGACATTTGTTTCTTGCTACGCCAAGTATGAGGTTGTCCACAAAGTAAGTACAGGTTCCAGGGTGTGGAGAGCCTATCTTCAATAGATCCTGCGTAGTCAGCGTCAGAATACGCGAACGAGAGATAGGAGATCAGTGGATGGCTTGTACCACAAGTCATTGTCGGGGGCGAGCTTGTAGATATCGAAAGGATGCGCTCGACAGCTTGATGAGGTGAGATGTCCGAGGAGCGTGCATGAATCGGCTCAACAACTCCACAGCAAATGAGATGTCTGGTCGAGTCAACATAAGATAGATCAGCTTCCCAACCAAGCGTCTGTAATATTCCGGATTTG